>JAOVVG010000044.1:6563830-6585773 GCA_028566375.1 Leptodoras nelsoni | reverse complement strand
GCAATATTTTGAGCAAAACTGTGCTCTTACCCTGCTAATTGAACCTTCACACTCTGCTCTTAATGGTGCAATGTGCAATTAATGAAGATTGGCCACCAGGCTGGTTCAATTTAGCCATGAAACCTCCCACATTAAAATGACAGGTGTTTCAGTTTCATTGTCTAACCCCTGTATATCAGCATGCATGTGTGTGTTGTGCTGCTGCCACATGATTAACTGATCGAATAATCGCTGGTGTGCAGCTGTTCTTATTAAAGTGGTACTCGAGTGTGTGTGTGTGTGTGTGTGTGTGATTACATGTCAAACCGAGCCTCTTCTATATAAATATGAAAAGGATAGAATTGTTTGTCTGTGTGTGTTCGTGTGTGTGTGTCAAATGTCCCCACAAGTATAGGAATATTTGATATTTTTTACCTTGTGGGGACATTTTCGCTGGTCCCCATAAGGAAACTGGCTTTTCGTTGTAGTTTTTAACAAAATTAAAAAACAAAAAAGGTTCCTTTTCATTACTGAGGCTAGGGTTAGGGTTTGGGTTAGGGTAAGGGTTAGGGTTAGGGTTTGGGTTAGGGTAAGGGTTAGGGTTAGAGTTTGGGTTAGGCTTAGGGTAAGGGTTAGGTATAGGGTTTGCGTTTGGGTTTGGGTTTGGGTAAGGGTAAGGGTTAGAGTTTGGGTTAGGGTTAGGGTTAGGGTTTGGGATAGGGTTAGGGTTAGGCTTTGGGTTAGGGATAGGGTAAGGGTTAGGGTAAGGGTTAGGGTTAGAATTATATTTGATTATTTTAAAATTATTTTGGGATTGTCCCCCCCCCAGGTCCCGACCTGTAGGTAGGGTTAGGATTAAAGTAAAAGGATAAGTTTAGGGTTAGGATAAGGGGTCAAAATAAGAAGTTAAAGCTAAGGTAAAGATAAGAGATCAGGAGAGGGGGTTCAGATTTAGGATGGAGAAAAATAATTAGAAAAAGGGAATTGAGGTTGGGATTAGGATAAGGGATCAGGATAGATAGTTAGGGTTGCGGTTAGAATAGGGGATTTGGGGTTAGAGAATCAGGATGAGAGGTTAAGGTTATGGTTAGGGTTAGGATAAGGGGTAAGGGTTAGGATAAGGGATCAGGTTAGGGTTAGAGTTTGGGTTTGGGTTAAGGTTAGGGATCAGGTTAGGGTTAGAGTTTGGGTTAGGGTTAGAGTGTGGGTTAGGGATCAGGTTATGGTTAGGGTTAGAGTTAGGGTTAGAGTTTGGGTTAAGGTTAGGGTTTGGGTTAGGGTTAGCATTTATTAGTTACAGCAATAATTATGTCAGTGGGAAGTCCTCACAAGTACAGCAAGACAAACGTGTGTGTGTGTGTGTGTGTATGTGTGTGTGTGTGTGTGTGTTTCACCATTGGAGAAGATGTGAAGCGAACGCTGCATTGATTTATATGGAAATACAGCCTGTTCACACAGCAAGGCCTGCTTCCCCTACTCACACACACTCACACAACACTTTCATCTCCCATCATCACTCAACAGGAAAAAGTATGTGTTTTAAATGCATGACTGTTCTTAAGAGAATTTCAAAGAAGAAGCTGAGAAGCTCGTATGGCTCTTGAGCTTCAGAATGCGAGTGACATGGCAATAAAGATCTTCTGCATGATTTCACATGATCTTCAGTTCTTGTGTGCACACTGCTTGTGTGTGTGTGTCTGGGTGGGGGGTGGTGGGGGTGTTTACAGCCTCCTGCACACTTTGTGATAATTTATTCTAGCAGCATGAGACTGTGGCTACTCTGAATAACTGTACATCAGGTCACCCAGCCTGTATGTGAGAACAGAAAACAGCAGTTTCATTTTATGTGTGATCTATACATTAAGACACATGCAGTCCCTTCAGACAGCCCAGTCTCTCTCCCCACTGACGGTCCACAGGGACAGCTATAGCACTGAAACACAGTCCTGATGACAGGAACACCACCTGCAAGCTCTAATATACTAATAAGCTCACTCTCCCTTGCTCTCTCTCTCTCTCACTACTCTTTTCATTTACACTTCCTACTACACTTCTCACACTCATATTGTCTCTCAGCCTCTAAGACTCTCTCACTCTCGGAAGTAGACTGAATCAGTGCCTTGACCCCCTCTACAGCACCTGCTCCTCACAGAATACCAGAGAGAGAGAGAGAGACAGAGAGAGAAAGAAAGAAAGAAAGAAAGAAAGGAATGAGGGAAGTCAGAATGCACTGCCTTGAATTCGTTTTTGAACCTATTTGTGTCATCACTATCATTAGCATCACTGACGCTGTGATCATCATCATTAAAATAACTGTAATTATCATTATCATATACACCACACATCATTACACACAATTTGTGCAATTTGTATAACAGATTTATTCCCATGTCCAAAGTCTTACAGATCAGAGCAACCCATAACCCTGAGCCTGATTCCCATCTCTGGGAAAACAAAGCCTTGGATGTTATAGAGGTTAATGTTAATTATTCTGTTCTTTTTGACATCAGTGGTCATGTTCAAATAGATACAGTGAGTCTTTAAGGTTAAAGTTTAGCGATGTTTAGCAACAAATATTAACATGATTTCTGTTTCCAGAGGTTCAGTTTCCAGATATATACAATACATGGCTGTCTGTCTGTCAGGTGGATACCTGACCATTACACGCATATATGATTGTTGAATATCCATATTCCATAGTGCTAACAGCCTCCACATTTCTTGGAAGGATTTCCACTAGATTTTGGAGTGTGGCTGTGGGAATTTCTGCCCATTGAGTCACAAGAGCCTTCATGAGGCTGAGTAGTGATGCAGTTGGCATTCCATTTCATCCCAAAGGTGTTCATTGGGGTTGAGGTCAGGGCTCTGTGCAGGCCACTAGAGTTCTTTCACTGGCAAACCATGTCTTCATGGAGCTGGCTTTGTGCACAGGGGTATTGTCATGCTGGAAAAGGTTTGGGTCTCTTAGTTCCTCTAAGAGGAATTTTAAGTGAAAGCAGGAAGAACACATTCTAGAAAACTGTGTGGTTCCAGTTTTTTTGCAAGAGATATAAAAGATAATAGATATAAGACAAGAGATATAAAAAATAATCACATACAGGTCTGGTGGGCAGGTGGGCAGGCAGACAGACAGTCAGGTGGGCAGACAGACAGACAGACAGGTGGGCAGACAGACAGACAGACAGGCAGGCAGACAGACAGACAGGCAGACAAACAGACAGACAGACAGGCAAACAGACAGGCAAGCAAACAGACAGACAGGCAGACAGGCAAACAGACAGACAAACAGGCAGGCAGACAGCAGGCAAACAGACAGGCAGACAGACAGACAGACAGACAGACAGACAGGCAAACAGACAGACAAACAGGCAAACAGACAGAGAGACAGGCAAACAGACAGGCAGGCAGACAGACAGACAGACAGACAGGCAAACAGACAGGCAAGCAAACAGACAGGCAGGCAAACAGACAGGCAGACAGACAGGCAGACAGACAGGCAGACAGACAGACAGACAGACAGGAAAACAGACAGGCAAGCAAACAGACAGACAGACAGGCAGGCAGAGAGACAGACAGACAGATAGGCAGGCAGACAGGCAGGCAAACAGACAGACAGACAGATAGATAGACAGAGAAGTATTGACAATGGCAAAGTATTGACGACTGACAACGGTCTTGACCAAGACTACAGGGCATAAAAATATTTTTGTAAGAAGAAAATTTTCTTGATCCTGCTGAAAGTTTAACTTGTGTACCATAGTTATGTGTATCTTGTATGTGTAACTCACACTTTACTTAATTTATAAAGATTTTGAATAGTTTTTGTGTAACCACAGAACAATTCATTCTTTTTAAACCCCATTTTGGTTATTTGCCAAATCCAACTTACATGTGACACCTCTTGGCAACATGCAGGTAGGGGACTGCCTACTGCAAATTGCCCCAGGTGTGTGTGTGAGAGAGAGTATGTGTGTGTACATGGTGCCCCGTGACTGTCAGGTGTCCCAGCCAGGGTGTGTCTCATGTTCCCAGGATCAGCTCTGGATCTACCATGAGCCTGAACAGGATAAAGCTGTTACTAAAGATGAATGACACCTAAAATAAATAATCAATAGTTAAATGTGTGGACTAATATACGCAGTACCCAGAGATTCACTGTGTATGATATTGCACTTGTTCATGTCTAGACTAAGATGAGCTCCCTAAATCTGTCACTAAATGTGCTCAAAAGGACAAGTATGCCCCAAAGGGGATGATACCATTAATGTCCATAAGTCCACCATATCTAGTAGCTCAGTTTTAACCCAACGACAGTACTCGCTTCTTGATGAGTTATGCAGCTTGTTGGACTTTTTTCCCTGCACTATTCCAGCACATGCTGGTGGAAAACCTGGCATTTAGTACAACAGATAGAACATGTGTCAACATGGAAGCCAAGCAAACCTGACATCTGGTTTTCTAGCCTCTTATTTCATGAGCAGAATGTTACACGGCAACTCTGGCATTGTGTCTTCCACTGATTCCTTAAGCTTTTGAGCCAACATGACTTCACCCCCTTGTTTTCCTCTAAAAGGGAGGCAGTCTTGACAAGGTCATTTTTTAATGACTCATGCATCATTGTGTCAGCTTCCTGTATGAAGTATAAAGCCCAAAAGCGTTGGTGGTAGCTCACAGAATCTCCGTAAGTCTCCATTATGCTGATGGGTAACTACACATCAGGAACCAATCAGAACTCACAAGCGGTAGGCTTACACCTGGCTCCTATGTGGTATAAAAACATAAAATAACTTAATGACAAGCTAAAGGATCTGGTTCTTCTCATAGACTGACCTAGAACACGGAGCTAAGACGAAAGTGTCAGGAGACCAGGAGTCTGGATATAGAAGATATTAACGCTGATGTTAACGCTGACCATCCAGGTGAATGAGTGGAGCTAAAGCAGTGTGACATTGCACGTTATGTCATAGACTATTATGAGATTTTTAGTGTGTGTGTGTGTGTGAAAAAATCAATCAAATGCTTAAACTCTGAGTCTTTGTGCTTACACAGAAATATAGGCATTAGACTGATGTTCATGAAGAAATGTGTAGGGTTACATACCAAGCTTTGAGGTTGTGATTAGTGGCTGAGGTTTAGCACTAACATTAGGGCTTAGTATTAAGGTTTAGGTAGAGACATAGAACCCAATTTGTATAGAAAAGAAATGTATGTTAAAATTGTATATATTTTACAAAAACTTTTTAAAGATTATGCTTACATTTAGGGGTAGGCATTGCATTAATTAGCTGTGGTGATCATTTAATAATAATGCTCTCAGAAGGATAGTTAGAGAATGTGTGTGTGTGTGTGTGTGTGTGTGTGTGTGTGTGTGCGCATGTGGGTGGGTGGGTGTCTAGTGTCTTCTGGGATTACCTTGACGATCACCAGAGTAAAGTGTTGGCCGAGTAGGACACATTACAATAGATAGGGCTCATAAAAGTAGAGCGCTCGTAAAACATGCGCGCACACACACACACACACACACACACACACACATACACACACATACACACACTCCTAGGATTTCAGCAGTCCAGAGCACCGAGTCTGCACAGGGGTGTTAGACTGCGACTACTGCAGGTTTTCCTCACACTCGCCCTTGTTCTCTCCTTTACACTTTTCTCTTCTCAGACATCATTTTTCTGATGTACTTTATTATTGCTTTTCAGATAATTGTCCACAGTAGCATGTACATTACTCTTGTAGTCTGTTGTTTCTCTCCCCATCCTCTCCAAGCTACCTTCTCTACTTCATCTTTGTGCTCTCCCCCTCCCTCTCTATCCTTCCCATCTCATTACTTTTCTCTTCCCCTCCCACCATTTTGGTCAGCTATCTCTCCATCTCCTGTGCATCTCTCTCTCTCTCTCTCTCTCTCTCTCTCTCTCTCTCCGATTAGGGATGCGGTGACCCTCTTTTTATGGCCGGCTCTATAACGGGCGCCATCACTGGACTCTCGGGAGACAAACCCTGGAACAATGGATGGAAATGGGACAGTGGCTGAATACATTTATCTGAGAGGGAGAGAGAGAGAGAGTGAGAGAGAGAGAAATATAAGTTGCCATTAAAGCACAAGGTTTGAATAAAGATGGAGAGGCAAAAACAATAAAGGCTTAGATGATGCAGCCAGAAAGACCGAGAGGGATAGAGAATAAGAAAAGATGGATGGAGATATAGTCCATTGAGCAGTGCATCCATCTTCCCCAGTGTGTGTGTGTGTGTGTGTGTGTAGGTGTGTGTGTGAGATGATTTGTGCTTGTGCATGTCTATGTTGGAGAACTGGTCCAGCAGGGTTGCTATTGATGTCCTGTAATTATGACAAGTTTTTCCCTTGTACATCAATGGGTCATACACACACACACATACACACACATACACATGCAGACACACTGTACATTTCTCTCTCTCTCTTTCTTGCTCTCTCTCTCTCTCTCTCTCTCTCTCTCTCTCTTCACCCTGATTTGTTCTTTTGTGTTTGTCTGGCGTTCATCACAGACTGACAGACAGGATTAGAAAAGCACCAGGAGAGAAATCAATGGCCAAACACAGGAATAATGATCGAGATTTCAGCGGCAGTCACAGGCGTCTCTCTCTGCACACGACGGGAGGCAACAAGTGGCGGCTGCAGTGACAGTCTTCGACAGTAGAGGGAACAGGAGAGCTGCATACGCAGGAATCCGTGGGGCAGCAGTGACGTGTGTCCCATACTGGCGTTGACACAAATGACAATGTCCAACACAAAAGGCGCAGAAAGGACACCTGTCCATACAGGACCTGCACTAACACTTAAGAGGGAAAAAAAAAAAAAAGGCAAAGTCGATTCTTAAAAATGCCCTCTCTGGCAGGTCAAGTGTAAAGAGAATATACAGGATGGATATTCAATGATCTTATAGCTTATAAAGAAACAGAGAAGTGGCTTAGATATAAATGGAAGGACATTGAGTCCCTCAGGCGGTGACATTCTGCTGGAAAGGCTTTAGTGTTCCTCTCCTGAGACAACCTGCAGCTTCTCTTCTTCTGTTTAATTGGCAGCGATGCGTGCTTTTTCTCTACGTTAGCTCTCTTATAGTCTTACTGTAAACATCTCTCTCTCTCTGTCTCTCTCTCTCTCTCTCTCTCTCTCTCTCTCTTTCTCTCTCTCTCTCTCTCCTTCCAATCAGGATCTACACTTTAAACTATGTAAGCAACAAAAGGAAAACAAGTTTTGGTCCAAAGGTCCTTGCAGTTAGTAAAAACTTTTGTTTGCACTTCCACAGAAAGAGAAAGAGAGAGAGAAAGAGAGAGATTCAGTGCAGCTGTTTTTCGTTGTGCTGAATGAGACATTTGAGTGTCATTTTTAAAAAATGAAAGAACCCAGGGTAAGAGTCCACAAATACACACACACACACACACACACACACACACACACACACACACACACACACACACACAAAAACCCACACACAAAACACAAATACAAAATGGAAAAATAGGGCAGGAATGCACTCCAAAACTCATAATGCAAAACATTCAACAGTCAGAGCTGTGTGTGTGTGTGTGTGTGTGTGTGTGTGTGTTAATGGCTTTTAGATGTTGCTGAACACACTCTTCCGTTTTAATGCAATTAAGCAAACTCATGTACCCCTCTCTCTGTGGCTCTCTGCATATATGAGCACACACACAGGCACACAGATACACACACAGACACACACACACACACACACAAACAGTCATGTGGTGAGATACTAGCACTCCAGAGTCACGAGGCTTGCTGCAGTAATTAGTTGGGTGCACTTTGCTAATCGAACTACAGCGAGTGGTGTGATACACAGATTTACACATACTCGCACTCTCCTTTACTGAAAAGTGCTGAAATGCAGCTGTTAAGGTATATACTGGTATATACAAACAGACTCTACAGCACACACACGCACACACACACACACACACACACAGAGCACAGTGAGTTCCACAGTAGCACTGCATGTGAAGAAGGATGGCTGCTAAAGGAATTCCTAGAGTGCATACTACAGAATACAGAGAGGACTCTCTTTTCTTCTCTCTCTCTGTCTCTCTCTCTCTCACACACTCTTTGTCTTTCCCCTCCTCTGTCACTGTTTTGTGTTTCCACCAGAGTGAACAAACATGGCCACTCGTCCTTTTCTTTTGTAACCTGCAAGCCTTTCACAATCTGCCACAGCACACATGCACATGCATATATACTGCTATTTGTGTGTGTGTGTGTGAGTGTGTGTGTGTGTGTTTGTGTTTTGGGACTGAGCTATCACTGTCACATTTCATACAATGTGTTGCATCATGCACATTTACAAATACAATCTCAAACACACACACACACACACACACACACACACACACACACACACACATGCACAGCACATCCAGCAATTTGCCATTTTTTCCCATTTCAATTCTCCACCTGGTAAAATACGAGGGGAAAAAACACACCACATGTTTTAATGCTGCATTTCAGTTCTTTTAGAAGCATTTTGTATCATGCTGCTGTTTCCCCCTCCACCCTTAACCCCAAAGTCTAACACCAACCCTAAAGCCTCACCTTAATCCTATATTAAACTCTGAACCATACACCCAGTTCCCAACTCCAGCAACAGTAAAAAACAGGAAATCATTCTTTCGGTTTAGTTTTTCCTCCAAACAATCTATTTTATTCATGTTTAATGGCTAAAAGTTGCAATAATGTCAAAATCGAATGAATCCATCATTATGGAGACTATGCATACATATTCTGGTGTTGATGAGTGTGTGTATATATATGTGCGTGTGTGTGTGTGTATGTGTGTGTGTGTGTGTGCGCCTAAGCAATATTGTTCCAAATGTCAGGGATGAGACTGCAGGCCCTTGGAGACTGTAGAAGCTGTCCACACACTCTCTCACACACACACACACACACACACACACACACACACACACGCATGCACACTTCCTCTAGCCGTCTTCCTCTCACATCCCTTTTCCCTCCTACTCTTTCTGTCACCGAATCTTTTCATCTATCCTTGTTCAATCTCTCCTCCGTCCTCTTGCTCCATCATTCCCTTCTCCATATATGAGATTGTGTTTGCGCTAAAGGCCACACGCAGCACTTCTATATGTCAGCCGGAAGCCTGTGGGGGATCGCTGTCACTCATCCACATTGACTTTGCTACAGTAAAGCACATGAAGGCAGAGCCAAACTCCCTGCAGAGGGCAAGTACGAGCTACCGCTCATCATAGAGCTGTCTGACGAGCACATTATTCAATACACAATGACGGGGATTTAGTGAAGATTTAAACCAGGAAGCCACACACACACATACACATACACACACATATGCGTGTTATTTCAGTTGAAAAGCAGGAAGCATATTAATTAAATGTGCCCTGTCATTTTAAAGCCTTCACTATTATACTATAGATCTGAATAATACATTTTCTAAAAAAAAGGTTCTTATGCCCAAGAAACTGCTAAACATTCTTTAGGCTGTCTCTAAATAAATATACATACATATGCAATTTGCAAAGAGTTATTCCCCTGTGCCATTGCTAACAGCTAGCATGCTAGTTGATGGCTTGTAAACTCTCTCTCGGTGAACTTTCAGCATCTGAGTCCCAGCATTAGCTAAGTCAGTTAGTTAACTCTGAGTGTACATTTGTGACTGGAAGTTTCAGGATATTGCATCATCTTCTAGTATTTTACATATTGGACTATGATTAGCTCAAGCCATTGAGCTTAGAGTGTGTGAACCTAGCATGAACTCATATGTAGCAAAAGAATTAGTTTAACAGTAGCACTAAAAATTTGAAAATGCAAAAATCTATATATAGCCATAATAATATCCCACCTGTTTCTTTTTTAAATCAAGGAAGTGTTTGAGTTTTTAATGAAGAAAATTGCAGTTTTGCTCTCTGTCCCACATACACAAACACACCAACAGTTATGCACCCAAGCCACATGAATGCACATATGTGCAGCGTGTGTTACCACACTTCACAACGAGCAGGTATTAAATTCAGTTTTATGTTAATTAAACAGAAACAGAGGAGAAAAGTGCTGCCATGTGTCCTGCATTTTTAAACACTCAATATAAAATGTGGCATTGCAATTGCAGAGCTCAGCTTCCTGTTTTTCAGAAGCTTTGTTTGTGTGAGTGTGTGTGTGTGTGTGTGTGTGTGTGTGTATGTGTGTATGTATGTGTGTGTGTGTGTGTGTCTGTAAGCACTAGTGTGTAACGTTACAGCACTACACCAAGCTCATAAGTGCTACCACAATGACGACCGAAGGCGCCATAGAGCCGGCTTTACACACCACCTGGCATCCGATTGGCTCGTAAGCACACAGACACACACACTTGTGCACCAGTGGCAATTTTAGGGTGGTGGTTTAATTAGTTATAGAACTGGAACGCTTTTAATAGAGAGCAATGTGTGTGGTTACACTCTGGAGAACAAGGCAAAGAAGAAAAAAAAAGACGTCTCTGTCTTTCACATGCACAAATAATACTGCAGCTCTGGGACTCTTGACAAATAATCTGTTGTTGATGGAAAGAAGCAGGCCATACTGGTTTAACCCAGGATAAAGCTGCAGGCCAGAATGGATATTAACTTTCGACTCAATCGGGAGAGGGCTTAACCCCAAACTCTGTCAGACCAAACCTGGCCTTTGACCTGCACCACCCCCTCAAACAAGACCCCCACACCACCCCCCCTCGCCGACCTTCTGCCATCAGTTTCTCTTACAATGACCTCTGACACCTTCACACACCCCTCGAAACACTCATATACACACCGGATCAAATCAGAAAGTCAGCTGCTGCTTCACTTTGTTTAGAAAATTTCAGTTGTAGCATCATGCAAATGCTGCGTAACTAGAAGCTCAATCAATCCCTGACTACAATGAAATACGTTTACTGTAAAGTGCCACAATAAAAACACATATAGTAAACTGTGTTAGGGATCAAACCTGACAGGTTGTGCTTTTACAGGACAATAATCAACAATGGGGTGGTGGGATGTGCCCTGATGCGAAGTGTAGTTACTCTGAAGTTGCTTATTTCCCAAGAACAACAGGTGCTTACATTCCTCATACATATTTCTTAATTATTAAAATATAAAAGTGACTAAACAAATGTCATACTTTTAACTACTCTGGTTATAGTTACATTTAATAGTATTGCACATCTACAAGGCAAATTAGTCCCAGTTGTCACTTAAAATGTACTGGCTATAAACATTTGTTCTCTCATCTGTCTCTTTGTTCTCTGACTGGGAAGTTAATTAGACAGAATGCAGATTGCCATGTGACCGAGAATCCAAAGAGCACAAACTCCTCCATCCTGAAGACTCTCCCATGGTGGAGAACCTACAAAGTCTAAAACACTGACCCTACTGACTCCTTCCATGTTAAAATAAGAAGAAAACATACAGAAAACTTAATCATATCAACAAACAAGCTTTTGTAAAATGCTTTAATCCATTCATTACTAATCCTATAACATGTGCTGCGTGCACCGTACAAGTCCCTGTGTGAGTTGTTTCTATAGAAATGAATGAGTGCTTGAAAATAAACCCATAGCTTTAATTACAGCTTGAACTACTGTCAGAGTCATTCTGTTCTCGCAAATTAATCAAAGCCATCTGACCAGTCAGTTTGGAGAAGTCAACAGCGCTGTGCTATAAAGTATATTTTCAAAAGTGCCTCTTTTTTTTCCAGTGGATGAAGCAGATGCTGCAGAATTTATAAATTACTCAGTACACCTGTGTTAGACACTTCTCATATTATAATGAATACAGAAAGCACATGAAGAGCTCTCTGATAATCTCTCTGAATTGGGGTGGACCAAACACATTCCCTCTCCCATTGGTTGCATTTTGCTTTGCCATCTGAGAAAACAGCAGCGAGATAAGAGCGGCAGCCCTGAAGTGATGGCGCAACGCTAATTCAACGCTGATTTAACGTTGATTCAGTGCTGGAGATAGCCAGGGGCCTGCGGCGCCGCAGAGATAAGCCGACAATGAAGGCCGGACAAACGTTTATCCAACGTTAGGCATCAACCCGGAATCTTGCTGCCATCGACATTTTTTAACCAAGATAAAGAAGCAACAGAGGACAATGCGGAAAAGGGGGTGGGGGTGGGGGGGTGCTTTAAACGCATGAATGCTCCTGCACTAGAGTGTGTGTGTCTGTGTGTGTGTGTGTGTGTGTTAGTGGAGATACAAGAAAAATGAGTTAGTGTAAGTGGAAGTTAATGATGGCAATGCGATTAGAGGGAAAGAGAGGGAGGGGGAGTTACTGTCAGTTAGTGACAATGAGTGAAAGAGGATGAGGGACAGATTAGAGGTGAAAAGAAGATCAGGGGGGCTTGGCAAGATGGACAGAGTGGTAGAGGAAAGAAATAAAATGACAATAATGGAGGAAGTAAAAAGTGCAAAGAAGGGAGGAAATAGAGTGCAGGAGAGAGATAGAGAGAGAGAGAAGGAAGAAGTTAAAAAGTGCAAAGAAGGAAGGAAATAGAGTGAATGAGAGAGAGAGAGAGAGAAGGAAGAAGTTCAAAAGTGCAAAGAAGGAAGGAAAGAGTGTATGAGAGAGAGAGAGAGAGAGAGAGAGAGAGAATATGACAGACAGAGAGAAAGAGGGGAGGGAAGACAATGAGGAAGTAAAAAATGTGAAGAATGAAGGAATAGAGTGCAAAAGGGAGAGAGAGACAGAGAGAGAGGGAGAGAAGGAGGGAGAGCAAAGAGGTTCAAGCCAAAGTCAATTGAACAACTAATGTGAATCGATTTGTAGCCAATGTGTGGCTCTTCAGGGAGGGAGTGACATTCTGCAGGAATATTTTATTTTCAGTAGTAAGCTCGAACCGACTTCTTTCTGATCTAACGCTCACTACTAGACCTTTTACAAACTGGAAGAATGTGTGCGTTTAAAGGTGTGTGTGTGTGTGTGTGTGTGTGTGTGTGTGTGTGTGTGTGCTTGTACAGTTATAAGGGGATAATCAGAATTATTTATTGAGTCTGAGAGAAATCTGGTGACCCTCAAAGGACGCCTAAAGCGAGGGAAGAAAGGAGAAGAAGAGAGAGGAGGAGGGAGAGAGAGGAGGAAGAGAGTGAAGAATGTCAATTAAAAATTAAAGAGCTTTAAAGCAAGATCCACCCTATAGCCAGGGGCTGTGCTTCCAGCAGAGAGAGAGAGAGAGAGAGAGAGAGAGAGAGAGAGAGAGAGAGAGAGAGAGAGAGGGAAACAACACAGAGCAGATGAGGTGATATTTAAATCTTCCCACCTGCTTTCCATATCCTGCATTTTTTAAGGGTGCTATGTTAGTCAATAAACCACAGTCCACACCCATGCTATAAAAAACGGAAGTATATCTAATCTAAAGGCCAGAAGCCACAAGTTGTTTGTGCAGGTCTGCTGGGAGTGTGTGTGTGTGTGTGTGTGTGTGTGTGTGTGTGTGTGTGTGTGTGACTCAGTTGTGTACAGTAAGACTTTAATGTGCAAGGATGAATGATTTAAAGACAATCAGATAATCTGTCATACTCTCTCACACACATGTGCACACACACTCACACACACACACACACACCCACTCCCACTCACACACACACACACACACACAAACCCCACTCCCCTTCTCTTGTGGCTGACAGAGTGAGAAATTAATTTTTTCTGACTAGAAACTTGTTTTCTCACTCCTTCCTTTTCCCCTCCCCTATGTTTTTATAAAAATTTATTCACTTATTTATCAAGCATTTGTTTATTCAGTCGGAGAAATTAAAACAGTGCAGTCATGTGGACTACCTCACCGTGCCTCAAAGAGATTAATAATACAGATTGCAGATTACTGAAAGCCAGAGATAAGCACATGCATGCGCACACAGACATACACATACACACACACACACACACACACACATACACACAGATTCTGTGTAGCATGCTACCTCCTTTTTTTTAACCATATTTCGTTGTTATGTTGCCATGGTAACATCTTCAACAGACTTCTTATCAAACAGCACAAGTTCATTTCCCTTTGTTTGTTAATAGGTATTGATGCAACAGTGTAGAAAGTGTGAGTGTGAGTGTTTGCAGGTTGCTCTCGGTAGGGGATCTGTAGGATCCGTGTAGTGTGTGTCTGTCGTTCCTCTGTCTCAGAATCCTTTTCTTAATCACTATTAGAAGAGGAGAAGCAGAGAGTGTGAGACAGACAGACGAAGGAGCAGGAGAAAGAGGTCTAAATCAGTGGAGGTGTGAAGCCAGCGGTCATGCGAGTAAGTGAAGGGGATGTGCATGAAGCCAGGGTTTGTACCTCACACCTGCATGACTGGCACACAGCAGACCGAAAACATCATCCTGATGGCCTGTCGCAGAAGCTGCCCTGTAAACCAGACTGAATCTGTACATATTTCCTGCTAGTTCCTAGAGATCCTGCATTGAGGACTGCTCTGACCTGATCTCCATTTAGCACTTCTATAGTGCCTGATTACCACAGGCAAGAATTTCGCTGTGTTTCGCTGTACTGCATGTTTCTGCTTGTTGAACTTTTTCAATAAATGTTCCAAATGCACAATGATAAGACATGAATACAAAACCTCAGCTAGTCTCACCAAAGCTCTTCTTGTGGGGTTTTGCATAACAGTTTCCAACAGTAACAGAGTAAAAAGGGATTCCGATGCCTCGTGTTTTCCACAAGCTTTTGTCATGATATCTGTGATCAGATCCACATGACTACATTGGTAATGCATAACTGCAAATTCTTCCCGGTTCAATGATAGTCCCAGGTCAAAGAAGACGCATTATACGGATTAATGCCTTAATTTAAAATAACGATGACTGAAGAATTCATGATGTTCTCCAAAAATTTGTTCATCTTCAGTAACAGCTTTATCCTGATCAGGATCATGGGAACACTGTTTGCAAGGGACGGGATGCCAGTCCATCACAGGGCACCACACACACACACACACACACACACACACACACACACACATACACACACACACACACACACACCCTAACCTTAACCTTAACCTTAACCCTAACCTTAACCTCAGTAAATAAAATGCAACTTTTTGGCTCTTTTATTTTTTATTTCTGTTAAAAATTAAAACATACAAAGAACCACATATTTCCTTATGGAGACCAGCAAAATGTTCCCACAAGGTCAAAAATCTTACCTGTTCCTATCCTTGTGCAGGATCTGGTCTCCAGAAAGATATAAAAATCTGGTATGTTGTACACACACACACACACACGCGCACAAATACCTTCAGAGGCAATTTAGAGATGCCAGTCTACCTGCTGGCAAAAGGAAAATGAAGAACCCAGAGGAAACACATTTTGCAAATGACTTACAAATAATATTTATGCACTGCCCCATCAGGACTGTTCCTTATATGTTCATTATAAATGAGTTTTAGGTTAAAAGGTTCTGTTGATTTCTCAGCACGAGGAAACATGACAAATTTCTTGTTCTTGATAATAGCACATACACTACAACTGCAATAGATAGAAAGCCTTAAATGTCTCAAACGTTCCTTTAAACCTCCTTTAAAAGGGTTAAATCATCCTGCTCACAATCTTTTTTACATTTTTCCCATTAATTTATTTTTCTCCTGCTTTAGGCCCTTTCTAAAAAAATTGCAATTAAACCATTTCCCTTTTTAAATCTGCTAACCCATGCCCTCAAGACTACAAAAGCCAAGATGGAAAATGCCTGCCACTTCACCTGAGTCTCACGCTCTTTCTCGTCTCACTTTTCTCTGCCAGACACGTGCCTGGGAAATTTTCTCACGCCTACGCTGTCCCAGCATGCACCAGGAGGTAGGAGTGGGCAGCACTGTGCAAATAACGACAGCCTTCATTGTAGCATCAGGGGTAGCTTTTCTCTCTCTTTCTATAATCTCACAATGCACTCCATTAAAATTGGATGTGTAGGCGGAGAGGGCGGGGCTCGCCGTTTTGACGGACATCTGCGTGGGCTGCGGTCACACTCTGGCTACACTGGAGTTAATGTTAACGACGGGACGTCTGTATGGCTCCTTGACGTACTGATTGGAGGAACCATGCTTAAGTGGCCGTGTGTGAGAGGGAGTGTGGGTGGACAGTTCCATGTCCGACAAGCTGTTTCTATTTACTCTAGACAAGCAGAGCGCCCACCATCAGCGCACGCCTGTCAGCCTCCACTCTCACCCCAACCTGCAGGCGTCCTCAGCTGGACACGGCTCCCTGCCGCGCACCCATCAGCCCCTGCGATTCTTCCCCAGTGACTGACAGCTATTGGAAAAACTAGATACTGGAAGATATAGATATTGGAAATATAGATAGTGGCTCATTCCCATATAGATCTGAACCAGTGAAACCAGGAGTTCCACTTCCACTTGCTCCAGCAGCCACTCTGTCAGTCTCCGAGGCCCTTCGAAGTCACGGCGTCTGCTTTAACCATCAATCTCTTATTGATCACATGTTGAAGTCGTATAGTCAAAGAGCCGGATTGACTTTTTGTCCTGTTTGAGCCCCTTAAGGGAGGACGCCCAGATGAAACCCCACCATGGGGAGGGGTCTAATGGCCAACTGATGCATTCTTGATTTACAGGCGACAAACTGGCACAGATTTATGAACCACTCACAGACCTGTCTAGACTGTGTGTAATGTAATTAGGGTGATTTATTAAACTGTTACTGTCCAGCTTATTAATCAACTAATCAAAGGACACAGGTCTCAGCTAACTAGCTTTGATGAACGACTAATCAAAAGTGAAAGCTACTACAAGTAGGCTAGCCCCCAATTAGCATGATGCGGCTTGAATTATACTAACGCGTGCATTCTTGCCTTCTCAGCTTTCACTACTTATTAGGCTTCTTAGCGTGTACATGATCTTTCAGACAATTTATTTGTTTGTCTGAGTCTGCATGTGCGTAGACAGCAGATTATAATGAATAACAATATCCAGTACAGCTGTGCAATTAACAAATACGTGGTAGAATTCAAATATCTTCCAATGTGCATGTTTGAAAAACATGAAAAAAGAAATCTGTTCCAGACAGGAACATTATGTCTAGATTTTGGCTGTTTTAGGATCAAGTTTAATCAAGTTTAGGATGGCTGTTAAGAAGGCTGGAATAAACAGTGTATATATTGGACACACAGACACACGCCTGTGAACAAAAGTGCCACCTGTGTGACACCGTATCTCTTTCCTACTCCACCTCTTTTAATATGAGTGAAAGTGTGAAACACTGTTTCCACCGTCTCTGCCTTGCTCTAGGGGCCCCCTTTTTCACCAAGAGCCACAGACAACTTAATACAATAAAAAGCAAAAATAAACATAATTATTGTGATCATTATAATTATCTGGTACCCTGCAGTCCTTTTATGAATTATTCATTTGGTAGTTAATTAAATGGATGTGTAACGTGTGGGTGTATGTGTGTGTGTAGGGCGGAGAGGAGATAAAATATGAAGTAGTAGTAAAGTAGGAGAAATTAATCCTTCCTCCATGTGCGAGCTGAAAAGTTCCCAGAAGGAGAACATGACCAAGAGCACACAGACATAATCTTCAGCTCTCTTCGACATGTGCAGTAATTCGACTACAACTAGCATTCAATTTTACACACACACCCACACACACATCTACCTCAACCCCAAAACAAAAAAACTCATCTTCTGTCAAAGAGAACAATTTTAGGAAATGATAAATACTATTAAACACTGGCCTGATAGTTCTGTGAAATTCGTAAGTGTATAAACTAATCATGTATGAATGTAATGTTGTCGAAATGGACATTCACACAGGCCTTGTCACAAAAGCTGGGGATTTTTTGAGGCCACGGTTTATTTTTCTTGCGATCTCAAGATAACAAAAACCGTGCTCATTAAGATCATGGAGAAAGTTATTTTCTCAAGATCACAACTTATTTTTCTATGTTGAAATACATTTTTGGTTATAAAAACTATGTCAAAGACAGACAGACACACATATAGATAAATAGATAGATAGCTAGCTAGATAGACACTTTAGTCGTCCCACAAGAGCTCAGGAAACTCAGGAGCTTCTTAACAGAAAGTCATTGGTACAACAGCAGAGATATGGCTTTACTGATTCTGAGCTTGGGTAATGGCTGATTGTATACTGTGATACTGTATTTGTATAACTATAAAACTATAGTTTTCCAAAATTTCCCATTTGAGAATTCCCAGTCCCTCAAATGCATCCATTCAGGGTCTCTGTAGTGTTCGCTGTGGTATCATTGCAGATTTCTGAGTTGCCTTCACAAGTGATGGAGAGTAATTGGGAAATGGTGTAGCACAGACAAACATAAGGCTAGATAGATAGATAGATAGATAGATAGATAGATAGATAGATAGATAGATAGATAGATAGATAGATAGACTTTATTGAACCCAGAAAGGGAAATTCAGGAAAAATAAGTTTAAATGCCACACAGTCCCCCATTCTCAGAATTGAACCCACAACCTTAGGGACACTACCAGCTATCTAATATGTTTGCCCAATAATGCATTTCGACATATGAGAAAAATAAGTTCTCAGGAAAACAGCTTTCATCTTGAGATCATAATAAATAAGTCCTGATTGTGAGAAAACAGGTTTTGCTACCTTGAGATCACAAGAAGAAAAAGGACAAATGACGCTTTCTTGGACTTCCGTATCACACTGCTGTAGTCAGTGATTTCTGTGATAATTATTTTACCCTTAAATGTTTCTTCCAAAGCCACGCCCCCAAACCAGACCTGAGTGGCTGAATGCTAGTATGAACGCTGGGTCACTTCCTTGTCCTGACTGATTAGATGGTGGTGGTCAACATCTTTTTTGGCTTTCCCTGAAGTGCCAAAGAGACCAGAGTTTCTCATCTTAAGACCTATTCAGACCAGATTAGTTTTACATGGGGAGGTGAGATAATGTAATTATTACCCTAGTATCTCTGGGATTTAGTAGAACTCATAATGACTCATTTCAACAGGCTCTCCGTGCACACATCTGCCAAGATGATGATGTATTTTACTTTGTAGAACATAACCAGTAGAATAACCCTGGGTAACTTATAAGCAATGCATCTGAGGGCTTTAGGAAAGCTATCGACTTCCCAACACAAGCTTACCCTACAGACAAACATGGTTATGGTCATGTGACCTACTAATTAAAATATAAAGATTTAAAGTGCTTTACAAAATGACAATTATAGAACAGTAAAAGTATGAATGGCAGCATTAAATAAAAGAGGAGTGTAACATGATTAATGAATAGTTAATTAAAAACTAAATTAAACTAAATAAAATATGAAAAATACAGAAGGGAATTTAAAACAAAACGAGTCTCAGCACTCACGAAGACCCTTGCACAGAGCCTCACACCCCTGCGTCTTAAATAGGCTGCATCCTAGATGAGCACACACCCCTGGCACAAAGCCTAATGGCCTTGCTTTCTTAAATGGGCTGCTTCCTATGTGAGCACACACCCTTGGCTTTAAACAGGCTGCTTGCAAAATAATGAAGCACACCTTTTTGTATTAACAGCTTATTTAAAAATGAGAGGCATGAAGTAGGCATGGTTTTCTTTTGCGATGGGCATGTGCACATTCTCATGAGTTATACGACGATCACGTGTCTGATAGGAAATGGACATAATTACTACACAGAAACGTTGCATACACTGTAAGGCTAAACATTTATGGACACCTAACCAATCACACCCATATGTACTTGTTGAACATTCAATTCTAGATTTAATCCCGATTTGCTGTTATAATGAGCTCCGCTCATTTGGAAAGGCTGTCTACTAGATTTTGGAGCGTGGCTGTGGGGATTTGTGCTCATTCAGCCACAAGAGCATTAGTGAGGTCAGACAATGATGCTGAGTGAGGAGGCTTGGCACACAGTTGGCATTCTAGCTTGTCCCAAAAGTGTGCAGTGAAGTTGAGGTCAGGGCTCTGTGCAGGCTACATGAGCTCTTTGATACAAACTTCAGCAAACCGTGTCTTCATGGAGCTTGTTCTGTGCTAATGGAACAGCTTAGTTGCAGTGAAAGGAATCTGTAATGTTACAGCATACAAACATATTCAATACGATTGTGTGCTTCCAACTTTGTGACAACACTCTGGGGAAGAACCAAATATGGGCGTGATTGTCGGGTGTCCAAATACTTTTGGCCACACTGTCTTTAAAACCTATCCTGTCTGAATAGTTCTTTGGCAGATATTTTACTGTAAAACATGCCATCAAATATGATGAAACGTGTTCCTGACCTGACCTAATAGACACTTGAATAGATACACATGTATAATTTATAGTTTATAGTTCGATTTTTTTTCATATAGAAAAATTGTCAACGTGACAGGATTTGCCTTTAAAATCCACTTCACAGCCTCCGAGCCGTACTGCCATTCAGACTTCAATAGACCTGACTTATGCCAGACTTTTCTGGCCTATATTGCACACATTTTGAACATCCTGTGGTATGTTATTGCCTTACGGAAAGTCATAAGGTATTTTTTTATTGTCTTTAATGCCTCAGCTGAAATCCCAGTACACACATCGAGCATAACCCTCCCTAAATGAACAGCTCTGTAAATCAAACATATTACAGTTGTGTCTAGCCACTGTTTTTACAATCTTCCCATCGTGTGTGTGTGTGTGTGTTCATATTGGTGAGTGTTTATCCTGTATGGCTAAAATCACAGGCTGGCTTGCACTATAATAACATTACGGCCCATTCACTTCATTACGTATCTGAGGGATTGCGGATGCCTTCATTATGGTCTAATGGTATTTGGAGGTTTGTGGTAATCAGCCTCGCGGGAGCTACATCCCCCCAGCCTGTTTCTCTCTCATAAGCACACATAGAGCTCTGTCAGCACACTCGCCATGCGTTACACACTAGCTCACAACCAGTCTACACCTCCTTTCAAACTGACGACTAAGGTGCCTTCAAAATGACCTTTCCTGCATGGCTGGTTTGTCTCTCATTCTCTCTCTCTCCAACACACACACACACACACACACACACACACAGGACAAGTGCAGGCAGATGAGCTTAATCGGCACATAATACAGAGAGTATTCACACAATATTGTACAGTGTGTTAGTTATTTATTAACGTTCAAAAGAAGAGCTTTGTAAGCCATGGTGCTGGCTTCGAGCTACATTTAACAGACGTCAGTTCGCCTGAGCATGTACACACACACCCACACACACACAATGTGAAAAGACTAACATACACACTCAAACATGTCTTTACATGAGGATTTACAGTATGTCTATCTTAAGGTTGTATGATAATACAGCAATAGCTACAATCATAATTACTTAAGCATAATATTGAACTCTTAATTGTTCATCATAATTATTTCACCAATTTAGAGACAAACTGTTCTACTACAGTTTATCACGTTAAGCAAACACCATTCCTTCAGATTTATGAAGTTAAAGTAAGATGTGAATCAAAAGTAAACTCTATTCATCTTTTAAAGGTTAGAGCATACTCAAAATGACTAATGAAAAAAATAAGCCATAATAGTATGCAAGCAAAAAGAACAAACAGCTACAGTTGGGTACAACATGTAGTATGTAGTATTTACAAAACTGTTCCAAGTGCATTCAACAGCAAATTTCATAATTCAAACCAATTTTGCCATGGCTTAAATACTACAGCCACTGATTCAGTCACTTATCATTTAGCTCAAATGTTTGCACCGTCACTGACATACAACTTATTAACAGTTAACATACAGGGGATAGACAATGAAACTGAAACACCTGTCATTTTAGTGTGGGAGGTTTCATGGCTAAATTGGACCAGGCTGGTGGCCAATCTTCATTATTTGCACATTGCACCAGTAAGAGCAGAGTGTCAGTCAGTCATTATCTGTACCGCTTATTCCCAGTTACGGGGTCATGGGGGAGCCGGTGCCCAGCCGGCAACTCT
>JAOVVG010000044.1:6533067-6545235 GCA_028566375.1 Leptodoras nelsoni | reverse complement strand
CCCTACACCATACTAATAAATTATTGTGGTCTAAAATGACAGGTGTTTCAGTTTCATTGTCTAACCCCTGTATGTGTATGTGGAAAAAAAGCTATTTCAAAATCCCCACAGGGTTTTCAGGGTTCCCCCAGGAGCCCCAGTGTCTACTTATTTTTATTTCATAGGCCTTTACAGAGTTGGAGGTCATCAACTATCCAAATTGTGACTGATCAATTGGTTTAAGCCAAAAGCTGAATTCTGCATAAATAATATGAATAACTTAAATTTTAATACAATGGTGGACAAATGGTACATTCAGTAGCCCAGTCTAAGTTTGCATTGCCTGTACACTGATTAGGCTAAAACATAACGTTTGACTAACAAGTTAGAACGTAGATGAAGTCGTTTCCAGGGTTACAGCCATGAGAAGTGGTGTTCTGTCCTCTTCTCCCAAATAAAAATCATTATTCAAATCTGTCTTGTGTCTATTTTCACCTCAGTGTTTAACCTCGAAGTGACTGTGTGTTGTGCAAGCAGGATGGCTTTGGCTGCATGACACTATGCTTGAATTTACTCAGTTTCATCAGTATTTCTACATATCTGTCTGCGCCTGGTTCAGAAAATAATCACCTGTCATCTGAGCATATTAATTAATCCTCCCAGTAAAAACAGTTAATCTGACGTGTGTGTGTGCAGTGCAGCAAGCTGTGTGATGGGGAAGCATCAGCGTGCATCGTGTTTAAGCAAGAACCCCAGCTGAAAAGTTTTCTTTTGCAAAAGTCAAAAGGAAATGTGAAAAAAATATCATTTCTACACCCCTGCAATAAATCTAAAAAAGATTCTGATGATATGATACAAAATGCCTACATGTAACTGCACTGAGATTTGTGGCTGAAAGGTTCATGAATAAAAATCTCTCACAGCTCCATTAATTAATGCAGAGTACACATATTTGCATAATGTTACCTTAATATTTTAACAGTTGGATAAAAATAAATAAAAGAGCCCAAACCTGTGCTGCAGCGCTAAGATGGATATATTTATTTTCACTGCCGTGGATCCCTGGGTGCAGAGTTTTGAGACTGCCCTACAAAACAAGAGTAATATCTTCCTGTCTTAACTTGCTGATTTTGCCCAGTACGGGACACACGTTTCCTTCTTGTGCCCCTCCGATGGCCTGTTTTCCCATGTGCATTCTTTGTGTTCAAGTGTTCCAGTGCTGATTTATTTCATCTCCCTAACATTTCGTCCCCCTGCTGTAAACATATACAAAATATAACCACTGATGCAGATATAAAGCAGTGTCTATGGGTTCAGTGGTGACTAAGCTGTATTTAGAGGAATAAAGAATGAACTTACATTGCCTTTTGACCTTTCCTTCACCACAGTAAAATGTAAACGACAGTAACTCGAATACTATCAATCTTCCACAAATTTCCTATTTGTAATTATGACCCAAGGAGTCATTTTAGGAAGAAATCCACTTATGAGATTTCAGTGTACTCCGAGATCTCCTGAAGGCAGCACAAAATATAATCAGTGGCATGTGAATCAGTGAAATAATGCATTTTAGTGTTCTTTGTGCGGTACGGATCCAACCAATACACGCACACACATTCACATTTATCTGACTATCCTTGTGATTACTTTCCATTATATACTTATTAATTCGGTCAATAAATACCTAAACCTAAGCCTAATTATGGAGACCACTTATATTGAGATTGAGTCGAGATCAAGTCTTTGGGATTTTGGGCCGATCAAAACCAAGCCAAGATCGAGTCTTTAGAGGAGGTGAGACCAAATTGAAACTGAGACCTAAAAAACCCTCTGTTCGCCTACATCACCAGCATCATACAGGGTGATTTTAAAAAACCGGACCCAATTTCAAAGTGGGACATTTCACAACGGTTTAATGGGTTATCAAGTTTCAGTAACCATTTTATTAATGATCTATGTGTAAGATCTTGGTGTAAGAAGAACATTGAGATGATAGTTGAATTCATCCCAAAATTCGTCAAGTGTCTTCCACTGAGGTCACCGCTGCCATGATTCTGTTTTTGAGATCATCCTGATTAGTTGATAACAGTGGCACAAAAACTCAAGTCTTTGACGTGTTTCCCAACAAGAAAAAGTTGCAGGGTGTGATGTCTGGGGATCTTCGGGCCAAGAGAGTAGTGCAAAGTCTAGGGGTCCTGTGCAACCTATACAACGTTGAGGCTAGGGGCCTGTTTGTGCGCTGGGAGAGGTGTCTTTGAAACTCTTTGCCTCGCTCCTTTCAAGTGGTAAGAGTTTCATTCATGAGTGGTTCATGGTTGCAGAGATACAGTGATTTCAAAGTGGGTCTTTTCGAAACACGCTGTACATCAAACACAAGCAATGTCAATGCAGTGTCAATTACCTGAGTCATTTTATTTATTTATTTTCATTATTAATGTGTTATTAATGTGTGTCATTTATTTGAGAATATAAAATGTTCACTAGGTCTCCCTCTACAATTACAGGTCCAACCCATGCTGCTGCACTGATCTCAGATTCAAGAGGGTGTAGACTTGCTTTCCATACCAAGACAAGACCGAGCAAATGACTCTGTTCTACAACGCTACCTAGCCTTAACCGTAACCTTGGTAATGAAAGCCAGATAGTCTTACCCTTCTGTGGATGTTTAGTCTCCACCAATATATAAAGACAACACCGTGTCTTCCTGGTACACAAACGAGCACATACACGAACAACCACGTGAAAATAAAACAAGGTCAAAGATTGGTGCTTAAACAAATTTTGCAATTTTTTAATCAACATTTCTTCAAAGGAATGTACTAGTATTTTTTTTACCCTCTCTTTCTAAGAGGTGTGTATGGGGTGGAGGGAAAGCAAGGAAAGAAAGAGAGGGAGAGAGATGAGGGTGGGAGAGAAGGATGGAAGGATGAACACAGATAAGAAAACATCTCACACACAAATGCAGTGTCCCACAAACGTCTCTACACGGCAACTGGAGAGGAGCGGAGGTCCTTAAAATGGCCGTCACTTGCTGGCTACTGGCACAGAGAAACATGTATACGCGCACACACTGAAGCGTTCTCTAACATAATCGCACACTCCTCTTGATTCCTTTTCTCTTTTTTTTGTCTGCCTGCAAAACACAGGTCTCAGCATCCATGGCTGAAAGTAAGCGTATGTAGAAAGGCTGAAAGGAAAAACACAGTGATGGAACAACATGGAGAAACAAAGTCCAGACGTTCGTATATTTCCAGAGGTGTCTCCTGCGCCGAGGGGGGTGCCTTGTTCCGTAAGACTCCTCGTACCCAGGGCTGAGACACCAGCTTTTTGCCATGGAATAGTCCTCAGATGCTGGGGCTTGTGTGTATGTGTGTACGTGCGTGTACGTACACGACACACACCCGTGAGTCCACATCCACAGGACAGAACCCAAACGGCTTACGAAAAATCAGGATTTAATGAACAGAAATGTTGAAAGCTGACCAACAAATAAATGCACCATACTTATTTGTCACTTAACAACAAAGCAACACTGACAACTTGATTGTGAAGTTTTAACAGAGAATATTGACATGACACGAAAAACAATGTTGTTCACTTGCTGCAGTGTTACACCAGATCCACTGACACACTCGTATAGTAAAAACGAAAATGTTTATCGGGAATTTTCATGTCTGGGATTTAAACGGGTCTCGCCTTGAGCACTGAACACGCCGGCGAAGCGGTGCAAGGCATGAAGGTTCATGGATTTGGCTGTGTGTGTACATGTGTGTGTGTGTGTGTCTGTGTGAGGTCCTCTGTCTCAGTGCAGCCTTGAACGTAAAGTAAGGAAACCTGATATACTGATTAACTGTAACACAAGCAGTAGCGTACATTACCTTAACAACCATCTTCTAGCATCAACACACACGGCAATGTAAAAGAGCACATTCTGTAAATACGAGACTCTCGTTGGCACAGTCGGACACACACATGGTGTGTGTTTGTGTTTGTGTGTGTGTTCTTTAGTCCTGGAATGCATGGCTGTAATCTGAATGTGTGTTTGTGTGTGTGAGAGTCCAATCAGAATTCATTTCAGGTAATCAACGTCTGTGTGGACACGCAGAATGGATTTTGATTGTGTACTCAGTGTGTGTGTGTGTGTGTTATGAAAGACCTGTGTGCCTTTTCAAGTGCATTCTCATTTTGTAAGTCTGTGGAATGTGTGTGTGTGTGTGTTTTGTATTATACTATGCTATGTTGTGAGAGTGAAAGAATTTGAACTGAGCCTCAAATATTTTCACCTCAGAAAAGTACGAGCAGGTGTATGAAAGCTTATTTCCATCTCTCTGACTGAGACAGAATGAGTGAATCTCCTTTCTTTTCTGTCTGTGTAGTTGAGAATGCTGCATTTCCTGAGCCCCCGTTTCAAACTCAAGAGTCTATTAAAAAAACTCACCTCCGTAGCTCCATCTCTCCTTCTGTGTTCCTCCATCCCTTCATCGCCCCCGTCCTGACGACAAAACACCCCCCACCACCCCCCCAAAAAACGCTTTTTGTCTTTACCCTGCACTTCGGTCTATTCCTCTATTTTCTTTCCTTCATAGGCAGCTCTGGCATTCATTTCTTCACCCCTCCCTCTTTCTTTTTTCTTTTTTTTTGTAAAAAAGAAAGTGTCTCTGCACATTTAAAAAAAAAAAAAAACTTCTCAGATTGTGCCTCTACCTCAACACTTTCACAAAACGAGGTCTAGCTTCAAAACTACATCATTGTACAAGGAGCTATAAAAATATACATGGAGAGAGTGGAGACTCCTGGGAAATAAAGGAATGACTAGGGGAAAAAAATAAAACAAGAAATCCTTTTGTGAAATGAAATACAAAGTATTAAATTAATGTACAATACAAAGGAGAAACAGGGTCAGCTCTTTGTAACACGCAGAAAAGAAAAGCAACAAAAAAAATTATCTAACAACAGATATGGTCTTTTACATTTTGGAAAAAAAAAAGAAAAGGACATCTAGAAATTATTTTACTGATTATTCATATATAATTATATTCTATATTGAATGAAAGTGATAAAAAAAAACACTTTTTGATATTCGCTCATTTTTTGTATTTTGGTTTTGAAACAGTCTAACTCACATTCACTCAGTTACAATGTTCTCTCACGGATACACACTCACGCTCACACACTCTCACACACTCACTCCGACACACTGTAACTGAAGCACACGATATGCGCACTCACTGCCGCACTCTGTGCAACAGCGGTGTCATTATTATTACCCTACACACTCACAAAATACACACGTTATTAAAATATACAAGATCTTCGATGCGACTACCGCTCCTCGAATCAAATGCAGGGCCTTGGGTCATGTGATGGCAGCGCTGCATTGTAATTGGCTGAGCCAGGTGCGCCTCCTCTTATCTGAGGAATAACAAACACAAATGGGACGAACTAAACCGCTATTCATTTGAGTTACTGTAGTGTTCAAGTTCAGGTAATGTCACACTGGTCTAGGGTCAGTATACTTTCAGTCACTCTCTCTCTTTTTTTTTAAGTTTGTTGTTTCATTTTTGTCATTTTGTTACTTCACTGTGGTTCATTTTACAGTGTGTTTCTCAGGAACACCTTCAAGAGACTTCAAGCCGTTGCTTCTCTCTCTTGCTCCAAGGGGTCTGGTTTAATTTTATGAGAGCTTTGCGTGCTCTTAGAAAAAGAAAAAAAGTAGCCCTCACACAGGGATTTTCTTTCAATACTTAAAACACACTCCTCCTGATTACGAGAGTCAGATGTTTAGGAGGTGTGTGTATATGTGTGTGTATGTGTGTGTGGGTGGGGAAGGGGGGTAGGTTTTAGTCACAGGGTTTGGGGCTTTCGCAGTCAGAGCTGAGACTGCAGGGATACAGGAGAAGTCGGTTCATACTGCTATGGTTTAGGTAGTAGGTGAGGGGGTGTGGTCTGGGCACTGCAGGCTGGCATTAATGCTGTGCGCCCGTCCTCATACTTTGTAGTAGATGTTGGCGGGGCTCTGAGGTGGCATCTCCTGCACAATGTAGACTGGGTGCCCGTAGTCCCCGCTAACCTTCTCATAGTGCGGGCAGTAGGCCGAGTCTGAAGTACGCAGCGGGATTATGATGTCACTGGGCTCGGAGCCGTTGTTGTTCCCGCCCCCTCCTCCGCCCCCGCGTTTAGGTGAGGTCAGGGAGGAGAGAGAAAGCGGCGGGTGGTGTGACTCCGAATGCTTCGAGTGCCGTCGGCGATAGCACACCACGCAAATCACTGCAGTGACCAGAAGGAGGAAGGCGGAGCCTCCAGCTGCTCCTGCGATGACGGCAATGTTGGAGGCGGGGAGAGGACCATTTGCACCACCTGCTGTGGCTCCGCCCCCACCAGGCACTCTAGGAAGAGTTGTGTTCCCACTGCCACCTGCAAAATCAAAGGAAACAAGAAGATCATAAAACCTTTGTCTTTTACACATTGCACTTGTTTCTTACTTAGTTCACTGACTTGTTGACTTGTAATATTTTAACAAACACTGTAATCTGTGATCAATATTCTTTGGCTTTTCTCTTTGGTTTACTCTCTGAACCCAAAACTAAGAATCTAAAGACATCTAGAAGAACCCTTCATAACATTACATTAGCCTACTGTAGCATTAATACAGTCTCACATTTGTTGATTAATGCTAAAATGTTTAAATGATGCACACGAAATAAATTATGAAATATACTTTTTGACATGCAACAAACTGGTACACATGGCATAATACTGGGAGCTCTTTCCCCCCCCAACATTTGGGGTTTGGGGTTAAAAACTGCCAGGACTTTAGATGTATTTCCCAGTTCCTTTTTTCCTCTCCTGGGCCTCATTCTACATCATTACACAGATGGGTGAAATGAGCAGGGTTGTAAAATATGGACAATATGGAGGGCAGAACACCACAGCCACACCATGGGTCAGATTATACACTTACAACGCATCCAAAAGGCAAAAGACCGTCTGTTGCTAAATGAAGGTTGCATTGTGGGTTTGACGTGTTCTTGTGCCTGTTTGGACGTGTGTGTGTGGTAGCCAGGGAGACCAGAGGAGCTCCAGCCGAGCAGGGGATTGGTCAGTAATATTGGGGATCTATCTGCAGACGCGCTCGATTGCTACATCGTTATTCAGCTCACAATTCCTCTTGTTTTCTCTCTTTCCTTCACCCCTCGCCTCCTCCTCAATATCCTCTCGCTGTGTGGCTCTGAGTCTGTTCCTGTTATTGACTGTCTCTTACTGCACAGCACCCTAAGTGATCTTCCTGTGCAAAATCTGCATCACCTCAAGCAGGCCACAAGTCTGACACTCCACTTGGTTCTTCTCTTATGGCGTGCTTGTGGGTTTGGGATGTCCAGTAGACATGGGTGATAAGGCAATTGAATTTGTACATTGCTACAGTTCTTCCCCAATATGGAATATGTCTTACTTTTCTAACAAAAAGCAACAAATCCCATAGCCCCAGACATTAAAAAACATGTGTGCTGTAATTTACCACATTATTGATAGCATATTATCATATTACCCAGCCCTGCTGTCTAGATGCTTTCAGGTTCTGATCTAACATCTTGGAGCAGCAAAACTGCATAAATGCTACTGTATAATTAATACACAGCACTGCATTACTTTGCTTTAAGATGTACTTTTATTCTGCAATAAAATCTAGCAAGTAATTAAACTAAGGTCATAAATATTTCTTCTGAGTTTGTGCACCAAACAGTGTTAAATGGGCAATAAACTCAAAATGAAACGATTCAGGATTGCTATGAGGTATTTATTGGAGCCACTCATTTAGATTTATTGCCGTTCGATCTGAGTCACTTGTCACTGTCAGCGGAATCATGGCTCCGGTTGCTTTGTCACTTGCTAGGCTGAACACAGGCTAAGAGAATAAGAGAGGTCTAGTGTCACTTCTTTATCATTGTCTGTCCCTGTCCCTGCTTGTGTCACTCCTTTCCTGTTTTAGTAATGCCGTGTGGTATATAGTGCATGTCTTCTGCTACTTACCTCCCACTTGCACTTTAAAATTCTTTACCTGTCACTCCTCTCTCTCTCTCTTAAATCTCCTTCCCCTGCTCGGCCTTTATCTCTCGCTCCCTCCCTCCCTACCCACTGTGGCTTACTTTTTCAGTAATATAAAAATTTCAACCCAAGTTGCCTCAGTAAATATGTGCATGTGTGAGTCAGTGTGTGCGTGTGAGTCAGCGTATGTGTGTAAGAGTGTTATACAGTATGTAAAGCAGCTTGAGGGCGGACTATGAGATAAAGAACAGTTCTGGAAGTTCCTCACAGAACAAAAGTCTGACAAATACAAAGAATGCCTAATAATCACCTCTGTCCTCATCCTCCCTCTCTCTCGCTTGTGCCCTCCCTCCATCCGCCCATCTTCTCTGTCTGTCTTCCTCTCTTTATCTTCCTCAATATCTCTCTGGGCCAACAAAAAAACGGGGTGCCAGACTAATGGCAATAATAACTCTTTGAAATGGCTTCCCACTCCTCCCTGCAACCCTCTCCTCTCCCAGGACGGCCATTATCAAACCATACACTGCCTCCGGCACGGGCCTCACAGCAGACGCAGAGGAGAGAGAGAGAGAGAAGCACAGAGAACAGAGGGATGGAATATATCAAACGGAACTGCAGTGCAAGCATTCGGCCGTTTCTCCCTCTCGCTCCAGCCATATGTTGCCTCTTTCTACGAGTTTCTCTCTGTGACCGTGAGAGTTTTTGCTGCGTTGTGTTACATGCATCCAATCTGCTGCTTTGGGGTGTTTTAATAATAATCTGGGGTTAGATTATATGAGCTTACCTTTGTTTCTGGTAGGACCTGCCTGATCCGGTTTGGCAGATTGTGGGGGCAATCCGTGGGGACCTGTGGAAAACAATTTGAAACATTTTCAACATGAAAGTCTGAAGCCTAATGGTAATCTTGAGAAAAACCTTGCCACCACAAATGCATTGACCTCAAAACACTATATAACACATAATATGTAGTTTATTTCAATTTAAATGATCAGGAGAGCATGTTGAGTTAATCCTTTAAGTATTAAAAGGTATAAAGGACACACATTATGGGTAAATTTTCATTATAATGGCCATGTGACATGAATTGGAATAGTCATGTGGCTTTCTCCAAACACGTATTATTGTCTTCGTCATCATCCGGTGTCGACAGTGTGGCAAAACAACGACACAGGACAGCAACAGCAGTGACTACGTTCAGAGGAAGGACAGTGAAAATGGCGATTTCCTCGATATTTGGGGATATTTGAAGCAAAACTGTAAGGAACTGAGTAGTGTTTGAAACAACTGCCCTACAGGTGTGCATGCGGGACCTTTAGAGCAACAGGTGTGTACACATTAATATACACAGATCTGACCTGAGCCAAAAAAATCATAATTGTGCAAAGAGGTTTGTAATGTCTGAATGTAGCCTGTCATTATTTCACCACTCATTCAGCACCGAGGAACAAATCAGATATTTCTATAAAATCTACTTGTCGAACTTTAATGTGCTCTATACCCATCTAATGACTAAAAGCGTGCCACTGCATAAATCTACTAAATGGCTTTGCCCAGTGAAGCTCATACAAACTCAACACTCGCTATAATGCTGAAAAAAAAATCATAAGCTCTCTGCCTTCGATCAGTCGACAACAGTCCTTATGAATATGATGACAGAGGCACGTGCTTCAGATGCTAATCAGATGTGTTCTGCCTCAGTCCTCTTGAGCTTATGGGCCACTGTCATGTTTTTGTTGTTTTCAGAATAGCATGCCTGTGTGGATGTGTGTGTGTGTGTATTTGAGTGTGTACGTGCATTGTATCTCATCAGAAATCTGCACCAGGCTTCTATTTAGATGACAAACAAAACAGATGTGACCTTTCAGCTAGAGAGCAGATAAAAAAAACAGAGCGAGAGATGGATAGAAGGATATTTTGAATGCACTATGTTAATAATGTCAAAAATTGATACAGTATTCCGAGAAGCTAGTGGAGTTGCAGAATAAGCCATAGAGAGATATATGTAATGGGGAGGAAGATAAAGTATGAGGAATGATACACAGACAAATATATATATATAGAAAGAGAGAGGGAGACATCCTAGCACTGTTGTAAGCTGTGATGAGTGTGTTTCTCACACTACATGGCTGTGTGCATATCAAGTGTGCAATTGCTACACATGATAATAGCGCAACAATCAAGCAGCGGTCCTCCCTTTAAACTCACACACGCACATAAAGCTGTTATGGAAAAGTGTAATGACAACATGGGCGGAATTCAAAAGCTAGTGCAGAGATACACGGAGCTCCATAACGATGTCTATCACCTTATAGTAGAAACATATGCATCCGGTTATGTGTGTTTCATTCAGAAACCATTAGCTTAATAAAGTGTTCTTATTTCCATTATCTGCAAATTGTGTCTGCTCGCTACTGCTTCGTGTTTCTATGATGTCTCCATATTTATGGCTGCTGTTAAGCAAATTGAAATGTTATTGAACATTATTAAGTTGGTCTTTCAGGACATAAACTTGCTAGATTGTAGTTTCCTGTGACCACTCTATACCTTCCCACATCTCTAACCTAACATCCAGCAGTCCTACAACATGCCCTCTGGATCCCATCCCATCCACACTGCTCCAGACAATTTCACACGAGCCTCTGCCCCTCATCTCTTCAGTCATCAACAGCTCCTTATCCTCAGGAATTGTACCATCTTCATTCAATGTTGCTAGAGTGGTACCCAACCTAAAGAAACCCAGTCTTGACAGCACCAACATCAGCCACTACAGACCGGTATCACTCCTCTCTTTCCTCTCAAAAATTCTTGAATGTGCTGTCCATAATCATCTGTCTTTGTTCCTCTCCCAGAACCAACTTCAGGACCCAAACCAGTCTGGCTTCAAACTGGCACATTCCACTGAAACTGTACTCATTGCAGTGACATGTCAGCTGGGTTATCATCGGCCCTGATTCTTCTTGACCTCTCCACTGCCTTTGATACAGTCAGCCATGATATCCTTCTGTCCATCCTTTCTAATCTTCTCTTCACTGGCTCTGCATGAAAGTGGTTCAAGTCCTACCTGGAATGGCGCTCCTACCAGGTAACATGGAGTGGCTCAAATTCCACTCCATGCAAACTCTCCACTGGTGTCCCACAAGGCTCAGTGCTGGGTCCTCTTCTATTTTCATTATACACTCGCTGACTGGGAGATGTCATCTCTTCACATGGCTTCTCCTACCATTGTTATGCTCATCCTTTCTTTTCCTCCTTCTGATAATCAGGTTTCGGCTCGGATCTCAGCACGTCTAGCAGATATTGCTTCATGGATGGCAGCCCACCACCTCAAGCTTAATCCAAGCAAGACAGAGCTGGTTTACATCCCGAGAGCTGCAGGTCTTCATTGCGATCTCTCAATTCCCTTTGAGAACACGATAATCACTAAGAAGCACGCAGCCTTGGAGTAGTTGTAGATGATCAGCTCTCTTTCTCAGCTCATGTTGCTAACCTGACCCGGTCATGCAGATTTCTACTTTACAACATTCAGAGAATTTGACTGTTTCTCTCAAAGGAGAACACCCAGGTACTTGTTCAGTCTCTTGTCATCTCAAGACTCGACTACTGCAAATGCCTCCTAGCTGGTCTTCCTATGCGTGCCATCAGCAACTGATCCAGAATGCTGCAGCTCGACTTGTATTTAACCTTCCCAAGTACAGCCATGTCACGCCACTGCGTTCTGCGCTCCCTTCACTGGCTTCCTGTAGCAGCTCGCATCAGATATCAGACCCTGATGCTGGCCTACAAAGCCAAAAATGGTCCAGCCCCTCCCTACCTGATGGCGATGGTCAAAGCTTGATGCGTACCCAGAGCCCTTTATCCAGCCCACTATCATCCAGGACGTATGGGAGGGAAGCATCCAGACTCTTCTCTGTCCTGGCACCAAGGTGGTGTAATGAACTCCCATTGAGTGTCTGAACAGCTGAGTTGCTTACTATCTTCAAACACCAACTGAAGACCCACCTCTTTCGAGAGCACTTTAATGAGCACTAACTCAAGGCTGTTACCACACATACAGCAGTTATTGTATTCTCTATGTCTTGTTCTTCACTGGTTTTGTGTAGTTTAGGAATACTTGGGTTTTGGGACTTTTACTTGTAATGTTTATTA
>JAOVVG010000044.1:6513244-6528168 GCA_028566375.1 Leptodoras nelsoni | reverse complement strand
TTTTCAGGTGTGCCTTATCAGGGTTAATTAGAGGAATTACTTGCTTTATCAATGGGGTTGGGGCCATCAGTTGTGTTTTTCAATCAATTTTACTACACTGTTAAAATTCATATTATGATTAACGCATTAAATGAGAAGGTGTGTCCAAACTTTTGGCCTGTACTCGTTCACGTCACCGTACACTGTTCACGTCACCAGGAAACCACTCGCTGCTGGTGAGGATGGCCCCACGTGACACAAGCCTAAAGATCACCATGATGGACAGCTTAGAAACCAGTTTTGCTAGATTAATACCAGTTGCCAGTTTATTGCCAGCTTATAATTCCAACAAAGCACCAAAGAGTTCAGTAAATTCAGTCAAATGAATATACTGGTTACAATTTCAGTTTTGTTTCTATATAGCACTCAGTTATAGAAGGGATTATTTATTATTTATTATTATTTTAGTATCCTGTGTCACCCAAATGAAGATGGGTTCCATTTTGAGTCTGGTTCCTCTCAAGGTTTCTTCCTTCTTAACATCTCAGGGAGTTTTTCTTGTTCATTAGGGAGAACATTTATTTATTTATTTAAGTTGTAAATCTGCTTTGGCACAAAGTGCTTTAGAAATAAAATTTTATTGAACTGCATTGAATAAAGCTTGCAGATGGCTCTGCTCTCAGATCTACTGTTCCAGAAAATGAATCAACACCTCCTGACCAGAGAGGAGTGAAAAGGGCGAATGCGCTGATCGCGGTTGCAAGCGAACGAAAAGAAAAGGATTTTCCTCTAATCTAAGCTTTTAATTCGAAACACACTTTGACATTTCCAAATAAAATACCTGCTAAGAGGAGAAACCCGGTCTCTGTGGTACGTCAGCCTCAGTAAACAGGAATTACAAACACAAATGGACCACATCCGGCCAATCAGGGCGAGGTGGCAGGTTTAAACTCAGAAAGCCCCCCCCGGGCTCTAGCATTCAGCTCTTTTAGCTGTTTAGAAGGAAGACTAAAGCGAGAGGAGAGCCAACTTTCGCCAAAATCTCTGACGACCCCTACGGCAGACGCTGTGGTGAAGCATTGCAGATGAGAGTGTTGAGCCAGAAGCTCTTACTGTGTCAAAGACATATGTGTTTATGTGTGTTAGGTATATGTGTGTGTGTGTGTGTGTCTGGCTAACCTCACAGTGAGTGTGTGTGACCTAACATAACTTATAACGGTGCTCAATTGAATACACATGTTCTGCTCTTATCACAACTTCAAACGCAAACATAATTCAGAACACGTCTCGTGCTGCATCTGCAGATAGAGCCATTCAGAACGAATCTGTCGTTTTGTAGGTGTAGAGAAAGTGGGCTTGAAGGTGGAGTATGAGGGTGTACAAGCATGTGTGCGTGTGTTTTGCTTTTATATCTTGTTTTATCTGCAGACAGAGTGCTATAGAACGAGCTTGTGAGTGTGTGAGTGTGTCAGTGCATGTGAAAGTAGGGTTTTTTTTTTTGGTTATACAAGTGACCCCACAATGAAAGGAAAACATGAAAGGTCTGATGCTGTGGGGACGCTTTGTTGGTTCCCATGAGCAAAAAAAAATGCTTTGTCACACAAAACACTGATTTAATTTGCTAAATTGAAAGCCGCACGGTTTCTGCTTGGATCTTGCGGTTAAAGTTCGGATTCGGTTTAGAAAGAGGCGTAGCGGTGTTAGAGAAGAGTTCAATGGAAAACCGCTGTAAAGACAGCAGCGTCAGTGCTCCTCTGAGTGTGTGTGTGTGTGTGTGTGTGTGTGTGTGTGAATTATGGTGTGTTTTCTCTTGCAGACTGAACAGGGAGAGCTGAGCTCCCATTCGCTCCGGCTCACTATTTATGTCTCTGGCTCCGGCTTCATATTTCCTGTAACCAAATAAGACCTTATAAATCAAACGCAACACATTCATAAAAATGATATAAGCCATTGATGAAGGCTTCGTAAGCAATTAAGAAATTGAGGGCAGCTGGAGGGGAGAGTGTGTGAGGAAGGCCGAAGATGCATCCCGAATGGCTATGTATGCATTACGTTCTTACACCAAACACTCTGGATTTAAATCTGTGATGTGTTACATGCTGTAAGGGTTTAAGGGAGTAATATATCAAATGGCTCAGTACTGTTTTTTGCAGCAAACAGAAATGATGAATTACCACACGGCTCGTCACGTCAACGAACAGCCACCAAAGGAACGACGGCTGAATTTAAAATCCTTAAAATCCCTGAAATAATGAATAATTTTCACATTACACCTCGCCTTAGCTGTTCCTAAAAGCTCCACCCGTCCACTATCCATAGTGTTCCATGTCAAAACGCGCCACGCTTCATTATTTAGTACCTCATCCAAGAATCTCACCAAGTGTCCCACTAAAAGATTGCGAAGTAAGTACTCCATCTGATATGCAGCTAGACACTGATCCAGAAAGGGCACGCTAAGACAGAAACGGGCATGACGTAAAGTACATCAGGGACAAAAAAAATTTAGAGCAGAGGAGCACTTATTAACAATGCCTGGCATGCGTACAAACTGTAATGCGCCTTCGTAAACATCAGAAAATATGGCTGCTGTGTGACCTTAAAAGGGGTTTAACGACAGCGAGGAGCCATCGTGGAAATCGGCTGCGTAAAACTGTATGATTTGCAGCACGCTTGGAAAACCGGTGTCTCTGACGCTGAAAAACAGCAACCTTCTGATGGTAGTTAATATAACGCGGCTCGGTTCAGCACAAATTTGACAGACGTGCGTCCAAGTCAAGGAGGAAATTAATAACGGCGTACGGAGTGGTGCAGAAAAGTGTTCGCTTTATCTTCAGGAGATCTTGATCCGTGCTCTCTGGGTTGGAGGGACAGCTTACTCTCCCTCCCCTGTCAATCATACGGGAGCTTCACGTCTCCCTGTGGAAGTGTGTGACAGCCTTTATCCGTCCCAGGTGGTAGATGTTGTGTGATGGGAAGAGCAGGCTGGGGGCAGGTGACCAAAAAATAAGATAAAATAGCATATAGTTGCAATGCTATCATGATGAAAGGAAGAGAGCATTCACAATTTTTTTCCTTTCTGTTTTTTTTTAACAATATGCAATAAAAACAGAAATTTGTCACTCACTGTTAATTCACATTAATCTTTATTTAACAGACAAAATGACAAAAGGATTTTCAGCGTTTTCAATGATGTGTGTGTTAAATATAAACAAATTTAGAAACCGATGCCTGCAACACACTCAGAATAAGAAAAGGCAAAAGGACTACAAGTAACACCGTTCTGGAAGGTTCCACAGTCAGCAGTTTAACTGGTCACAGGTGAGGTCGGGAAGTATAAAACGAGCCTCCACCGAAGTCTTTGCAGGCAAGCTTCATGAAAGAATTGTCAGTCAAAGCAAATCCAATGTTAATGTCGACTTTTTTTTTAGTGTGTTGCAGCCAACTATTTCTAAATGTGATTAAATTTAACAAAAAGAATTACCTTCATCCTTTTCTTTGTTGTTTTTGTCTGTTAAATAAAGCTGCGAGTGAATTATCAAATGACACATTTCAGTTTTTATTTTCTTGCCTGTCTCCCAACTTTTTGAAACGGGGTTTATAATATAGAGTCATTCCGTGTTCTGCTCCTGATGACGACATTACACTGCCTTGACTGCTACCTCTGCTACAGTAATAACAAACCGTGTTTTTCTTTCAAGCCAACAGCCCATGGATAATTTTCACAAGGGGAGACCGAGAGACAATATGAGGCTCGGTCCTATCTCTGGTGTGTGGGAGTGTGTGAGAACGCTGGGTTCAATCTCCAGCGAGACTATGAGTGAGTGGAGTTTTGGGAGTGTGAGACTGTGTGTGAATGTGTGCACAGGACAGCTAAAGTAGCCTCCTGAGGTACATATGAGTATATCAGAGTGACAGCTCTGGCGCTGACCGTAAATGTGCCTCGTAATAATTACAAATGAGGATATGCATACTGAGACCTGTGCAAACACAAGGCAGAAACGTAGATGCTTCTCACAGACACGCGGACGGCAGAGCGAGCCCGGTGACGCGGCTTGCTTGCGTGCCGTGTGTGTATGTGTGTGTGTGTGTCGTTCCGATCTGCGCACGGCTTTCCGTTCTCAGCAACTTATTCACTTTCCAGCCCGATTCACATCATGCTCTCGGATCTCTCATCTCTCTTTCTCTGACTGCATTTTCTTTGTTTTTATCCGCCGGTATAAAGGCACAGGCCCCAGGACATCACAGAACTGCCAGCTCCTTCTTTAGACACCTGGCTGCATACACGCAAGAAACCTACACACACACACACACTACACAAATATTTCCGGCCACAAAAAAAGGCCCTACATATGTTAAAAATATGAATTTTAACCAAAAACATTCACGCACCATATAAGGGAATTTGAATATGTAAAGCCTTTTGACTTATAAGGATACAGTAATACCCATCTGCCAACTATTTTTAAGCAGTATAAAAAAAGATGAAAGAACCTAGGACTGACTTGGAAACATGTCGAAATCTAATATGCTGCAGTCTCGCAGATAAGCGTAGTCTGTTCTTTGATATAACATGATGTCCAGCATTCCAAATACTTTTACTGTGCACACTTTAAAATATTGCCTCGGCCCACGTGGTGCACCTCAAGGCAGCCATTTAGGGCTCAATTTGTGCTTCTGAGATCAGAAAGCAGCATTATGACATTTGTATCTGAAATTCCTTTACACTAGACACATTTCAAAGAGTATCGCAGGTTCTCCAGCGTGTATATAATGAAAACACACGTACATAAAGGATTCATGTTATACACTATCATGATAATGGGGGATGGCATGGCAAAAATATATCAGAACTCCTGAAGACCTTTTCACAATATTTGCTATGAATCACAATATTCAGATTGAGATATTCAGCAACAAAGTTCCAGCAAAAACAACAAAAACATCAACAGAAAGCATTTAAACAAGGAACAGGAGAAAAGTATATATATATATATATAAAAAAAAAAACTTGCTACAAAATCTGGGTGTAATACAATGCCACTATCTCTATCAGTATCTGTTTATTGTTCCAAATATCTGGAAAAGCCCAGACACAGAAATCCACTCTGTCTGTAATTTCTGGCTCTGATATCTGCTCATGATATTTTCTAGTTGGTCCCTTTTCTCAAAATGTAAACAAACACTCAGCTTAATTTAAACCAGAGAGACCAGGACCAGGCGCTTACTAAGGATGAACAAATGAACTTCTCGTTAATTAACAGTGCCTTTCTTTGTCCCACCAGCTTCATATCTAACAGCTTAATAGTAAAAAACAAAAACCTCTCGCTCGCACATTTTTGTTGCATCCCAAAAAACACTGAAATGTTCTACCTTTCTGGCAAGCCTTCTAAAGTTATCTGTTCATTCAAGGTAATGTATTTGTATTCAGTTTTATCCCTAGTGCAAACAAAAGAAAGATTATTATCATTCTGTCTGCGACTTGCTATTATGAAGCAGTATGTAGTGCGGTGTTCAGATAGTGAAGTCATAACGTTCAATTTGCCAGACATGCTCCATTAAAGCTTAGAACAAAATGTATATGTGGATAAGGATAGTTCTGTCAGTAGTGGATGCACCTGATGAAGAATAGACCTCTTCCACAGCAGTATGCTGTCCAGGAAAAGCAACTTGGGTGTATGTGTGTGTGTGTGTGTGAGAGAGAGAGAGAGAGAGAGAGAGAGAGAGAGGAGTGAGATGCTGGACGATTGCCAGGTTGGGTGCTAAGCCATGAGGAAAACCGTTAACCTGCCTGACCCTGTAATCGTCTCCACCCCAACACACACTCTGCAGTCACTCCATCTGCCAATCACGAGGACAACAAACAACACAACTAAACAACACACTCGGCCAGAGCAGGTGTCCACGGGCTTACACAGGTCAGAGCGGAAAAGAGAGAGAGGTCGCCAGAGAAAGAGATAAACAGATGGACCATTATTCGGAAGACCTGGGGAATTTATTTTTTGTTTTAAACTTATTTCTTAGTTATGGTCTGGAGTAATTATGTGAATTTGCCTTGGGTGGTTAACTCTAAAAATAAAATGATCAATAAAACACAGTGCTTTTGTATCGCCTACAGATGTCAGACTTTTGCTAAGCCACTTTACACCATAACAGCTTTCAGAAACGAACAGATTGTGAGGCTGTAAAAAGAAATAACACAAAACGATGCCCGCTATTGATCATTGAAGATCCGTTTACTGAAGCTAATTAAAAAACTAATGGGGGACAAAATGCACATAATGCTTATTCTGTTTTTTTTTTAAAAAGCATCTACGGTATCAAATCAACCACGTTCAATACATTTTTATATTTTTAACGCTGCTTCATGCGGAAACTAAGCAATGCATTCGAATCCCTGCAGTCTAAATATTATGACTTAAAATATACATAAATCCTGACAAAATGGACTGACGTGAGGCTCACAGGGGAAAACTCCTAAAATAATACTGCAATTTGAAGAATTACACCGTGACTGTGTGGAAGAAGAGAGCGAGGAACGAAGCAGCAGCATGCCGACACGAGATCCCTGAGCCAAGCGCACATTCCTGCAGAAACAAATGAGTACAGGGGGAAAAAAAGGGGGGACAAAATGAATAAATGACGAGTACTAAAAGCCGTAGAGTTCTTGAGAACTACGCTCCTACGGTCCTGTTCTCACCGGAGCACAGCTTGGCGGTGAGGTTACACGAGGCTGTGGCTTCTCTGGAGGTGAAGAACGTCGCCAGGGTGCTTTCATGACACTGGCACTGAGATGTGGAACTCACAGGAACAACATCCAGCCAAACTGGGTCGGCTGTGGGCGCAAGCACGTGTCTGAGCATGTGTGTCTGTGCAGCATCTCTCACGGGGGGTGTGTGTGTTTCTGTGTGTATCTGTACGTGCGCGAGTTTAATGAATGGGAAGCTTTACCTTCAGTGAGACGGTTTCAATTCAATATGGATGAGTCACCTTTCAAAAGATCAAATCTAGCCTGATAGGGAAATGTATAAATCTAACAAGGTTGGTCGAGCGACAATACAGCCAAGACCTCAATCTTGTTCCGCGGTCAAGAAGGACACTTTCATTTATTTCTGTCTTTATTTGTCTGTACTGGAAGAATGGGGGAAAAAAATAGTTTAAAGTGTGCGTTTGTGTAGTCTTGTTTTTATCCCATTATCGAGACCAAAAACGCTCATACTGATGGGATTTTATGGCGGTTGTGACCTTGTGGAGACATCTGACTGGTTCCCTTTTTTCTGGATTTTTCTTGTTTTTGTTAGGGGCGTTAAGGCTGGGATTAGAGGTACGCGTAGGCATGGTGTTATTTAACCACATAATACACGAGTCAGTAGTACTTAGGGCTGACGGTTAAGAGTTCAAATTCACATCACAATATTTTTCACTACACTAACTACATACACTGAAGTACCAGAAAAACTGGTATACCAGTTAATACTTTGGTAGGGTCTCCCAAAGGAGCTCGGAGGGAACGTCGCACAGTCTTCACGCTGTTGTTTCTCGAGGCATCGAAGCATCGAATTCCAATGTTATGCGCCGGTCACGTTCAGCCAGAGTCTTTTTTTTTTACGATCTCACTGCTGTCATAAGTTTGAGGTTTTGCGAAAAACCTACATCGTGGCGCCGCATCATACCAGTGCTGATTTAACTCCGGTATACTTTCCAGCTCTCATGGAAATACCGCACAAAGGTATAATTCCAAACATCTGTGTGTGTTTCCTGTTCTGTGTATGAGCATCGTCATGAGGAGATTTGATGGAAAGGAATCAAGGCCAAAGCCATGGAGTAAACACAGAGGGGAAGCAAACCTGCTGTGGGGTCGCTGGGTCAGCCACCCCAGCCCCCCCCAAGAAATCATTTAAAATCTGAAAACTTTTACCCTCCCACTAAATTATTTCAAAATATTTTGGGATGGGATGGGATAAATTTTTTCTGTATTTGTGCACCATAAGTGCACCATGAGCGAGTGATGGGAACATTAATGGATAACTTTACACAAAGCTAGCAAGTGGAATATGCTCAGAGTGTCTGAGCTAGCAGCTTGGGCAGCCAACTGGACAAATCACATGCAGGACTGCAGTAGACCCTAACACTAGATCTGGGAGTAATAATAATGACAATCTGTGAAGTTTCATTATGATTATGACTACGTTATTATGATCAGATGGTGGTGCATGGTTTCCTGCTGTAGCATAGCAAATTTTTAGATGTATAGATTTATATATCACTATATTGGCCCTTAAGCGAATGGCCACACAGGTGAATCATGTCTGCATGTGTTCACTGGTTAAATGTGTATGTGTGTGTGTGTCTGTGTGTAGTATGCCTTACTTGTATCAGTCACTGGAATGGGGGCCTGCAGAAATGGGTCAATGATAGCCAGTCTCTCTCTCTCTCTCACTCACACACACACACACACACAGCTCTTTGCTCATACAGCCGTGAATGTCTTTTTTTTCTTTTTTAACCTTGCTGTTTTCTTCTCCATCAGATGAATGTACAAAGTTGAAAAGAGTCTGTTCAGGTCCATAAGAGAGGCTAACACTCAAACACACACTCGCTCGCTCGCTAGCTCTGAAAATCCTAGGCTTTGAAATCATTCTGATTCACATTTAACATCTATTATACATTACACTCTAGAGATACTAAAGTGTCTGTTTACTAAAAAAAAAAAAAGCGACATTTCTTTTTTTTTTTTTTTTTTTTACAGATGTCAGGCTATAATGTCAGTATCCATTAACATACAACGGAATAGTCTACAGTATGTCTAACTGAGTCCTGGTTAGTTTTAGGATCTAAACTGGAGCCTGTATGGAAAATGATGTCCTACATCCAATTTCCTCTAATCAGCACTGTCTGTTACGGCTATTCTCTACCTCTACACTCATCGCTGGGACACAAACCCTAAGCAGTGCATTTCCTGAGGACATTTACTTTTGGAAACATACTAATTGCCTGTAATGTAGAGATCTCTCTCTCCTCTCTCTCTCTCACTGTCTCTGTCTCTCTCTCTCCTCTCTCTCTCTCTCTCTCTACGCTGTCTGCCTGGGTCTATTTGTATATGAGAGAGAGAGAGAGAGAGAGAGAGAGGAGAGGGTGGAAGGAGGAAGGAATTAATTTAGATAGGTATAAGACTCTTTGCTGTGTGGCCACTCAGTCCTCCCCAGGGTATTTTCTAGGCCTGTTGAGACAAATGTACATTTGTGTGTGTGTGTGTGTGTGTGTGTGTGTTTATCGCTGGTTATCCAACAGGAGGCTCCTAGCCACAGCTCCAGGCGGTTTAGACCCCATGGGTCAGAATATTAATCCCCTCTAGACATTTTCTAAATTTCCTAAAGCACACACTCATCTCAAACAACCTTGAGCTGCTAAATAATTTCAGACATTTGTTTATGCAGTTTGTGATACTAAATAATCTCAAATAGACTTGTTTATGCAGTTTCAGATACTGTTTGACACACTTATATGCAATACGGACAAAAAGCCATCACAATACAAGCAACATCTTGAAACGTAAACGACTATCACATGTTTATGTAGAGAATAAAGCCTTTCGGTGTGATTAGTACACAAAGCATGTTTGCAGTCCAATCGGAAACTTGCTACAAATGCTGAAGCTATTGGGGGAGATGGAGTAACTGTGAAATTTCAATTTTGGACAAAGTATTCCTTTGAGGTCATCCAAGATGTTTCCCTTTCTCCCTCCCTCTCTCTCTCTCGCTCTGTCGTCAGAGAGTCAACATCCATTCATGCCCCGCTCACTGATCTATCTTTCCCTCTTTCCTTCTTCCAGACTCTACAGGTTTCTTCTCTGAAGCTATAACTGTGCTCAAGCCTTTGCCCAAAACCACACACTCCAAACACACACAAACACACTCGCTGCATTAACTCAGCCACATGTGACGCAAGCACAATGTCGCTGTGATGCGTGACCAAACATTTGCTGGGCCTTGGGCAACTTGTTCTTCCAGAGACATCCGAGGAGGCGGAGTAGGAAGGAGAAACTGTGGAGGTGAAGGACAAGAATTCGGAGAAAACAAACAGGGTGGTGAGGGAATGAGGGATGAGAGGAGAAAAAACAGGGAAGTGGGTCAATGGTCTGATGGGAGGAAAGATGCCTGTGTGAAATAGAGAGAGAAAGAGGGGAGGAGGAAAGAGTCTATATTAAGAAAGAGGGATAACGAGACAGAGAAAAGTTCGGACGATCTCAAAGGCGCTCTTACAAGTTATTCATTTCTAGGTCATTCCGGAGCCAAATGTCAAACAAGAAGATTTGAACACACACAGACAGACAGACACACACACACACTTGCTCAGACTGCCAAAATGGTGGCAGAATGCTCACTAGTGCTCAGTCCGTTCTAAAGACTGTAATTACATTTTACTGTCACTTTTAATTAAAGGTTATAATGAAGGCAGGCACAGCTCTGGCAGACAAGAAAACCAGCAAGTACACTGACACTGACAGGGCGAGCGTGCGTGTGTGTGTGTGTGTGTGTGTGTCTACGTGTGAGTGAACGTGCGTGTGTGTGTGTGGGGGCCCAGATGGTGTATATTTGTGCACACCAACGGTCGTGCATGTCATTAGTGCTAGAATGTGTGTCTACAAAGTTATTCTGTTTCCATCTGTTTTTATTTGATGGTTTGTGTTTTCACCAAGCATGAGTGAGCATGCAAATGTGTGCGGGTCAGTGCGTGTGTGTGCATGCATGTGTGCGCATTTCTGCATTTCTTGCAAGACGAGAACCAAGGTCTGTCCCTTTAAGGACTAACGTCTTCGAAATAAGTACAAATCTAAGCGCAAATGCACAAACGCACAAATGCACGCGCAATCACAGAGAAGGCCTGGATAAGAATAGGTACACAAATTTCTCTAACCTATGGTTTAGCACAGCAGCCTAAAACACACACCGAGACACACACACACACGCAGAGCAACATCTGGAGTTCTTTAAATCAGTAGAGACAGTCTTAAGCCACGTTGATCTGAAAGCCAGACTTCACCGACACCACATATTGTGGTTCTGTGAAGAGAGAGAGAGAGCGATCACAGCCAAATTACTGTGTTCATTAAAAGAACAGACGCTAACACTTCACACACACACACACACACACACACACACACACACACACACACACACACACACACACACAGCCCAGTAAACTGTTCAATATGCAGAGGTCATAGCACCAAGCCTGAAACAGCACAGAAGGGATCCAGAAAGCAATCAGAGCCTCCAAAATTCAACAATATTAAACACCTTCCTGCAAACTACACACTCACCGCCGTAATGAAGACATTCATCTTCCAGGTAGGAATATGAATTATAGCTTCATTAAGACTGCCCAAATATGTCGACTGAAACAATTAAGCAACTAAAAAAAACCCAGAGATGATAAGTGGTTTGACACGAGTGTTTGAAAATAGGAAGGAATTAAGAAATGTGAAGATGTGAAGAATTCAGAATTAAAAAAAAATATATACACTCAGTAGAAATGAAGAGCCCATAACTAAAAAGAGCTTCAGGGAACACTGAAGCATTTATAATAAAACAGAGTTATAGTTGAAATAAAACGGTGGCACAAGGAGAATGTGAAATCGCCGCATTGAAACAGTGTCAGTTTCAGTACATAATCTGTGCAAAGTAAAAATAAATGAAGTAAATGACTGACATTTGTGCAACAAATCTTTAAAACAATTACATTTGTACAGCAAATCTTATGCATGGTGTTTTAGATCTCACACTATACTAACATGGGATACTCAGGGTCTCACTGCAATGAGGAACTGATTAAACATCAAGATATTTTTTGGTACTAATAATTTTTTTAAATAATTTTCCCAATTAAATGCTTTATTATTTGATTGAATGTTTTTTCTGAATTACATAAAATGATTGCACATTTTTTTCCTGTGACTATGCTAGCAAACCTCTAGTAAATTGCTCATGATACATATTATATACCATGATGATAATGCATATCATCTAAACATTATATTCACTACATCTCTCATTAGTGAGCAAAAACACAGGAACTTTTGCGGTAGGCAGGCAAATACAAATAAACGTGTCCTTCTCAACACCTCGGCACGATTCTCAGCGTAGTCCCTGACATCTGGACTCATGGTCTCATAACATCCTTGTTCAGAAATGGAGATGGATTTGATCCGAATAATTACTGGGCCATCTGTGTGAACAGTAACCTGGGGAAAGCTTTTTGTCCTATTATTCATTCAACAGTTAAACACGCTCAAGCCAACTGGATCTGCGCCAGATCACAGAATATCGGATCGCAGTGACGCCTCGCGCGACTTCTGACCAACTGAACGCACGTGCGTGCACTATAAGCTTTCCATTACGCTGTGTTTGGAACAAAAGTCTGATTTAAAAAGTGTACGTTCTACAGCAAGCAGCATTTAACCTTTGTATGACTGAACAGGCCGCCATTTTAGAGCGTCCTGCAGCACCTGGTCTCACTCTGAACAACTATGAGATCAAATTGCTCCTCTAAGAGAACGACCTGATTCTGCTAACCCCCACTGAACACGGCCTAAAGCGCAGTCTGGATCTACTGGAGCACGACTGACAGACCTGGAGCCTGACAGGAAACATGAAAAAGACTAAAACAGTCATTTTCCAAAAGAGATCCAGACCTCAGGGCAACACTGAGCACCGGCTGAACAGAGACATCCACAGACATCCATTACTGGCCGCAGTGGGCTGACTTTAATCGTCCCATTTAAAGACACAAGGGTTACATGATATCATTTATTTATTTAACAAGGACGTTCCAGTCAAACATTGTTACATGCGATACAACAGATGGAATGTACCTAGGGCAGCCTCTGTCACTGGGTAGGCTTTTATGACAGGAATGTATAACCATCATACTGGCCACTTTAATGGGAACCTGTATACCTGTTCAATCATGCAATTATGCAATAATCAGCCAATCACGTGGAAGAAGCGCAATTCATAAAGTCATACAGATAGAGGTCAGTTAATATTCACATCAAACTTCAGAACAGGGGAAAGTATGATCTCAGTGACTCGGAAACAATCCTCGGTAAGCTTGTTGGGTCTAATGGGCTGGTTTGAATATTTCAGAAACTGCTGATCTCCAGGGAATTTCACACTCAACAGCTTCGAGCGTTTACATATACTGGTGCAAAAAAACAGCATGTGCCCGATGTAGCCTCCTGTAGATTCCTGTTCTTGGCCAGGCTGGCCATTCTTATCTGCTTTTCTCTCCAACAAAGCGTTTCCACCCACAGAACTGCCATTCACCAAATGTTTTTGTTTTACATATACACACATACATATAAGGGAGATAAGTATGAGGGACTTTTGTCTGTAACGTCCTGCTGGATGTCTCTGGTTAGCAGGTGCTTGTACTGTGGTTTCAATAAGCTTAAAGAAGAATTATCAGGATTATGTTCCCCTACGATAGCCCATATTTCAGTAAGGATTAACAAATGAAATTTGTGGAAGGTGTAAATTACATTTAGGCCATTCTTAGCCCAAATGTCAAACCTCTTTTGTGCTTATTGATTTTGCAAACACACAACACCGTTTTTTTTTTTTACAACTAAACAGCAAACTCATTTTCAAAGAATATGACTGAAATAACTGAGCTATAAGATCCGTGCTCCTCGGCTATAGTGAGCTGAAATTGCTACATAAACCTTAATGTGACCCAATGGGACAAACTTCCAGCTGAAATTATGCAAGCCTGTAAAAGCAAGTGCTGACACGGCCTCCCACCCTTCCACCCATTCACCAAGACTTCTACTGTTACACTGATTTGCATTTTTTTTCTTTTGTCTTCTCATTTCCCTACCTTTATTTTGAACTGCTCCTCTCGAATCCGAAGCAAAATCCAGGGTAATCAAAGCCAACGCTTCATGAATTTATTAATACATCACTTCTTGTTATTTTTGACGGTACTTTGGCAAAACTGAAACTAAATATGGCCGTGCCAATAAAGCTCATCACATTGAAGTGAAATAGAGAAAGAGCTCGCAACTTGGAGAAGCAGCCAGTGGAAATAATACATCCTGACATCTGTCCCTGCCCAGTGCTCCAGGGAGGGATGGAAAGAGAGGGAATGGAGAGAGAAAAAGAATGAGGCAGAGGAAGGGGAAAAAGCATGGGGACAAAGAGCTGATGGATTGTGTAAGGGGAACAAATGATGACAGTGAAATGTGCATGTGTGTGTCTGTGTGATGCAGGTGGACATGTGTGAGGTTGTGTCTTGGTCTGTGTGTACATGTTGCTTCGTGGGATTATGGGCTGATTGTTCTGTGTGAGTTTGTGTGTTTGTGTGTGGTGGTGTAGTGTGATTTGCTGAATCTGACATACTTTCTGTTGTCTGTCTTTCCTCAGTGGATTTGCCGATTGAAGCTGGGTCTGGAAGCCCGAACATTTGGAAGGATGCTCTTTTGGCGGTGTGTGAGAGAGTGGATAAAAGAAGGAATGAGATTCTGTGTGTGCGTGTGACGGCAGAGAGCTGATTAGATGGATTGTTTAGAATTTCTGTAAAACTGTAAACCTCTAATTTGTTTCTATTAAACATTGCACTATCTAACAGGTATGTAAATATTATAAGATTTAAATCAGTGCACAATTCTGAGTGCTTACAGTAAGTTAATGTTGAGTCAAAACACAAAATAGTTATTGAGGCCAGTGTTACAGGTGTAAAGGTGGATACATGTTTATAGCCAAAATTAAAGTGTATACAGTACAGGCCAAAAGTTTGGACACACCTTCTCATTCAATGCGTTGTCTTTATTTTCATGACAATTTACATAGCTTCAAAATAGCCACCCATTGTAAATAGTCATGAAAATAAAGAAAACGCATTGAATGAGAAGGTGTGTCCAAACTTTTGGCCTCTACTGTATTTTA
>JAOVVG010000044.1:6486818-6500444 GCA_028566375.1 Leptodoras nelsoni | reverse complement strand
CACACACACACACGCACACACACAGTTATGGAAATCAGCTCAACACAAGACATGCACCAACAGGCCCTCACCTCCATGCTCCTGCCCAGCCCCCAAACCCGACCATTCTGCAGGTGCACCGGGGATTCAACCACGGACACGCCTGCACACAATCACTACGCACACACCTTAACACCTTACACACACACAATGGTATTTCCTGTTGGGTCGATTCTGCTTGTTCCACATCGGAGGCAAGGCATTTCACAGTAGAGTAGTGCTGGAGGGTGAGTAAGCAAACTGGCTGCGTACGGAGCCTGGTGGAGGTGAACAAGAAGAACAAGTGGAAGAAAGTGCCAGAGGCTAAGGGGACTGATGAAGAGATAAAGAACGGGAAAGGTGTGAAATGGGTCAGAGCACTGGTCATCGACTGGTGGACCCAGCAAAATACTGCAGCGGACAGACCTGACATAAAAGTATGAAACTGGCCGTAGTTCAGCAGCGTCATTTTTCTTTTTTTTAAGCAGCTTGGCTTCTGTAGCAGATTCTCTGATGTGGCCAATCAGGTGCATTTGTGTAAATGATTTAGCTGAAGGCAACTCATCAGTCCACAGGCTAGCTTCGGGGTTAGAGACATCAGGTCAGAAAAAGGGAACGTTTTCATCGTTTTTTTTTAACTGAAAATATGGCTTGTTAGAAAAGTCAGCAACGAAATCAGGATGTATACAAATGGCACAAACAGAGACGCAGTTATTTTTCCTACATGAGACAAAAAAAAGTCTTATCTGTCTTATCAAAGTCTGTCGATAGTCAAAAATAGCAACACTAAAAGACACAACATGATCACTCCAAACTGATACAAGCTTTTAAACTTGTTAAGCTTTAAAAGGTAAAGGTATTCATACAGAGCTGTATAAGACAGGAATTTTATGTAAGTGGATCTTTACAAATTTTACTCGAATCCCCCGGGTGCAGAGATCAGCTGGAAATGGGGTGAATTAGAGAATGAAAAGGAAGAAATGAGTTTTTTTAATGCAAAACAGCATATACTGATTTTACATTAGTTTAAACGTGCATTTTTTAAACAGCAGTCATCTGTTTCCATTTGATTATAGCAAATTAATTATTTCTCAACAATCCAAACGAAAGGGGGAAATGACAGGGAAAGCAGCGCAGCAGCTCTGCATATAGGATTGTTATCACATAACTCATAAATCAAACCAATAATACACAGCAATAAAGCGGTGCAGCGGCAGGATATAATCACTGGATTAATTAGGAGACAAAAACATTTCCTGGTTTAATTTTAATAATGTTACTATCAGTGTTTGGCTTGGAAAGTACAACGAGCTAAAAACATAAACAGAAAACGTTTGCTGAAGATCGGACGCTTCTTTTCTGCACCACCATCTTTAGACGTTGTTGTGAAATGTGGAGATTAGCTGAGACATAACAACGTAACGTTGATAAGAAATGAGCTGATATAAATCTGACACAAAGTACTCTGCAGATCGTGTGTATTTGTCTGCAGATCGTGTGTATTTGTCGAGAGGCCCTGCAATATATTTTCATATATAATAATAATAATAAATATAATATTCATAATTATAATATAATTCTAGTCATAAATATTAAACAAAGATTTTACATTACATTAAATGTATAGAAAAGGCTATAAAATTATAATAATATATATTTTTTAATATTAATATATAAATATAAATGTACATTTTAATGCTGATTTTTTTCATTAGATTTATTTATTTAAATTGGAGAAAACATTTACGTGTATTTGAAATACATAAGTTTTAATGTTCAGGGAGGCTGAAAAGTACATTTTGCCAAATGTAGTGTAATTACCACAGCGTATCGTCACTGGCCAATAAAAAACAAAATGTCCAACATTTTTTGGCAGCTTTACAGAAAAAGGCAAAATGTTCTTTAATTTTGCAAATAGTTGATTGTAAGTCATTTTGGATCAGGTCCATTTATCATGAAATGCTCACATGGCATTAAGGACAGCTGCTGTGTTCGAATAATTAAGAAAAAGAAATTTGAAAAAAAAAGGAGTTTTTTTTGGACAGCGACGATATGAAACTGCAAAAAGTTCCATACAAATTGATGGGAAGTAGAAGTTGTAAACCTTTAGAACATACACTTGTTGAGGAAATAAATGAGAACCAGGACGGAAAGAAGAAAAGTGAAAACAGAACCGATGGAGAGGAGGAATGGTGTGTTAGTGATGTTTACATGGTCACGCTAGACACTACAGAGAAAACTTCCATTCATGTTTTCATCCCTCTCTCTCTCTCTTTTTCTCTCTCTCTCTCTCTCTCTTTAACGCGCTTTCCTTTTTCTGTCTTTTACACACACGTGTGCATTCAGCCTGGCACTAGACGAATTTTCATTTTTCTCTCACTCATTCACACACAGTCTACAGCAATATCAACACATCCACGGGGCGTTCCGTTATACGCTATTGTCAGCCTTATAAACAGAGTTTGAAAAGTTGCAGAAAGCTTTCCAGCGTGAGCGTAATTACAGCAATTTTAGCTCATGATTGACCAACTGTCAAGCAATGATTTCTAATGAGTCCGCTGAAGGTTAAGCAAGCACTCTGCAAATAATTAGCGAATGTTCTGAGCAAGCTCTAAAACATATCTAAAGTGCACACGCGTGTCCAATCGCACAACTTGAAACAGAGGGACACATGCACTGCATCGGCACTGGACGTCCAAAGCAAAACCATGAAGATATGTATCTAAAGTACATGCCGCAAGGCCGCTTGGAAGCGGACTATAATAATACAAACCGTGTGTGTGTGTATGTGTGTGTGTGTGTGTGTGTTTTCAGAAAAATGCAGTAAATCTAATAGGCCACATAAAGCCTTTACTCAGGCCTCAAAGAAAAGATTAAAGTAAAATTATTGCTTAGCCTTCATTGTGTTTACAATAATTATGCACGGGAAAATGCACGTCTTCAAACTCGTCCCATCATCCTAAACATTCAGTGTGTCTCTCTCTTCAGCCCCCACCGCACCCCACCCCTTCTCTCTCTATCTCTCCTCCTCTCACTGCAACAATGCCTGTATTCATTCGGCCACACTTTGAAACATGGATTGGGGGGATGGAGGGGCCAGAGGTGACAGAGGAGTGTGTGTGTGTGTGTGTGTGTGTGTGTGTGTGTGTGCCCGGATCTTTTATGAGGGCAGAAACATCATTTTGTCAAACTCTCCCGACGCCCTTCCACGACCCTGACGGCCCAAGAAAAGAAGCAAGTGTTAGTTTCAGCATGGCCCCCTACCTCTGCTGACCCTCATCCTTCTCTCTGTCTCTCTCTCCTTCATCAAATGCCTCCTCCACCTTCATTCCTCTCTCTTTCCACCCCCCACCCCATTCTCCCCTTTCTCCCATTCTTCACTCTTGCATTACAAAGATTCCTCACGGGCAACTCGAGCCAGGTCCAAAAGTCAGTCCGGCGCACAGGTGCGTAGAGGTGGACCTCTGGAAGTGTGTGTGTGTGTGTGTGTCTGGGATAAGGAGGCATGAGTAGGTTCAAACTAATTAGAGAAATAACAGGACCTAGTATTACAGGGCTTAAAAGCTCCAGTGTTTATATTCACATTAGGTCATAATACAGAGTTTGTCTATACAGACTGATGGCTGCCTGCGTAAAAGCCTGCGCGGACACAGCCATTTAACCAGAAGGTACAGAAAGCGTGTCAGTGATCCAAAAAAAAAGTCATATTTAAATCTTCTGGAAGCTGAGGTTTGGAAGAGCAGACCACAACCACTAGAGCTTCACAACCCCAACCAGACAGTTACAGCTTCATGTCTGGTCCTAATTCACCACAGCAATACGATTAGACATCAAACACCTACAGGCTTTACTGTCTCTACCTGGGGTTCTTTTTATAGTTTCTATATTTTATTCCTCCCTCTTTTTTCTTTGGTTGAGGCAGGTTAAGCATACAAATCGTATCTCCTGTTTTCTAACTGGTTCAGTGAGAAACCAGCAAAACTTACATGTATGGTTTAAAACCGATTAGAACATGACAGCGATGACACCGTAAAAGCAGCGTCGTCACCATTATTAATAACATCACCGTTAATTCTCACATGGAAGACGCCCTTTGATCGGTTTGGATTTGGTTAAACGGCTCATAACATAGCAACCACACGACTGCTGAAAAGTCTCGATGAGAACGGGTTTGTCAATTTCAACAATAATGACAAGAATTAAAACACAACAAAAACTATGATTCAATTCGATTAACACAATAAGGATGTTATCCGTTTATTAAAATCCTCTGTGACGTCCTGCTGTGTTTGTGCCACGGAGTCATAGCACTGGTATGTGGTTTTGAGAACCAGATTCATTCATGCATTCAGTAATCTGGACCCAAGCCCAGGATCACATGGTACAAACCAGACTACACTTTGTGCTTTTTTTTTTTTAATCCCATGTTTCAGTGTTTGCTATTCATACCACATATCATACACACATCCCCAGCCAGGATCAAGTAGGCCTGTTAGCTATTAATTCAATAAAACACAGTGAAAAAGTTTGCTGCTGGACCAAAAGCCAATGGAAAAAAGCTCAGTTCTAGTACAGTGCAGTGTTAAAAGGCCCAGTGAGCTGAACAACACTGACCTGATTTACACCATACACCATGCAAGCCAAACGAGAGACCTGAGACATGGAAAGTACTTCTTTCTCTCCATGACACACAACTGGGTCAATAACATCATACTACACAATGGAATAAACATAATGATTATGTACAATAATGTCATGTAGCATTATAAATAATTGAGTCTGGACCTCATTTTAATTTGTAATCATAGCCATGGGGGAGTGACTTACCCGTACTAACCCGTACATTCACATGTGGAACTGATGTAACTTGGATTTTGTATGCACGGACCATTTCATATGTGGCCGATTATCGCGATTTCAGTGGACAAACTTATGAATTCTGATCATTATGATGAAGAAAATGAGTCAGACTGGCTGAAAGAGAGACTGTGTGTGTGTAAGAGAGAGAAAGTTCGAGAGAGGGAGAGAGATAGAGAAAGAAAATGAGAGAGAGAGGCCTCTAACTAGGCATACAAGGTTGAAATAAAGTCAAAGAAAGCTGGAAGTGATGCTGGAATGTTTGCGGTGAGAAGAACGGCAGGAGTAATAGTTTCCATATGGAGAAAGAGAGAGAGAGGGAGATGGAGAGTGAGCGAGAATAAGAAATCAGTGTGTGAGACAGAAAGGAACAGTGAGTGAAAAAAAAGAAAAGAGGCTGACTGAAGACAGACTAAAAGAAAGCAAACAAAAATTGATAAATGAGATTTTTAAAGAGGAACGCAAGTATGCATATGCAAAAGGAAGGTGGGCTGAGATAAAAGCCTGCTGTGTATATGTTCCTGTGTGAGTGTGTGTGTGTGAGAGAGAGAGAGAGTGGCGCGGTGGGACTCTGAAGGTAAGAGTGTCCTTGCCCATGCTGCCGCACTGCCCCCTGCTCCAGATTGCTGCAGCGACGGTGTCACATCCTCTCCATATCACTCCTGCTGTAACCATGTGACACAGAACACACACAAAAACACCAGAAGAGCTGGCCTTTTCCTTTTCCTGTGTTTGTCCATGACCCGAACCGTACTCAAGAGTTTAACACCAATCTAATCTGAAACCTATCCTAATGAACTTACTTTTTTGGCTATTGCAGTCAGGCTAAAATATGAAATCAGTATCAATCTTTTTTTTTTTTTTTTTTTTTTACTCCCATTTCCTTTGTCTGGCAGCCACTCACTCCCTTTTCCTGCATATTATTCTCTCCAAGCTGAGGGATCTGTCAGTACCAGGGCTATATATTCTCACTGCCGGACTAAAAATTACAGCCTGTGTGTGTGAATGATTTGCACTGCAGTTAATTAGAGCCATAAAGCCACTTTGGAAAGGTAAGGATCAGACAAAAATGAGAGAGGCCTGGTGGACACACATACACACACACACACACACACATACCGTCTCGCTCCATGTGAATTCAAGGGGAGTGCAGTACATTTAGAGGCTAAAGTGCCTCTTACAGCTCAGCTGGTATTTGACCGTTAGCCCCCATGTCAGTCGGTGTGTGTGTGCATTATAACGTGTATCTCGGTGTGTGTGTGTGCGTGTATTTGGTGTGTGTAAGCCTGGGAGTACCTCAAGGGAGCTGGCACCAGGTTAAACTCACTCTCTCAAACTTAACAGTCTGATTAGAAAAGGTTACAGGGGGCCAGCGCGGGCTCAGGGCCGCATACTGAGTCACTCCACAGGGATCAGCTAGAAAGCGCAAGCATCACCTTGACGTCCATAAGCTTCACCTCACAATCTTACTGAGGACCTTCTGCCCTGAGGGAGCCGAGAACATCCGCCAGACCCATAAACACCCATACAGAGGTGCTCCAGATGGTTTTGGGGTCCAGACGAATTACTGGCACAAAAAAAACCAACTCAAAGCTCTAGCTGTCAGTCTGGGATGCACCGAACAGAAACATTGGCCGGGATATAATCTCAAAGGTGCTTTATCACTCACATGAAGGACACGTTATCAGTTATTGTCCTGAACACAGAGTTCCACCTTGACTTTCTACTTGCAGACCGTTCCTAATGACTTAAAATAAAAGATGAACAGAATTACACACCTAAAGGCCGGATGCAGTTTTATTGCTTTCCCTATTAAACCCAGAGGCCATTCAGCTAGCTAAACTGTGTTCCCAGGGGTGGCGCTGCTTCTTAAACTGGGGTCTGTGATTATATTATCACTCCAAATGTCAGTAACAGTCAGCCACTCTCTAGTTGTTTGAGTGTTAAAGTTGTAATTTAGCTATTATAATTATAAGCCCTAGTGACAGGTCAGTTGAACTGAATGGGTTTCATCTTGAATTCACTAATTAAAAAAATTTCAATTATGTCAATTTGAAAACACTGCCGGTCAGAAGCTTTTGAACACAATGAGCTCCTTATCTTCTTGAGTTCTTTCTGATTAGATTATATGTAAACTTGTTCCAACTTGTAACATTTTTTAATTGATTTGTGTCTATTCTTTGTTTCCAATTTTAGGGTATTTAAAATGAGTTCATTTAAACAACAAGGCTAAAATACAGGGTGCAAATGCTTCTAACTCACACTGCAATTGCAGTCTTAATAAAAAAAGTTTCTAAAATCCATTTCAACACCCTGTACCTGGTTTGAATTCAGAAGTTCAGAAATAAAAAACTTGGTTTGATAAATAAATCATGATGATACAAATCTGTCTTATGTACATAACAGTTGAATCGCTTGACCAGATTATTTTCCTAAAATAAGTATGCACTGTCATAAGGGGATGTCTGGTATTTTTCACCCTGACAGCGTTCTGTGGCAACTAAAGAAAAAGCTTAAGAATCTCTAACCTAACAGGTAAATTAACACTAAGTCTAAGAATATAATCGTGTTTGGAGTGAAGCCATGCAAATAGTGCTTTCATGGTCTAAATCAACATTAATAAACCATTACAGAATAACCACAAAATGATAAAAGGTCAGGCTCCTGTTCTGTACTATCTCTGTGCAGAGATCAGGAAGCAGAGTAGGCCCAGAGGAGAACCATTGAGCACTGTAGCATGTGTGTGTGTGTGTGTGTATGTTTTGGAGCTGCAAGCCTCCTGGAGTGACGACAGGCAGTTATTCCACACCCCGAGGCTCTGCGTCCACAGCTCTACCAAACGCCTTCACAAATCAGCCGAGCTGAGCCTGCACACGCATCTGAAAGTGGTTTCAGGCCTTTAACTCTCTGCTTCTCTCTTTGTTCTCTAAACCCACTTGCTCGGGCCCATCGTTCCTTCCTCCCCACCGACCCTCTCTCTCGCTCTCTCGCTCTCTCTCTCTATGGTGGGGTTATTGTGGTCAGGTTGCAGTCCCAGTAGGCCTATGGGGTCACGTTGCCCTGTGGTAAAATCAACAGCTAGCCACAGACAGAGAGAGAGAGTGAGAGAGAGAGAGAGAGGTGTCTGTGAAAGCAGGCCAGACAAGTATAGAGAAAGACAGACACTCACACAGAGAGAGAGAGAGGGGGGGGAGGGAGAGAGAGAGAGAGAGAGAGAGAGACTGCGGTCTGAAACAGCAACACCTCTGCTTCTCACCCCCGTCAGGATATTGAACGGCGTCATGCCAATTTCTGCTCTCCTGGCTGCCAGAGTCTGTGCGTATGAATATAGTGTGCATGCCTTATTTAACTCCCTTGAAATACACCCTCTGTAGTTTCTCTAAAATTTACAGTTCACACCAGGTACCAATTCATAAGAGTTTAAAGCCACTAAGCTCTCTGCGCATTCTGAACTTACTCCAAGGTCTGAAGCCAATGGAATCAGTGCCTTTGAATTGATCCTCGCAGGAGCACTTCCTGTCTGCTGAATGAGTGACAGCTGCGAGTTTGACGGATAGGTCTCTGGCGAGAGATAACTCAAGGGGTTTTGGAGTGGACTGGAGCGGAGTGACAGACCACAGGCACGATCAGGGCTACTCGCTCCTCTCATTAGCACTAGTGACGGATTGAAGGTAAATAAAATGAGGGAATAAATTAGGAAAGAAAAGACAAGGCGCACAGCAGGGGCAGAGATGAAACGTGGCGAATTTTTAATAAGGTGGCAGTGTGCAATGCCGCAAGTGTCTCATGAGCGGATGCCAGAATGACCACCTACTGTACTCACACACACACACACACACACACACACATTAATAAGATACATTTACTCTATTCAAAACACACAAATAGATATTGAGTTTTGCATGCACACTCATGCTAAACTGATTCCTCTAATCCCAAATGAAATGATAATCAGATATGAAAATCTAAAAATATCCCATTTCTCCCCTCTGTGTCAGTCAGTAGCACTAGCATCGATGCTGTGCATGGATGACATGAAACAATTTTTTTCTGACTGTTGGCTAATTAATATTCAGTTCATATTCACAGCATAAAATGTTCAAACTAACACGCTTACCATGTTAACTGACTGAGTGACATGACCTAAAAGAGAGTTGAAATAGAGAGGACAGAATAAAGAAAAGGCAGAAATAAGTGGCAGATGTGGAAAAGAGAGACTAAAACTTAATGCGTGCCAGAATGTATCCTTAGGTTGGATAGGAAGCAGCTAGCGTGAAGTGAGAATGAAGGAAGAAATCTAAAAAAAAAGAAAAGAAAAGAAAGAAAGAATAAATGCTCTCCAACTTAAAAAAGGGGACTATAAAAGAGCAAACAGGAGGGGGAGACAGGATGAAAAAACAGAAAGAAAGAAAGCTGGAGAGAGGGATGAACAGAGAGATGTCCCGCAGAGTTAAGCCAGGTGTCTGTAGCAGAAAGGGAACGAGAGAGAGTAGAAAAGAGCGCCACGGAACGAAGGGGGGAGAGAGAGAGAGAATAATTAGTGTGACCCCCAACAGAGGAGACTGGCAGGTGAATACACAGAGAGGGAGAAAGTATGAAAGGACACGGGATGGAGTGAGAGGTCGGACGTGAGAGTGCTGAGGAGAAACGTGATGAAGAATGATGAGCAAAAAGAGGTGATGAGAGGTGAGGGGCAGAAGGGAGTGAGAGAGCATGGAAAATGTCTTTTGTCGTCCTTTAAAAAGGAGGGGGGAAAAAGTCGAAAAGAAATGGGGAGGTTAGAAATAAATGCATATTCCTCAGAACCTCATGTCTTTCAGCTGACAATAGGTATTTATCCTCCATCAGCGCAGCTCAATACCTTAAAATACCCTAATGATCCCAACAGTAACTTAGTAAACCTTAACTCTCAGAACTATCATATCAGTAGTAATATCATACTTTCTGTGTTAGTACTCCTCTAATACTAAAAAGAATCCTAGTTATATCTCTACAGCCAGTATCTCTGAATATACATGACTAGCTTCCTGTGATCCCTAAAGCTAGCTGGCTAGTTTACTAACACTAAACTAGCTCACACTCGTCACAGGCGATTTCGGTTCCCTCGGTTTCATATTTGAGTTTAGCCAAATTTAGCCAAAATGTACTGAATCAACCAAACAATGCTTGTAACAATGCCAGTAACTTACATTAAGTTAGCTAGCTAGCATCGCATGCAGCTTCTGAGGTAAAAAGACTCCAGTAATCATCCTCTGATAATCTGCATACCAGGTGTGAGAGTTTTAAGTCGTTGAGATCATTTTATGAAATAAATTAAGTTTATATGTGACGCCTTGTTAAAAAAAAAGGTAAATCAAAACAAAAACAAAGTAAACAGGGCTAGGTGATATGACAACATGCCCAACACTGATACTGTGATTCTACTTTTACTAAATGAATAAAAGACATTAAATCAGAATGTATTAATATTTATCAATAATGCATTAAAAAACATTATATTTATGAATACGTCTATTGTGATGAGGTTTTTTTTCCATCGTCCACCTGTAATGAGAATTTCTACTTAAAGCAAATTGACACAAATGCCAGATACATACATTTAACTTCAACCTTGAACGCAATTTGCGATCAAATCAGCCTTTTTGTGCGTCTGAATATCATTATCTTGGGAAACGTGTTATATTAAAGGGGCTAAATATGCTCTGGGTGCTCTAAACATGGCCACTGTTCTCCAGTTCAGCTCCAGTAGGTCTGCTCTCAGTTCCACAAAATCTGTAGTGCTGAGCCACAGGTGCCTGTGGGTTTCACATTACACTCGGCTCATTGGATCCTGCAGCTCTGTGTGCATTTGTGTACGTGACTGTGTGTGTGTGTATGTGTGCGTGTGTGTGTGTGTGTGTGTGTGTCTCAGGCAACACTCATACAAGCATAGCTGCCAGAGAGGGAGAGGTGGCAAACCTGGCAGTATCCCTTGAATACCAGTCTGGAGGGCTGTGTGAGGGCCCTCGTTCAACAAAAACATCACATGTCCTTCTGGAGCTGAATCAGACACACACACACACACACACTAACATACCCACACACACACACACACACACTAACATACCCACAGACAGTCTGTATAGACACAAATACACTGGAATACCTAGAACCAAATAGGAACTTGGAAAATGGCCAGCAATTACACTTTCTCAGAAGCACTGTCTAAACACACAACCACACCCCCCTCACACACACACACAGACATACAAACATGCAAAACACAAAGCATTGTGGAGCAAACAGGCTTGGAAGCGACTGACCTTTCACTTTCACATCGTCATCTGTGTTTAAAGTAGCGCATCTCCCTTGCAATTAATCAAGACTTCTTATTCATTATCTCCGCTTTGGGGCTGTTAATTAACACATCGATTCAGACAGAACACAGTACGTCCACCCTCTTTCCCCCTCCCCGTACCCGGGCCACACCATCACAACGCCTCAGTGCACACACACAAAAGTCCCCACAAAAGTTTGTGTTCACTGTCTTTCTTCACCACACGCTGCTGGAGGTTAAAACGCTGCTTTTTATTTCGCACTGGTTAAAAGTATGGGCGGCCATTAAGCAGCGCAAACATTGTACAGATACACAGATGTACATCTGGGGAATTATGATTTGTATAATATCTCCATTCCTTGACAGCAGTAATAATTCTTTGACATTACACACGGCCTTGGTGGAAATCATATTTTAACTTCTGACTCATTTTGCAGTTTCTCTAATAGATGTCACCACCGGGATTAGGCAACGGAAACCGATCGTAGATCAGGGAGATCGGGCGAAATGCAATTCAAATAGCGGAATATTTTATGTAAAAGTCTGAATCGGAGAAGGGAAATTATTCACTTGACACGCCTAGCATGAGAACAGACATATTTATAGCCTCTGTATGGCTGTATCTTTAAGTGCCGCTGCCACGGAGGAACGAGTGCGTTGTGAAATACCGCCCCCATGGCACGCTCGCTCTGACAGATGCACTGCACAATTATGTCCCCCTCGCAACAAGAGCTGTAATCTCTGTCACCCGTCCTTCCATTAACGCTTTCCCCCTTCTGCCTTTCTCTCAGAGCCTCTCTCTCTACCTCTCTCTCTCGCCCTTTTTGTTGTTTCTCAGAGCAAGTGCTTCCACATTTCACCCCCTCCCGCTGCTCTACAGGGCCCAATCTTCTCACAGGGGGAGAGAGCGAGAGACAAGTAGATATGGGAGGAAAGAGAATGGGGTACGAATGTGTGAGAGAGGGAGCTCGAGAGGCTCTGACATTAACAAGATTGCTTGTTAAATAGAGTGGGAGAGAGGGAGAGAGGGAGAGAATACGAGAAAGATATGAAGGTGGAGAATGAAGCGGCTGTAATTGGTAGCTTTGTGAAAAGGTTTCCATCTGTGAGCCTGCGCTTGTGTGTGTGTGTGTGTGTGTGTGTGTGTGTGTGTGTGCACGGGTGTGTGTCTGTGTGTTTAAGGAAGACAAGCCTGAGGTCTGGGACTGTTTCAATGACCAGCAGGTCACATACACCTTTCAGTCACAAGAGTGAAATTTCACATATGACAAACATAGCCACACACGAAATTTAACACAAATTCCAATCGGAGTGTGGACAAGCTGATAAGCCGTCAAGCTCCGAAATGTCAAACTGAACCAAGCAAGCCCTTTTAAAACTCCAAATTGAAGCATAAGCAGTTAACAAAAAGCACAAGTAGGACAATCAGCTATTTAATTGAATTATTCAAACCATATTATGGAGACTGCGTGTGGCAGGCTACTTGTACGTGTGTGTGTGTGTGTGTGTGTGTGTGTGTAATTCTACATAATCCCATCACTGTGGGACTCTCCTCTCCTCACAGTGCCAGACATAGCAACACATTGCCAATGATAGGAGCTCAGTCCAACCACACACACACACACACACACACACACACACACACGGTGAATTTAAGCATGAGGATAAAGTGCCTAAATGATTATTCCAGTGCCTTAAATGTCATAAACACATCTTAGCGGCTCAACTGCATAATAAAAAAAAATCCCAAACACTGAAATAATGTGTGATATTTTTATGGCAGAGAGAGGGGGAGAGAGCAAAAGAGAGTGAGACTGAAAAAAAATCATTTAACACAAAGAAACAGTGATGGTTTGCCATCACGTGTCACTATAAAATGACAGCATGACACACTATTGGCATTCAGGATTATCTCTCCATCCTACTTTCCCTTCTTTCTTCACCATTTTCTTTATTACTTTCTTCTTTTTTTCTTTTATGCAGACCAGAACTATAGAGCAGCAGCCTGCCAGGCCTTATGGAGCTCGGCACTCTCACTCTCTGCATGAAATGTAATTAATAACACAGGAATCTCCATCCATCTTTCCAGCCGTCTCTGTTCCAGGCTGAAGGGTTAAAAATTCCCACCGGAGCTGTGTGCGACTGAGAAAAGTACAACAGATCGGGCTAATCAAATTTCTCGCATCTGACTATGGCTTTGTATGTCTGAATGAGTGAGAGTGTGTAGACACTGAGAGTGTGTGTGGGGGGGGCAGACAGCAGAGGAAGGAGAAATGTATATACATGGGAATGCTCTTAGATTCAACCATTAGCAGAGTCTATTAAAACAATGCATTCCAATTTCAAGTACTTAAGAGGATTTAAGAGGTTTGTGATGTCATCCTGAACATTAGCAATCAATCTGTTACACACACACACACACACACACACATATA
>JAOVVG010000044.1:6470048-6486718 GCA_028566375.1 Leptodoras nelsoni | reverse complement strand
TATAAAATCACGAGGAGGTAAAATCATAAATGTAATTTTTTTCCCATTTACCCACAGACATTTGTACCTAATATGTATACATGTAATATGAACCTGTGAAAATAATGACGAGAATTTATCATGGGATCTTCAAATTCTATTATAAAATAGTATTTTTATTATTATATATTATTTGTTATATATTATTTTGTATTATTATTTATATTCTTATTATATAATTTTCATATATCATATATAATATTACAAAACTACAAGTAATTCAAATTCAACCAGTGAAAATCATTTTCACTTTCATACAGAGAGAGTGTGTGTATTATTTTGTATTATTATTATTATTATTATTATTATTATTATTATTATTATTATCACACATTGTATTATTATATAACATATTCTGCTTTATAACTTATATTTTCTTCTTCTTCTTCTTCTTATTATTATTATTATAATTTTGCTATCATATATAATTTTACAAAAGTACAAGTAATTCAAATTCAACCAGTGAAAATCATTCTGACTTTCATACAGAAAGAGAGAGAGAGAGAGTGTGTTATTATTATTATTATTATTATTATTATTATTTTGCTATCATATATAATATTACAAAAGTACAAGTAGTATTCAACCAGTGGAAATCATTCTGACTTTCATACAGAGAGAGAGAGTGTGTGAGTGTGTGTGTGTGTGTGCTTAAATGAGAAGAAGAGAGCCAGGGAGAGAAAACGGAAAGGTGTTGTCTCATAACTTGTCATTCTAATGAACCCACTCACTCACACTCTCTCTCTCTCTTCCAGTTCTGAATGTGTATTTAATCAGGACATCAATCTCATGTGTGGGGGAGTAGTGGAGAAACAAATCCAATATGAAGTGTACATGATAATAGATTTTGAAAAAAAAAAAGGAAAAAAGGGTAGATATCAGAGATAACTCGTTTGTCATCTAACCTCCGCCCACCTCCCCCTGCCCTCCTTCTCTTTTGCACACATGACTAAAATAGCACATTGTGATTATAGCGCTAAGTACTGTAATGGAGATATGCTGTGTAACACACCGTATATTAAATCAACCTAGTGAGAACATAATACCGGTTAAAGACCACCCTAAACTTCAGTCAGATCAGTCAGATGACATTACCAGATCTCAACAAAAATGTTGTGGTTTATTAAATAACCAGAATGAAATTTTCAAATCCCTCTGCTGCCTGGAAGATGAATTACATTTGCTAAGAAAACACCAGCACTAACTGGACTTCCCTCTCCTGATTGACCCTGACCCCTGTTTTGAAACGAGATATGCTGTTGCAAAGTGGATTTTAAGAAAACGATTCGGGGCTGAGCAGCTTTATGTTAGCCAACACCAAAAATTAGTGTTTTTTTTAAAAAAACTGTTGAAATGACATAATTATTGTAGGTGTATGAATGCAATTTAACATTATAATCTGCACCGTTAAAAGCATTCATTTGCATATTGTAGGCTGCTGTGGTATCAGTAACGCAAAGGTCAGAACTGCTATAATGATTAACAAAAGGCTCTAATTTAAAATAGCCCAGAGTGAGGAGAGAGAGAGAGATGGATGCAGGAAGAATGATAAGAAAGAGGAATGTGGAGATGCAGGTGAAAAGTTGGTCTGTATAAAAACGGATTTTGTTATGTACGTGTGTGTGTGTGAGCGTGTGTTTTACGTATGTTTAACTCTCACTCTTGACATCTCAAGGACAAGGACAGTGGACTTGCTGACGCTCGGTCCAGAAACAATTCTGGAGGAACGAAGCAAGTGAGGATTTTGTGCTTGTCTGAGAAAGCAACAAGATTATAGCCTAGAAGAAGAAGGAAAACAGATTAAACAGCAGAAAAAGAAAGAGTGGCAGTCTAAAAGCGAGCGAGAGGAACAATGCGAATGAATAAAAATGAGGACAGAAAATCCGATGGAAGCAGCAGGGCCTGAGAGAACAGAAGGACGAGGTGAAACAGCAAAGTTTCAGTGACAGAGATGGGATGAAAGGCAGAAAAACCTGTGGAATAGGAAAAGCTGGAGAACTTCTGAGCCTTATAGAGAAGGCACAGCTGAAAAAAAAAGACAGAGGGGGGGATGTGGGGAGGGAGTGCAGTTTTCTACACAGAGGAACAGAGGCTCCTAATCCCTGAACAGGCAGCTTTGTGGAGTGATTGACAGCAGAGTGCGCCACACTGGGCCACCGTTGAAGGGGGTACACGTGAGCAGTGCCAGGGGATAATCCACCCCACCGCTCACACCCCCGTAAGGCAGGGTCAAGTGGTACAGGCCATTTTCTGTTGTTTTCCCTCTCGCCTTTTGCACACTCCCATTCAGAAACAGCTTTCTTTGTTTTGTTTATGCTTTTTTTTGCTTTGCGAACGTCCCCCTTAATATGCTAGAATAAAGAGGATAAGTATGGGTAAAGCAGACATGCACAGACACACACGAACAAACCTCACACAGAGAGAGAGAGAGAAAGAGGACGAGGGCCGGTCAATCTTCCGATTCGAATCTCACGCCGGTCTTTTAGGAAGGTGCCGAGTAAAAACCAGAGCAGCAAAGCCGCAGTAACGCAGAGGAAAAGGTAGAGGTGTTTTTCTTAACAATCCGATCTTTCTCTCCAAAAGCAAGACCTGTCGTAAGAGAACACAAGGCCCAGAGAGAGACGTGTGTGTGTGTGTGCGTGAGAGTAAATGAGTGAGAGAAAGAGAGGTCCCTTCTGTAGGCTGTTTCTATTCCAAACATAAATGAAACTCAATATCTTAACATAGACAGAGAGCTGGCAAGACCTCTCAACAACAGAGCGGTATGAAGAGGACTATCTGAGTATATTAGATCTGTTTACAGATGGCCATGTGGAAAGGGAGAAAGAGAGCGAATGAGACAGCGAGAGAGAGAGAGAGAGAGAGAGAGAGGACTAGTAGAAACAGAACAACGTGTTCATTTTGCACAGACGGAACCTCAGATGTGCATTGATTGAGATTGATGTGCTTGACACATGAAACTGTATTGAGTTGCTCTCATTTTGAGGCGTGTGTGTGTGTGTGTATGTTCAGAGTAAGTGGTTTAGTGAAAGCCTCAACATCATTAGTCGATGTGTGTGTGTGTGTGTGTGTGTGTGTGTGTGTGGTATGTGTTGGATGTTTAAACATTAACATGTGAGAATCTCATGATGTGGGATTACAGGAGGAACCTACTACAACCTCAGCAAGATGAGGTTGACACACACTCACACACACAGAGCAGCAAGGTAAACCTTAACGCATGCTACAGTGAGTCGAAATCACATACACATGCGTCAGACACTTTAATATTAAAACCTCAAAGCAAACACACGTTGAGAGTGCACAGAGCACGGGAAACTAGAAACATGTGGTGTCATTCCACGATGTAAACAAGTACAGAGGGCAAAAAAAAAGACCCACCATCTCTCTAACTCTGAAACAAACAAGGCTACTGCAGCCGAAAAACCATCAATACATGCTCACACAAACGCACACAATCAGAACCACACACATCCATCAAACAGACGTGAGCATTAGAACGCTAGGGACCGGGTTGGTGGCATTGCAGTGTCTTTGTGTCCCCAACTCCCCACCTCCGCCCCCGCCCCCGTCCCCATCCCCGTCCCACCCCACCATCCTGCACCCCCAAATCCCCCTCCAACTGGCATTCTTCGGGCCCCTTTTTCTTTCAGAAAAGAGGAAAAAGAAGAAAAAGAAAATGCACAAGTAAGAAAGAAAGAGACAGAAAAGAAAGAAAACCACTCCATCTGTTTTCTCTCCTGTGGTGCTGGAGCTCTGTATCACATGCCCTCCAACAGAGTGAGAGAGAGAGAGAGAGAGAGAAAGAGAGAGAGAATGATGGAGAGAGAGAGAGAGAGAGAGAGAGAGAGAGAGAGAGAGAAAGAGATGCAGGGGTGAAAAGAAAAGCAAGAAAAGCACAGGAGGTGAAAAGGAATAAAAAGGTAGGGAAGGAATGATTGATTTTCTGGTCGTTTAGATGGGAAGGAAAGAGAACGGCTCATAAGCAGGTTGAAATCTCGCAGACCTTCACAAGCGCTGCTAAATTACTTTGACACCACGTTGATAGGCAATCAGGCCTATTCAGTGTGGCTTTTGAAATAAGAATTATTCAGAGGGAAAAGGGGAGAGTGTGCGTGAGAGAGAGAGAGAGAGAGAGAGAGAGAGAGAGAGATGGTGGGACTGGCACTAAGCAGTCAAGCCACACAGAAAGAGCAGACAAAAAAGGAACAGTGAGGAAACACAGACAGCAATTTAAGACACACAAATGCACAGCATTGCCAACTCTGTAAGATAATAGACAGGGTGGAAAAGACGGAAGTAAACACACTCACAGGGGGTTTCACATAAGGATAAGGAATCATGTGTTGTGATTGACTCAGGCAGACTGTAATCGCCAAAGTATGTGTGTGTGTGCGAGACGTGTTTCTGTGAGCTGCAAACTAGGGCCCTTTTGTCTGAAAGAAAGAGAGAAAAGGGGGCAAAGGTAGAAAAACTAGTGTTGCACTACTGAAGGAGAAAAGAGAGAGAGAGAGAAGGAGAGAGAGTGATGGGGGGGTGAGCCTCTGAGGAAATTTAACCCCTGACATTGGACTCTATCCAACACTCAGAGCTATAACATTTTTTTCACTGCCGTGCATGTGCGTGTAACGCTTTTCACAGAAAGGAAAGAAAAAGAACAACAGCAATAAAAAAAAGAAAGAGTGAAACTCGAAGCAGGGTGCATTCTGATGTGTAGCACTGGGCTTCTGGGATGCATTTAACGAATCAGGAAAAGAAACCCTGAAGTGATATTAAAGCAGGAAGACGGCTGTGGGCCAAAGTCGAGCTGCAAGTCCTTACCACGAATGCAGCCCGTCTGCCAGAGCTCCTCCGCTCTCGCCTGCAGCACTCCATCCAAGAGTTCTCATTTCTACCAAAAGCAGTCCAACTCAGACAAAAAAAGCATTAGAATAATGATTCGCAGCTGCCTCTGTGAGCGATGGGGGCATTCTGAAAGCAAGTCAAGACTAGGCCTCATCCCGGTCCAGAGGCCGTGCATTTACTACTTCCCTTTCCGTAGACACTTAAAAGTCGTCAGCGTTTTAAGCAGAAGTAGCTGAAGCTGGCTGTTTGGCACGATAAAACTGAAACGAATACAGCCCTTTTGGTCAGGGGTCCCTCCAGCCCCAAGACACTAAGGCTGTTAGATCTGAGTGCTAGTGGAAGAGGCGGAGCTTTCAGAATTGGCAGGTGAGTAGAGACGCCTTGTTTTCCTGACTGGTTTTTGGTAGGGGTCCACCACCCTTAGATAGTGGGTGAGTTTTGTCCGCCGAGAAAATGCAGAGACCTTCTTCCCTCCAAAATGATAACAGTGTTCTGGTGTAAGAATCGCTCACCGTACCTAAGATCTGACTTCTCTGAACTACTTAGCCACTTCCCAATTACACCCATTTAACAGCACTTAAAGTGACTTCAGTCAAACTTAATACAGGAAAAAAGCAATCAATGACCGTCAGGAAATGTCGGTGCCTCCAGAGATCGGATCTGATCTGCCACGCGTGATGGATGCACTAAGCGGTGTGCGAGTGTTAGAGTTCTTGTTTTGGACAGGAACTGGGCCCTCGCCTTGTCAGCAGTATTGTGAGCATTTCATTCTGTTCTCTGTAAGAAGCCAAGCAGGAAGTCTACAGGGTCGTGATCCACTGACCATCTCTCATGCTCTGCAAGTGGGTCATGTCAAATCACGGCCCCCCTAACTGACAATTAGGAGCTGTCTCTCTCGCACACTGCCACAGAGTTCATTGGTCCCACTTGATTTACTCAGATGCTACAAAGACCAGTCTTGGCGCTGTCTTCTGGCAACACACACAGAAATCCACACCAAGCACAAACTCCCTGTCAAAGTATTTTTAGCACCGCCATTAACAATACCTAGTATCATGTTCTAGTCAAACGCAGGAGACACTTTATCACTGTAACAACGCCGCCAGACGCCTCTGAGCTGCGTACAGGAAGAGCTCAGCGTAAACGTCTGCGTGTTTCGAATAGACGTGCTGATATCCCTCATTCCGTTGCTAATCGTTTTTCCTTTTCTCTGTAATGAGCAGGGTTATGGCTTTCTTGTTGTAGGGGAGCAGGGAGATGTAAATAAAGCTGGTCTGGCTTTTTGTTTCAGACACACACACACACATACATGCTGAGCTCAGCACAAATAGACGTACAAACCCACCCCAAGGAGGCAGCAGCTGGGGGCCTGGAGTACCCATACTGCACAGCCTTACAATCAGGATTCCCACACTGGGTCATTACAGCAGTGAGCTGGAGATAAGCTCGGCTTGATATGGATCTTTATGATCAGGATGTTCACTCAGATCCCAGCAGAGGGGAGATAGCTCTCTCTTTCTCTCATGCACACTACTGTCTGCCCCACTAATGACTCTTATCAGCAGGCCCTTTAAACTGTACATGATACAGAAGAGATATAGTGCTACAGAGCACAGGCAATTAGCACAAGTCGCTCCTGAGTGGAGTGAGCCTCCAGGTGGAGGAGTACCCACAGCACTATTTTGTCCTCCCCTTGAAACCCTTAACTGCTAACTGCTTATTTTGGAAACAAATATGAAAATAAAATTAAAACGTCACTGTGTGTCATGCAGGTCATAAAAATGTCTCAAAAAGACACACTAAGCCTCAGAAAATAAGCTTATAAAATCAGTGTTCTACAGCATTTTATGGGAAATTTTATAATTTACATTTACGGCATTTGGCAGACACCCTTATCCAGAGTGACTTAAATTTATCTCATTTATACAACTGGGCAGTTGAAGGTTAAGGGGCCTTGCTCAGGGGCCCAGCAGTAGCAGCTTGGTGGTGCTGGGGCTTGAACCCCCTTCTATTCACTAACCCAACACCTTAACCATCGAGCCACCCCTGCCAACATTTAAGCATTTGCACAGGGTACGGAGTCAAATACCACAGACTATTCTGTGTTGAGTTTTTTTCAGGGTGCCAGAGACATAACCAATCAGCACTGAACCGTATTTCCAACCCCACCCTGATCATTAATTCCCTAGAAGTAAGTACCATTTTTTAGCAAAATATCAAACTCCTTTGCACCCGGTACTTGTAAACCAGCAGCCATTACAAAGGGCACCAAAGGGTCCAGTACCTATGGGCATAGAAAAGCCTTAAATCACCAAATCTAAGTCGTGACCCTAGATTCCTTTCATATACCTGTCTGTCCATGTGTCTTTGAAGTGTTGAGCTGGGATATGTCAAGGTTCAACGTAGCAATCCAATTGGCCAGAAAAGCAATTCACTCTAATATACAGCTCTCAGGAGTCAGTCATGCATAGCAGAAGCCTGATAATGGCTCTTAAGGATCAGCCCGCCAAACAGTGAAGAGATCAGTCAGTGAGGGCTTTGAGTCTGAACACTTTTACAGCCTCAGGCCTGCTCTACCACGCCTATCTCTTTAACATGAGAGCCCATCAAAACTATTTATCCCCTGCTCTACAGGCCGGCACGACTTCCCTGTGTCCAAAAATTCCCTTCCTGGGCAATCGCTCGAAACTTACTAAAGTACAGTGGCTCAGAGAGGCGAGAGACAGATGGAGGGGAAGAGAGCGACAGTAGGAGTGATGAGTCAATAAAGGGAAGGCTGAGGTGGACCACACTAATCTATAGTAATATGGCCGGTGTGTACTGGAGTGGGAAGAAGTTAGCTTCTGGCTAATCGACTGAAACTGTCCACTCAGCTTGGCGCTCATGAGCTACTGTGTAGAGGAGAGAGAAAGAGGAAGGGGGGCGTGGGGGGGTCACATATAGCAGGGGAGGAAAAGCAACGAAGGAAAAACTAAATCCACAAGTGCACTCTGTGTGTGTATATCTGTGTGTGTGTGTGTGAGACACAGAGAGAGAGAGAGAGAGAGAGAGAGAGAGAGAGAGAGAGAGTTTGTGTCTGACCCGGGCTGGCCCGGAGGGCAGCAAAGTGGATGATCCTGATTAGCGGAGCGGTCTGTGTGAACTAACCTAATGAAAGAAAGAGCAGTCACTCTCACACACACACACACACACACACACACACTTTCATACAGGGCAGTGCAAGGGTATCCTGCCGAACAGTTATGTGACCTCCAAACCAAGATAGGATTAGCTATGAGAAAAGAAAAGATAAAAAAAGGACCCTGCATTAACATCTATAGCAGGTGGTTCAGAGGCTCCGGCCCCCTTTATGAGTGAACATTACTGCTGCACTGCGACATGAGGGCAAAAAAAATAAAACAGGATGACCACGGAACTCAGCTTCTCTCTTTTTACATGACTTCTGCTCATCCGAGTTTGCCTGTTACGGTTTGGGGGTGAAGAGGCCGGCTGTCTGGGGGTTGATGGCTAGCGGCTGCTAGGCACGCACTCAAGCAGAGACAAACAGCAAGGCGTTGAGAGACAATAAGCAGGACCACACACACACACAGACATACAGACACACACACACGCACACACGCTTTGGAGCAGCATGCAGCGAAGGTATACAAGGCCATGCCTCCAGGGTGTTCTCATGTCTACAGCTCTGCCCAGCGCAACACAAGTGGCAGAATGTTTACCACTTTGCATCAGTGTGTGTGGGAGTGCTTATAATAGATCATCTCCCACAGTCGCTTTAGAAATCTCATGATCTAGATCTGTGTGTATCTGTGTGTGTAGTGAGACAAGCATATAAAAGAGCTCATAAACGCACTCCTAGTGTTCCTCACTGGTTTCTAGCAGCCGTGTGTGTGTGTGTGTCTGTGTGTGTGTGTGTGACTGTAGGGCAGGCACACTGCAGCTATTCTGCCATATCAGCTGAGAGCCATTTTCATAGCTCCTGTCTCATAAAGCATCCAGCAGAGCCCCAACCACACAAACACACACACACACACTATTTTGCATTACATGGGCCTCAGACTATATCCACACTAATATGTTTTAGTTTTAAAATGCATCACTTTTCAGCTGGTTTCCATACGACTCCAGAGTTTTTGTGCTCCACCAGACCCCGCTTAGATTTAAAACTCGGCTTTGTGTTGTAGTGCGAACAGGCAGAAATGCGGAGCTATCGGAACCGAAGACGGAGACACCCACATTCTCCTGATGATTGGGTTTTCCATAAGAACACAAACGGCATCAGCCTCGACTACCACCAGTGAATGCAACACGTGTAACGAATAAGAAGCACTGCTGACCTTGTTGTCTTTGCTAGCAGCTGTACTGCAGTTAAATTCTGCTGTTAATAATGCTAGAACTGCCTACATGCACAGGAGGCAAGCTATCATTTAAGCGATCTGCAACCGCGTCCAGCAGTTTACACCGGTACGCACATTAGCAGTGTACGCGAATGGCCGCATGATGTGTGCGCTCAGCCACGTTAGTATGGACAAAGATTATTTCTCATACGGAGCTGAAACGCCCATCTGGATCGGCAGGTCGTTTTTGTTTTATAATGAAAACGTATTAACGTGGATGGCGTTAAACAATAGAAAAGCTGAAACATCACTATTTTCCAAACCCAAGTAAACCTACACAAAGAGTAATTATCCACATAGCAACACAAACTGCTTTTCTCTGTTCAGATTTAGACGACTTTCACGGACTAAAAAGCTAATTTGCTTTGACCATGGCGCTTTAATAGAAATTGTCCTCAGTCCTCAAGCCACAATAGATCAACTCCAATACACTTCAGTTATACAAATTAATGGCTGCACAAACCCAAAGCTATATACAAGCACCAGAAATATGGCCTTCCAGTAAATCATTAAGCCACTCTAACATTATTTTTATTGCCATTCTCTTTCCCAAATATAGTTGTTTTTCTTAATAATTGGCCCTAGTAACATCTTGCATGCGCTTTCATTTTAACGGAAAAAACATGCTGGTTTGTGTTTTTATGTTGTCCAGATGATGATCTCCTTCTGGCAGAAACAAACACTACTGCATTTGAAATCTGACCCACTGACACTGTGGCTTGGTTTCTCCACGCTTGCAAAATCATTCTCCACACCTTCCATCTCTTTCTCTTTTATCCTCTCTATTTAACCTCTTGTTGATACATTTAGCCTCAATCCCCAGCCCTTTATCCAGAGCTAATTAGCTGCCTATGAAATAATTGTTGAGAATCTGGAGGGGATTAAATGTTAATGTGTTTGAGGGAAAATAGTTGTACTACAAGTCACCACCAGCAGTAACAGGATGGTGACACGCATGCAACCCCTGAAAGCATTTAACAAAATACACGACAGCTTATCTGAGCCGTAAGACACACAGACGCTGCTGCGTTATTTAACGCTGCATTTAAAAAGAGCAGGAGTGTGATATTCTTGGGTTTTTGGGGGGCGTGAAGGCAGTTTTGACCACCGTTACACGGGACCACCATACATGCAGCTTAAGAACCGTTTTAAAAAATTAACTCAGGAACTGCACATAAAAGCCATAGATAGAAGATTTGTCAATCCATGTTTATTTTGTGTGCAGACTGTGAAATGAGTTATGACATAAATGATGGGGATTATCTGGAATAAGCATGCGAAAAAAACAGATTCTTCAGTCGTCCCTTAAGAATTCTTCAATAATTAAAGGTTTTAGCTTCCTTAAAGGGGAACAGGTTTTAAATATGGAACTTACATTAGGAACTACTGAAATGTTGTCACAGGATCTTTAAAGACATTGTACTTGGTTTGGTATCAGGTATCAGATGGTCAGAACACTAAACGTATTTAGTTGTCCATTTGAGCAAACACTTCAAACTTTATACATGAAAAAAAAAAAACTACAACTAACTGTTTCCCTTTAAGAAGCTGAAATCCTTAATTATTCAAGAATTCTTAATGTACTACTAAAAGGTAACCTTCTGTGTTTTAACTTCTGTGTACCTTCATTCCAGAGAATCCCCATAATTTAGTCATTTCACAATCTGCACCCAAAATTTCAGAAATGGTCAGAGGAAAATTGTTACAAATCTTCCTTTGATACACTGTCACAAAAAAAAAACCAAGGTCATCCTTCCATGACTCCAGGTGGTCACTCCTGATGGTGAATAATGTGGACAACAGAGGTCAGCAGGTTAGAAGGCAAAGCCAGTGCCCAGGCACTTTAATACTAGAGTCACTGATCTCCCATTAGAGCGAACACAAGACCTACACGATTAGTCTGCTTAGATTGTCAGACGCCTCCACAACGCCGCCCAAAGCCATGCTGTCCAATATCAATTGTGACGGTTTATTCAATTTCAGTGTCTACAATTGACACTTTTGGCCCATATGGATTTTTTCCCTGCCCTCGGCAGTCGTCCTCAAGGTGATCACTGTGCTGCACTTGCGTTTTCTTAAGCCTAACTCATACTGACATCCGTGGCTTAAACGATATCGATTTCCGCACATGGAAGGATGCCCCCTGCTGCTCCCCTCCTCTCTGGTCCTCTCATCCCTCTCTCCCTACTGGCTCAGTGTGATCATCAACCGCTTCACGCTACATGTGGGTTTAACTAAACACGTGGAACCCTAGGACCATCCCAAGGAAAAAAAAAAAAACATGCGGAGAGAGAGGAGAGGTCGAGGAATGAATCGGGACAAATTAGCCTATGATAAGGTGTAACTATGATCAGATGAGGATGTTGTACTTGAAAACAAAGGGCCTGAAAGGAAAGAGGTGTCAAGTTCATAATTAAAGATGCCACAGAACCCAGAATGACCTCCATATGGTTGCTTTTAGTCACATTAAGGTCATATTAATTACAGGCCAGAATGACCTGCATATGGTTACTTTTAATCTAAGTGGAGCTCTGGCCTGTGTAGTGTTCAGACTCTCACAGCCAACAAGTGTGCGCGCGCGCGCGCGTGCATGTCTGCGCGTGTGTGTGTGTTTCCTGGTGTCGGAGAGTTGCGCGTGTCTGCAGACTGAGAAAGACATGATCATGGAAAGAGAGGAGAGAAATGGACTGAAATCAAACAACGGAGGGCGAAAAAAATCAACTGCGTTAATCTGCGCGCGCTCTGAGTCACGCAGTAAACGGATCACGCAGAAAACTCGCGGAGACTCCCCCATCCCCCTCTCTCTCTCTCTCTCACACACACACACACACATTAAAACAGCAACTCGTCTTTCAGGAGCGCTATGGCATGGTTAATAGCCCCTCATAACCCACATGCCGGTTTAGAAGTAGTCCCACGACGCCTGGTGTCCACTTAAACAAGCGGATAATGACAAAAGGGTGTGTGTGTGTGTGTATGTGTGTGTGTGTAGGGGGTTGCTAGCCATTAGGGTTGAACTGTGCTGTTTGATATTTAGGCAGACACTATCCTATCTAGATAGTTAGTCTGCAGGTTTGCACGTGCACATGTTTGCTTGTGTTGATCTGTAAATCCTGGTCAAAGTCTCAGAGCCTAAATCAGTCCCTATCATGAAATCATTACATCCCCTGGACTTCAGGCTTCCTGCTTTGGCAATAGAGGAAGGTGATCAGTAGTAGATATAGAGCTGAATGGCCTGAGGATGAAGCGCACTTTTTTGTCCTTCAAACAGTTTTTCTCTCAATGACAAATCTGTGTATTTCATACATACATAAATCTAGACATACAATTATATATAACAATTATATATCAAGCAACGTTTATAGGTTAAAAAAGGTGCGCAGTAGGAGGCCTATAGGACGAACAGATTTGATAACTATATTTTAAACTCATTAAAAAATGTAATAAATAAATTATAAAGAGATCTATGTGAGATGGGCAGGTGCACGGTCATTGTCCTGTGCTGAAAAGAACACCGTTTTTCATTGTTGCTCTTGTGGTTATTTAATGTGTCAAACTGCGTATTAGAATGACTTGAGGCAGGGCTGCCCCGGTGCACTGTGCACTGTGCGGTGTGTGTGGTGTGTTGTGCAGTGTGTGTTGTGCATGCTCCACACACTTTAATGCAAAGCGACAGGGTCTAAATGAGAGCGGCAATAAAAGCCAACGCATCCATAAACGTGTCGTTAAACGTCCCAGCCGTCCGCAGTGGCCGGAATGTGGCGTTTATGAGGCTCAGCACTGTTTCTGCTCAGCCGCGTGAAGAGGACCTGTCTGTCTAACAGCCTGACACTTCTGCACATCCCACTGCCCGACACCAGTTTCACCCTCCAGCAGCTTGCCGGGATCTACAGCTATACCGAAATTACTTTAAACCTCACAAAGCAGTGGGCAGTAATAGAGCCTGGAGTCTATAGGTGTCTGTGTCGGCTTTAGTCTGGACTCTTACCTTGTGTTCATGGAGTTCCAGTAGATCGGCTCCATGTTCGTCGCTGTGATTCCGAGTAAATCCACCAGTAATATGAGGAGAAATCCCAGCGCGTTTGCACAGCTCGGACTCACCGTTTCCAGCCCAGAACCCGGTCTGCGGTCCCCCATCATGGATGAAAGCAGCTTTTCCCCAGCACACAGTAAGAGGAAGCCTTTAGGAACAAAGCCTAAAGCTCAGTAAGGCTACAGGGGGAATCCGTCAGTGCGTTAAGGTGCAGTGTGTCCGCATGGATATCAACGCACAACCAAAGGCACACAAAAAACCCGCACGGTTTATTATTGTCCAGTTTGGATTATCCGCTTTGTGATGAAGTCGAAGTACAACCTTTTCTAAATTTTCTAAATCAAAGGCACACTTTACCTACAGAAAACCCCCTAAACGACTTGTCTAGTATTTCTTAATGCTGGCTTTATCTTCTTTCCTCAAAAGTCTCTGCTCGGTCAGTGGCGCAATCAAAACTCCACTAAGCGCAGCAATGCTGACCCAAAGTCGCGTTTTAATCCTGCTTTATCACCTTTACATTTGGCTATAGTCTATCTTCGGCTGCAAGATCTCTCTTCTTTCCCATTCCCCCTTTTCGTCCCTTCCGTCTTCTGTTGCGTTTTTTTTTCTTTCTTTCTTTCTTTCTTTCTTTCTTCCAACAGATGAAGGATGCAACAAAAAAAAAATCAAAGCAGGAGAACAGATGGACGTATGATTGAAACGAAATGTGCTTCTTGGCCTTGCAAAGTTACATTCTCAGAAAGAAAGCGCGACGATGCCTTGCGTCTTCTGCTTATTTTTCTGCTCTCCTCTGCTCCACTTGCTCTTGTGCGCTCTGCGTGTAATTCCTCCGCGCGCTCACGGCTTCACTCGCTCCGGCTCCTTCTGGCGCACTGGATTTCGACGAAACCGATCGGATCTGCGTGCAGGCTGCAGGCTTCAGACGCGGACATGTATATTAAAAAGTAAAAAAACAACAACAAATAAAGTAGAAATAAAAAATGTACTCTAGGAGATGGATTAATGCCCTTAATGGAGAGGCAAAATGCAGAAAATGAGAGTGCGGTGAAGTGGCGGTGGTGCTGGATGGCGAAATCCCGGCGGGTTATGGCTTTAGTAGAGCGCTTCGTGCTCCTGTCTCCTTCACTTGCTGCTGAAAAGCCTTGTGGTGAGATTTGTCCTAGCTCGCTGACAGACTGACTTGTTGGAGAAAAGGCGAGGGAGGGGAAATGGGGGAAAGGGGGGAAAGCCCTATCTTCCGGCTGGCGGCCGCGCTAACGCAGTGCATTTTTCTTTTGGGGTTTTACTGAACGCAACACCAGGCTGTGTTATCCAGCCTGCTCAGTTCTAACAGCCCTTTGTTATTCTGCTCCAGCCGGAGAATCCACAAGTACACATCCAACACCTTATTGCAGTACTAAATAATAATAATAACACTAGTACAGATCTATAGACTCACACGTTATGCGTTAGAGCGCCCCCGGGTGGACCCACCGGAAACAGCGCATGTCATATTAACACCATTTACTAATGACTTTGCTACCAGACAGGAAATAACCTGCGGCAAATACAGGCCACACACTACATTCATGTCATTATGCAAAGTCCAATGCACGACCGTTTATTCTGTGCACACTCTCCCGGGGTATCCCGCCTATCTGGTAGTTGGCTGCTAGATGTAACAGGTAACCCAGTAACTACGTTATATCTGAAACAGGTACTGGAATAATGAGTGAAGCAGTATAGCTGGAAATCTTTTCCTGCAGTGCCACCCTGTGGACATAATCCGTTACACCAACACCCCTCTTTCATTTATAAACGATAAGGTTCCTAGTCGTGAACCTGTAGAACCACCTCTCTTCCACTTTCTGGCGTTTTGTCTGATCCGATATACAGACTTCAACTCAGGAAGGCTTATCAATGAGCTGATTAACAGGGAAATACTGATATGTATATGTATATGACAGTGACGGTGAAGTAAAACCATCAGAAGTTTGAAGCTTGGAGTAATGTTTCTGTTTCTGATTACACTGTATAAGCATGATCATCAAATGTTAATCACAGACAGACATTCCCAGAGTTCTGTAGACATTGTGTCGTTTCGACGACATGATTAGGTGTGGTCTCTATGTAGAATATATCATGTGGGACATTAAACTGTCACATTGTATTGAGTGCACTTGATGTTCTCTGTGCATAGCTGGACCTACAGCCAGTGCTTCCAGTCCAGAGAGGACAGAGGAGTCAGTCAGATCAACAAGCTGCCTGTAGGTGGCCAGAACATTCTGAGAGAAGGGGAAGGAGAGAGAACGAGAAGGAGGTGAGAAATGTGAAAATGTGTCAAAGTGAGAGAAATAATGAATGTGCAGCAGCCTAGTCTGAGTGTTCTAGCAGATGCAGACAAAGTTGGACAGGCGGAAAACGACAACAAGCACAAGCTGGAAATATCAGTGATGATGAGGAGGCTGAAGAACCTTGGATGAGAGAGAGAGAGAGAAAGAAAGAGAGAGACCAGAGAAACAGGTTGAAGGGCTGAAGCCAAGGCAATGACATCAGCAAGTTTAACAGGAAATAAAAGTCAGGAGATGTGCTGGCACAAAGTGAGAGAAAGAGAGGGAGAAAGGGAGAGAGTCTGTGGTTGTGCTGGTCAGCTTAGTGAGGTGCAGATGCTGCACTGGACCCGGGCCCATTTTGGAGCTGTTCATTTATTCATGATGACCTCGTTATGAGTTCTGACCTTAAGCTCTGCCTGATACTGCATCCACTCCCTGCAGACTCCATCTCGACTGTCCTGCAGCTGCTGCAGCCCACAACACACGTATGCATACGCACACACACTTACACACGCATACACATTTAAATCAGCTGAGTTATCACACTACAGAAAGTTGGATGAGGACACAAGAAACAGAAATAGTCATGGAAAAAGTAATAACAGAGAACAAAGTTTGAAAAATGATGAGGAAAAGTGATGAGAGAGTGAAAATGAGAGAATGAGAGCATCAGAGACAGAAAGAGCCAAGTGAAACACAGTAATGAAGAAATAGTGTCTCAGTAAGGTATATGGGGCAGAGAAGGATGTGTGTGTGTGTGTGTGTGTGTGTGTGTGTGTGTGTGCATGTTAACACTCTTGCCTGTCCTGAAGTTGAGATATGTCCTCCGTATGTTTGTAATGTAGAGTTTATTCCTCCCTCTGAGCTTTACTTGTGCACTCCTGTCTTACAGTCTGGAATGCTGTCAATACACACTCCCTCATACGTTCCTGTGTATATGAGAGAGAGAGTGAGAGTGAGAGAGAGAGAGAGAGAGAGAGACAGGGAATCACACACAGAGGGATCAGATGACTGACAAGACAAAGCAAAATTGACCTAGATACT
>JAOVVG010000044.1:6458526-6468575 GCA_028566375.1 Leptodoras nelsoni | reverse complement strand
GGAGGGATAGAGAGAGGAGGAAAGAGAACGATGGATGATCAGGGCTGGCAGGGTTGAATGTATTTGGTTTTTGAAGATGAGATCAGTTTCAGGCCTTGGCTGCTGTACACTATCCCCAGAGAGCAATTACACAAGCAATTAGAGACCATTACGCAAGGTCTCCTCTCAGCTCCAAACATACAACGGCAGTTCCCTAACTGCCTTTAGTCCATTTCCCACTAGAAGGCAATGGAGACGCATGATTGAGACCATGCTACTCTGTTCATAATTAGTGAAAGCAGAGCAAACTGGGTCATAAGTCTCTTGAATATGTTGGAAACATTTGTACAATAATGGCAAAGTTCGGTTCTTTAGAATCCAATCACACTCGCTGACTAATCTAAAGTCTGGGACAAGCCGATTAGTCGTTTAATGTTAAAAGACAAAAGGCTATTATATGTTCCATCTGTGAGTTTGCTGAAAGTTAGCTGATGGGAGTTGTTATGAAAATCAAAACATAATTAAATCTACTTCCTCTCTTTGGTATTATCTTCAAAACCAAGCAGTGGATCTGGTTCTGGGTGTGTGCCAGGGATACATCCTGAATAGGACACCAGTCCATTGAAGGGCATTATGTACACATACATATGCATGCCCGCACCTAGGCAGTGGTGGGTCAGAGTATAGTGTGCTGTACTACTGATTGGAAAGTTGTACGTTCCAATCCTGGAACCACCATTTTTGCCCATTGAGCAATACCCTTAACCAGGGCTGCAACTACATACTTTCTGAGGTGTATGCAAACATATTATTGGCGCCCCCCTCCACGTCTATGTGTCCAAATTTTACGTTACTATGTGTCCAGCATAGATTTGATGCCCCCTCTAGTGCAGCGCCCCTATGCGTCGCATATGCTGCATACCCCCTTTTTGCACCCCTGCCCTTAACCCTAATCTGCTCAATTTGCTTTGGATAGAGGCATCAACTGTAAGCATTCACATGTCAGACTGTTTAGCATGGCAAACCCACTGGCAGTGGTTTCCAGTCTTATTCTGCAAGGACTGTTGAAGGTACAGGTTTCAATTTATTTCAGAGCAGAAGTTACACCTGAGATTACTGAAAGCCAAGATCAACAGGCAGAAACAGGTGTGGCTCCTGCTTGATTTGAATACAAATCTGCACCTACACCAGCTCTTTGTTGAAAAAACTAGATACCTCTGACCTACTGGCACGTTTTCTGGGAGGTAAAAAAGTAACGGTAAAGATTGAACCAGGGAGCCTGGAGCTGTGATACATCAATGCTAATTGTGCCAACCAATTAGATTCATTTCAATAAAATGATATTTATATAGTCCTTTTAACAATAGCCTTTGGCACAATGGAGCTTTATAGAAATCCTGGAGTACATTTAATTTCTCTTGAGCAAACCCGATGTGACAGCAGCAAGTAAAATCTCCCTGAGAAAAACTGAGGAAGAAATCCTGAGAGAAACCAGACTCAAAAGAGAACCCACCTGCTTCTGTGACACACTGGATAGCGAGATAATTATCATTGCAGAGTACAAGTATGAAGACTAAAGACAAAAATGAATAAGTGTGTTGAAAGGATGAGCAGTATGTGAATACATGTAGTGTGAATGCATGTCCTGGGATGAGCACAGGAGAGTCTTTATGATTATAGCAGCAGTTCTTTGAAGGCAAAAATCCTAACATGCTGGTAAGGTAAGTTTCACAGGTACATAGAGATGTCCTGAATGGTTGTATGTTGGTGGTCCACATGTCTGTTTCTCCTATTTGCAAAGCTTAGGGCACCAGAGGCAATAGGATATATAAAATGTGGACATATCATGTATCCAACTTTGCAACTGTAGCATGGCCTTATGGGTTCTTGGAAACATAAAACTCCCAATCCTCAGTCATGGGACGGAAGTATACAGGACAATCCATGGTAGTTGAGGTAGGGCACCAGTAGTCTTCTCTCCCAGCGCTAGAATACATTTTTACCTTTTTACATTAGAAGAGCAACAATTATGCCTGGGCTGAAGAAAGGGCAGGTCGAAAAGAGTGGGTGCTTGAAGAAAGTCAGCCAAACTCCAGGCCATCAGAGAGATAAGGGGGCGTATGCAGCGCTTGAAAATGCCAAAGTCATTTGTCTAGCTTTGGATAGGGAGCCTAGCAATTAGGGGACTGTCATCGTAGGGCTGTGTTCAGGTCGTTACAAGAAAGAGAATGTTCTGTTCTGCCTTCTGCTTGGAAACATGCTATTGTGGAAATGCTGAAACACAGCAAAATCTCTTAAGTGTGTGGGAGAAACAAGAAGTAAGAACAGAGAGAGAGACTGAGGGAGAAAGAACAAAAAAAAAACAGGTCACAAACACAGTAACTCGTCTGAAATCAAAGTGTATATATAATGTGTGATATGCAGGACCTGTGGCAAAATCACAAATTGACTCCAAGTAGAGAAACTGTACTTTGAAGAAAGGCTTTTGTAAGTCACAGTTCAGGCCTAACCATAAACATACCACATGTCAAAAGCCAAAGTGTTGCAAGACAGAATTGCTACCGAGGAGTGCAGAATCTGTTAAACCAGAGGTTCTTGAACGTTTTGCAGTCATGGACCCCTGCCAGAGTAAATGAATTTCCCGTGACCACATCATGATCACATCATGATTAACTTTAAGAGCAGTAAAGCAAATGTGTATCACTCCATAAATGCATTCAAGCCATTACAGCTTATTATTCCTGAATTTTTCACTCATCCAGATATAGATTTGAAACATGTTTATATTAACAGCACTTTCTAGCTTTATTAAATTTAGGATTTAATTAAAAAAAAAAAGGTTTTTGAATTATTATTCAAATTTTTACTAGTTTAGTTTTCGATAAATACATTTCATGATAAGCGACCAGTTAATTACGCTTTAAACAATTAGCTTTGCACGTCTTTGGACCGTGGGTAGCACTGAAGGCAGTCTGAGTTCAGTTTAACTAAGAAAGTTCTTTACACAAGCTGCAAAACTCTCATGGGAATACTATTTTTAAAATATTGAACATTTATTACTCATAACTGAACACTTATGAACAAAATCAAAAGTTCAACAACTTCGGTTCGGACTTTGGCTTGCTTATTCATTTTTTACATCTCCTTACACTGTTATTAAAGGTCCTCTGTCACTGGTACTGCACCTGATGTACACTGAGCTTATGGAAAATACAAAGCAACGCCACATATGCTTATCATTGCTTGTGTCCGCCTGTGCATATATAAAGTGATTGACATCTATGGAAGTTTCTAGAGCTGTTTCTGCCATGAAAATGGCAAGTTATCACGATTTGGCGATTTTCACCACAGTTTAATAGTTGGAGCTCATGAGATGGGTCATAGCATATTGGAGGTAGAAGCAAAGTTTGGACTTTCACATATGAGCCTCAAAATTATGACAGTGGCGTGGCCATAAATAGACTCTAGGTGAAGGTGACCAGGTTCGACTGGCAAGAATAGTTTAATGAGATAGGTGTGCAACACTGCCTCGAGTAACATGGGAGTTCAATGCTGGGGCCTTGACAAACATCAGCATGAGGACTGTGCAACATTCCCTCCTAGATCCCATGGGGACCTACCAAGTACTAACTGGCATACCAGTTTTTCTGGTACTGCAGTGTATTTGGCAGTTTCTTAAAATGTGTGTTTTCTGCACACCCTGTTGCTGCTGAAAATCCTCGCCTTGGACTTGGTCTGTTTAAAGGTCTACTCTCCAGTGCCCTTACTCTTCTGGTGCACCAGAGTTTAAAACACTTTAAAACACACTTGACTTTCCATCCACTTCCACTCTTCACTCTTTCTGAAATTGGTCACTAAGCAACTCAGACAGCACAAGAAAAGCCTGCTGCTGCATAGCTCTGAAGAATAAATGAATCCACCGGATACAGCAGCAGCTGCCTTTGTGCTTGTCGTTAGTGAAGCGTGTATGTAAGAAAGTTGCATGACTTACCTCCCACAGTGCACATTACTTAATATGCTTTGCTTCAATGTTATTCCTATTATATTATATATTAAATTTCTATTCTTTGTGTATTCACAAATTAAAGAAGCATAAGCATGAAAAAAAACACACACAATTGCCAGAAAATGTTGAAAGGAAACACAATAGGTAACACTGTAGTTTGGCAAAACCTCAGCTCTGCATAGAGGGATAGCATGTCTAAATGTTTATCTTTAGTGTTACCTGAACACAGCTACAGCACCTGACCCCAAATTACACGTCTTTGCCATATTTTTACCATAAATCACCATGTAATCTTAATAAAACATCTGAAGGGAAATAGTCCATATACTATAAGATAAGATAAGATAATCCTTTAATAGGCCCACATCGGGAAAAAAAGTTGAATTCCTAGAGTGTAGAGCTGAATCAAGTCTGCTCTTCATGATTTCTATCATCTATTTGCAGTAAAAAAAATTGTTGTGTAAAAGTAAATCAAACCTTTTAACCCACTATAACAATTTGTGCTACACTAGCTCTTTATTGGGCTCAGACTCCCCATGCGCATCAGTGAGCCATGACCTTGTCACCGATTCACATGTTGTGCTTTCATGGATTGCTTTTGGTGTGTACTAACCATTGCATTCTGGGAAAACCCCACAAGATCTGCTGTTTTGGAGATGCACTGACCCAGTTGTATAGCCATCACAATATGCCCCTTGTCAAAGTTGCTTAGTTCCTTATGCTTGCCCATTGTTCTCACTTTAAGTACTCACTGTTATTCACTGCCTGATATATTCCACCCCTTGACAGATGACATTGGAACAAAATAATCAATGTTATTCCCTTTACCTGTCAGTGGTTTTAAAGTTATGCCTGGTGTACACTAATAATACACTAATACCATTTTCTCCAGACTAAGTATATATTTTTGATACTAGTATGTGCATTCCTGAAACAAAGAATGTTCACAAAATGTGCACAAATCTCAAGCTTGTAAAGATTAACTGCCTGAAAGGATATTATGCATCCTTTAAAAAAATGACATGAAACAACATTATTATCCTAGAAGCACATTTAAAAATGTCATGCTGCACCTTCAGTGATCAGGCAATTCAAATTTGATTACAATCTCTAAATAGCCCCCTGTGTATAGCGTATGTAGGATGCTTGAATATATTCAGATCTATTACTTGTATATCCTACAAAAGACAGTTGTACCAAACATTCACAACTGACCCCCCCAACACATGTCTGGATATCCAGACCCACTAGGGTTGCTTCTTACATACATGCAAGACTATACTGACTAAATATAGTTTACAGGTGTACACGCTGCACTACACACAGGGATGTAAGAAACGTAGCAGTGTCTCATCAGAGCAGAAGGACTTAGTCTGGGAGAGCAGTGGAGGAGAAAGTACCCAGAATTCCAAGCAATAATTCAGCATTTTCTTCCATTCTTATCTCAAACATGACCATTTAATACCACTTTGTGTTCAAGGAAATGCCTTTCAATTTATCAAGAGAGATAAAATCCTTTTTTCACAGTTATCATAAACAATCTAAGCAACACAAGCACTACAGAGAATCCAATTAAAAATCCTTGGTCATGTTAAACTGAAGTAATGCACTAATGGATTGAAAAAAGTTCACTGCTTGGCTTAGGCCTTCGGTCATCTATGAAAGACCTCGCTCAAAACAGCACAAGCTCCTCTGTAATCAATAAAACCTTTAGCTCATTGCATGTCTCTGAAAGACACAACTAATATACCGGATATACATCCCAGTTGTTATGACAACCAGACAGTTTGTAAATGTTGGTCCAGTTCACGAAACAAAGGGAACAGCTACAGATAGGTTCTCAAGCCGTGCCCCCTTCTTCTTGTCCGTGAGCACTGGTTGAACCCAGTGGTCCTGCCCACCACAGCGCAAGCCCATTGTCCTCTCTGATGTCACTGGATGTCATCATCCTGTCCTCCTCTGAGTCCGAGTCATCGCTGTCTCCAGAACATGGGAACTGACGCTGGCCACTGCAGGATGCCACTAATGGCATAAAAGGGTGGAGACTAGAGGAAAAGATGCAAAAAACCCCAGAGATAAACATTTTAAAAAGAGGTCACCTTTCTACTATACCAATGGCACAAACTGAAGGGGACAGACCGGGAAGGTTTATTCATATTAAGACACCCTAGGGTTTTCAGTAGCGCATGCTGTGCATAAAGACCATGCAAAGTCTTTCTGTAATACAAGTTCTCTGCACATGGTAGATGTCAATAAAATATCTAGGAAAACTGGGAAAAAATACAGGCTCTCATAGTCTCCATACACAATAAATAAAAACAGCAAACAAAATATGGGCCACCAGGACAAGGAGCTGCCTCTGTTTGTCTGTTGATTAAAAAAGCCCCTGTCCTCTTGCACTTCAATTCAGGCATGTATGCTCGTGCGGTTTTGTTTTTTTCCCCCATTTTGAATTTTCATACCCAACGTTAAATAATTGCAATACTTCTGCAGACATCTTGAATTCCTTTTATCAATTCACACAAGCAAATTAATTTCCTGTCAGGCTGAAATCACATAACGTGCCATAAAACAGTCAGATAACAACTTGCCATGTTTGATCCATCCTTCCAGAGTTATTCCTCTAAAGCTTATTAGCCTCCTCTATAATTCCTTAAGAAAATAAGACCATGGGTTTGGACAGAATTCTTCTACATGACCTAGCGTTACTGCTGGAGACGTGCGGTTCTGTTGATACCTGATGCCATTAGTGCAGTCTGTATGAGCCTGAAACTGGAGCACAGGCCTCAGCACCTCTTCATTATCCTCAGGAGGGGCTGTGAGTGTGTCCCATACCGACATCAGTCCCTCTGTGTCGCCACTCACAAGGTAGCGGCCAGACCTGCGCCACCACAAACACCCGTTTGACACAGTAACTAACAGGATATCTCGGGTACATGCAGAGATGTTTTCTCAAGCTGTGCTGTAACTTACGGATCTAGGTCGAAGTAAATGCGCTGGTTAGTGCTCACATTCCTGGGTAGGGAGAACAGAACCTGACCCGGATCTCTGAGATCCCAACATAAGATCTCTGGGTCCTGCAAAAACACAGAGGTTCAGTTTCAGGGTTTCATTAGTCCAAAAGCAATCAGAATTGATCCTCAGCTGAAGCACAGTGTACACCAAGATGTCATTTTATAATATCTCAGTATTCATCTTGTTATTCAAGAGTCTAAAGCTCCAGTTCATTATGCACTCAATAACCTGCACGTGATGATCAGCATTAACTACCAATTTAAAGCACTCCATGTGTGTGGTGTATGTATGCATATATTAGTGTGGTGTTGCAGGAGAAACACTATCATCTGTGATCAATATCATCTAACTGGACTCTCACACCCACCTTGCGGGCGCCTGTGTACAGGTAGTTGCCATCCGGTGAGAAGAGCAGGTGTGTGACTCCACCACGGTGGCGCTGGGGCAAGAGAGACAACATTGATCCATCCTCACATGAGTATAGACCCACTGTGCGTGAATATGAACCGCAAACGTAGAGTGGCTGAGACGGACTAAAGGCTATGCATGAGATAATACCACTCTGACCCTGTTTCTTCACTGAGAAAGAGAGACAGAGAGAGAGAGAGAGAGAGAGAGAGAGAGAGAGACAGAGACAGAGACAGACAGAAAATGTTATAGGGTATTAAAACAAGAAAAAAAACAAGAAAAAAGAAAAAGAATGGAGAAAAGCGGGTGTTGGGGGGGGTTGATTGTGGTTGAAAAAACATTGCTTTTCATTCCCCTCATGTTCCTCTTAAATCTCATAACAAGCACATCAAACCCTGTCTGCTACATTATTAGTTTAACTTTTGCAGACTAGAATCTGATTTTTGTTCCAGAGCAAAATAATTACAAACGGACAATCATTTCATTCCACCTGCAGCACAGCAGGTCACTTTCTCATGCACTTCACACACAGAAGGGACTAAAGGTTCTCCTAAGAGCAGAGACTCGGGGTGTACTGTGATCTCTCACCGACGGTAGGCCTCTGCTCACAATCCCGGCCAGGACGCTCTGTGTAGAACACCCTGACTGTCTTATCAATTCCGCAGTAGAGCTGTGAGCCATCCGGACAGAAGCACAGCGAATGGGCTGCTGTCAGCTCATCCAGGTGGTTGTAGGGTCGAAAGGTTGCACGGACGTTACCATAGAAAGCGTCCCATATGTGGACTGGGTTGTCACAGCTACTGCTAGCAATACTGAAGGAGGACGGACAGAGACAGAATAAATGAGAAATCATACACGGAACAATTAAACTAAGCTATCATAAGCCTATTAGTTTAAGAAACAATTCACAGCTGCACAGGCAATTACGTCTATTTCTTATTGCACCCCATGTTGCTCCATTTGCTTAAGAAGCAGAGACCTAACTAGTCAGAAATGAGGAAGCTTTAAATACAGCACATTTAACTGTGGCATAATTACACAGCCGTCCATGCGAAAAACTGTATTGTCTTCTCTCATCATTCCGTTTGTTCTTGCTTGGGGAAAAAGAAACAATTATGGCAGTGCACTTTCACAGTTTAGACTGGACTGCTTCCCAGAAAGCAAAACAAAGCAGATCCGCTTGATCGTCTCTAAGGGAGGCTTACATTCTTTGCCTTCTGAATATGAGACTGAGGTCATACTTCGGGAGCTAAGATGGAAGATGAAACAAAAAGAAAATCTGTGGAGTTTCCCTGCAAGGCGCAGTCAATGGTAGAGGCCTGTGTTAATGGCAAATCCCACTTTAGATTACAATTCTCAGAATGTTTCAACAGTTTCCTCAGCATGTGTGCACAGGATCAGCACTCACAATCATGGCTAAATGTTTCCATGGTTTTACTTTCTCTCATTCCCGCTGGCAGCCTGAACAAACTTCAGAAGCAGAGCATTGTTTTGAGAGTCTCTCTGCTCAGGTTTGATCTCTATTGTTTTTTTCTTTGAGTGTCTTCCGCTTGTTCTCGTTTTTTTTATCGTTAGATGCTCCTTCTGCCTGGGATCTCATCCTTGACCTCATCACCCATAGTTTTCTGTTGCCACAGGGTGATCATATTCATGCAGAGTGTTTGATCAGACCACAGAGTAAGTATGTGTGTGTTGGACAGGAGTGGGGTGGTTGGGGGGGAAGGGGAGGGTTAACAAGCCCACCTTTAGCAGCATTACAGTCAGCGCCTATGACAACAGGAATCTCCTTGGAGACAGCTGGCCTGTATTGATGTCGGCCAGTCTGCATTCAAAAAAAAAAATAATGAGGCTGTTGGGACACTTATTCGTGCACAATAACGATGCTCAATAAAAAGGGAGATGCTGCATGAGACCAAGGGTGATGGAAATGGCTGAAGAGGGAAGATAAGAGACCACTTAGATTTTTCATAATCACCTCCAGCAGAACTGCAGCCTGCCATACATATACAATGATGCAAGCAGAGGTTAGATTACTGATGAAAAATTTCTCTTTTTTCCCCTCAGTCTCTCTAGTGAGGCGTTGAATTTCAAAGAGTGCCTACAAAAAAAATCAGGGCAGCCGAGGGACAGACAATTTGGCAGACGGGCAGATAAGAGTCATGAATTCTGGACAAGCAATAAGACATCTGGAATTATATGGTACACCAGGCTGCTTTGTGAATGAAATATGAAACACCACTGGGAGACCTCAGGAGTCCTGCAATGTCAAAATGATGCTCAAGTGATGAACAACTCCACTATGTTCTCGAAATATATAACCTCATCTACGATGCTGAACCTTGTATGTCAGAAAGCTGTAGACTTTCTTTGCTTTAGAGTTTGAAAAGAATTAAAGTTTGCAGATTTTCAACACCATGCCATAAAGTGTAAATGACAAGCCAATTACAGGGAGTGGAATAATGGGAAGTAATTATGCAAAGCAGTGACAGAGCTGGCATGATTTTGCTCCACTTGTCCTTAGAGGGAAGGGAGCATCACTGCAAATCAATACAAAACTCTTTGGACTGTTCACCTTTATCCTATAAAAAAACATTTCTGTACTTATTGGAGACAAAGAAAGACAGACAGGCAGATTGACAGA
>JAOVVG010000044.1:6422349-6442163 GCA_028566375.1 Leptodoras nelsoni | reverse complement strand
GCGAGAGAGAGAGAGAGAGAGAGAGAGAGAGAGAGAGAGAGAGAGAGAGAGAGAGAAGAAAGTAGAAAGTAGAAAGTAGAAAGATGAGATTAGAAGGAAAGACAATAAGAAAGGAAAGCCAGCCACTGTCCTTGTCAGAAGCTCTGGTACACTGGTCTGCAAAAAAAGCAAGCGACAAACGAGTATGCAACATGAAAGCAATGAAACAAAAGTTTTCTTTACATGACATAAAAGCACATTTTAATTAGTGCCATTACCGGATTGACAGTTCTGCTGCTGCAGTCACAGGAGAATCCACACTGAAATTAATCCACAGCTGTAAAGAAGCTCTGTGCATCTCCTCACATACTCGTCTACTCCTCAGTCATTCTGCAGAATCGGCTGAAACAGTCTCTGATCGTCAGCCCGAAACAAGCAGTTTATAATCGTTCTTTCCTGCATCCTGAGTGCGTCCACAGGAAATCTCCAAAAGGCTGAACATGGAGTAGAATGTATTCCTTAACATTCAAAATGTCTGATGTCTTATTAGCCTACTTCATTGGTGTGTGATCAAGGTTATGTTCAGTTCTATGAATTGCTGAGTTAAGAGGACAAAAAACCCCCAAACCAAACAAAAAAAAATCCCCCCAAAAAAACCACAGCATCACTTATGTACATGTTCAAACGGAGGGAACATGCCTGTTTAAGTTCTCACCGGAGGGGCTTTAGCTGGATCTGAAGTGTCCGGCCAGCCATGCTTCAGCAGCGCCCTCTGTCTTCCTCTACATGTCCCCCACAGGTTCCTCACAGTTTTGAGTGTGTGAAAAGTGCATAGTGAAAGCATCGAGGGAGTGATCAGTCGCTCATTCTCTTCAGAAGGACGACGTTAACTGCTGTACTCCCTTCGTCCACATGGAAACAGAAAGGCTAATTACAGTCCCCAGGCAATGAGGACAGAGCTGAGGTCTTCAATGTCCCTCATGTTCTTCTGTACTTTCCAACATGCCACAGACACGTCCATCTTTTGTATTTTCAATAAACTTTTCTAGAGCAAAATCAAAATCTAGAGGCCAGTTCTAGATACTCTGGGGAAGAAAACTCTTAAAGCATCAACAATCGCATTCGTGCATTTCAAGGTACCAAAAAGAAATGGTCTGTGCTGTTTTTTGATATTTTTTTTTCCAGGAACACAAACTTTTTTTTTTCTCTGGATGAAAAAGTATTTAAATCCACTGTGAAGAAAAAAAAATAGGCAAAAAGTAAACAAAAACAAATTCAACAAATTCAGTAAACAAAATATGGTCAGCTTTGTAATAACTGCTTGTCTCAGCACCCAAGTCCCAAAGTCACAAGTATGGAGACTTTCTGTATGCCATTTCACAACTAGGGGGGGCGCGGAGCATGCCGTCGTGATTACTACAGCACCTCCTCCCCAAATCGAGTTTCTGAATCGAGCGATCCACTCTCCAAAAAAAGGGAAACACGCACCCACAAAAGTCCAAGTGTTTTTCTGTAAACAACCAAAACTCCAGTATGGAATAGATTTTTTTCTCTCTTATCATCTTAGTCATAATATTTATATGAACAGGATTGTAGAGGCAGTGTCTTCTGGCGGTAGTCATCTCGTTTCTCCATCTGCTTGCTGAACAGGCTTTTGAAAAAGACGCCTTTCGCTCCGTTCCAATGTCCGACTACGCTTCCACGTTTGCGTTGAAGAATAATAATAAAAACAAAACAAAACAAAAAAAATCCGGCTTCACTGTTTTTTGTTTTTTTCACCTTTTTTGGAATACATTCAATATTTTTTGTAAAAAGACACAACACACTTCACATGGTGGCAATGAAACTAAAATCTACAGGAAAAACATGTCAAAAATGATAAAAAAGTAGCAGCCCCAAGTGCTCGTTTGTAGTCCAAATACTTTTAACCTGTGTGTATATATGTGTATATTAGATACATATATGCCTTAACAAAGAGTCAACAACAGACAAAGTAACATTAGATGAACATTTTTGTGCACATTCTCGTGCACTTGCACAGTTTGATGGGATCTATTTAAGCCAGTCAGTCACTTGCTCAGGAGTAAGAGAGTGGACAACAAGGCAATGTGAGCCACATCCCCAAAAAAGTGAACAATCCTTTCAATGGACTATCCCCAAGCTACACTAGAAGAACTACAGAGAATGGTGTGCACAACGCACAAAGCTCTTGGTTTATAAGCACGGGAGTGGGGTCTTTACTGAGACACACTCCAAAAAAATAATGTCTCAATGGCAGCAATGAACTCCAACCACTCGCCCTTTTAAGTTCTTAGGCACATGTGTGGACAGAAACACTCTCTCTCACTCTCACACACACACATTCAAATACACACACATACACAAATAACCTCAGGACTTGGCCCATAAGCCTACTAGAGGCACTGATACAGGTGGTGGACAGAAGAAAAAAAAAAAAAAAAAAAGAAACCAGCTGCATGCAGAGCACTGCTAATTATAAAGAAGCTAAAGCTTTTTTCTGGTTGCATCTACAGCTTTCATATCCATCTGGGGATGAGGAAATGACGAAAAAAAAAAAAAGGATGGGTTGTGCCATTGCCCTCCGTCCCCCTCAGTCAAATACACAAACATGCTGCAAATATACAACACACACAAACACATTCTCTCACACATTCACTCACAAAGTACAAAACTCTAATTTGCTTGAAAAATCACAAAATGGCCTCTTTTGTCATTTTATACATCTTGGTAAGCAATGCAAAAAAAAAAGAGGAAAAAAAAATTGTGCAGACTGGTATGCTTTAAACAAACACACCCACTCACTCAGTCACACAAAATATTATTCTCCATAACACATATTCTAACCCATTTTTTTGTCATTTTCTCATTTTTTTTATACAAGTGCAAATCTTCAAGTTTTATGAGCAAAAATCTTATTATTTTATATAGCTTTTTATAGAAACTTTTTAATAAAGAAAAAAAACAGTGTTTGTCTTCAAAGAGAAATTTGTCTTTTTTTCTGATACGGTTTGAACAAACAGGACGGTCCCCCATTACCTCAATCACCTCCATGTCCAGTTTTAGTCATACACACACACACAAACACACACACATTTATATATATTATGTGGGAATATTTCTGTATCCACACCACATACCTATAACATGTAAAACCTTCTTTTAAAAAAAAAAAAAAAAAAAGAAAAAAAACAAAAGAAAAAAAAAAGAAAATAAACCCTATCTTTTATACCACCTTCATAAAGTGCATTAGTTTGAATAAGGTGCTTATTGTGTAAGTGCCAGAAGTTTCATCACCCCAAATATCACCCCTTTCCCACCACCACACCACTACAGAGGAAGCCTGAAGCTGTAATGGGTGTAAAGGAGTACTGCTACTCTAATTACATCCACTTTATACTCTAGCTGCAGTTTCCTCTCCCCACACACACACTCACACACACACACACACACACACTCACTCTCACACACATACACCCAACTCTGTTTATCCTGGCTCCTCACCCCTCCCTCCCCCCAAATCCCCAGCAGTGCACATTGGACTTGCGGAGTCTGATTAGTTGGACCCGCGGAAAAAGGCCTCAGGTAGCTATTGCTGTGGACTCAGTAATCCTCCACCATCTCCATCTCGCTGAAGCTCATCCGATCCCCTGCACCATGGAATGAGTAACCTATACACACACCACACACACAGAAATCACTATAGACTAGGGTTGTTGTTTTTGAAGAACACTGTAATACCCTGAAACCATACAACATTTAGACTAGATCATACCATGAAAACGTCAAACCCCTACGGAGAACTGCAGTATTTAATAAATACAGAAGTAATCTTAAGTCTTACAAAGAGCACCTATAATGTAGGTTTGCTAAATAAACTGAAACATATGAAATTGTTTTAAGCAAGAGTGTAAAAAGATACACTCTTTTCAGTATGAGTCAGGGCAGGTGTACCTAAAATGCTAGGATCAGAGTGTAGCATCATGGGTTGCTTCTTCTTCAATTTCCCTGCCTGGTCATAGCCCATGCCTCCCTTCCCAGAATGCACTGCTTGAAACATGGACTGCAAAGTAGCAGGGTTCATACTTCTCATAGAATCCTGGACAGACAATTAAGACAGGGAAAATGAAGAGATATAAGGATATAAGAACAATACAATACAACTGCAGTCTTTGGCAGTAGATGCATGACCTGTGATCCAAAAATAGATTTTTGATGCACCATCTTGCCAGTGTGTACATATTCGCAAATGAATCCAGTCACTATTTTTTATAATTTCTTCATACTTTGCTGTGGGTGATTTATTTAGCTGTCGCTAAGGTGTAGGATATTAGCAGGGTCCTTCAGCTTTTGAGAAAACTATGAAATGAGGAGACTGCATATGGGCGCTTAAATTAAAAGCACTACAATGATATATGAACACTATTTTGTTTTATACAGCTTACAAACATAAAATTTTATTCTTGCTGACAATTTCTCCTCCATTACCCTCAGAGAACCCAAAAAAGGGTCACACTGCACTTTTTCCCTGAGCGTCATCAGAATATTTTCTGCACCACTCAGCTCTTTCACTGATGGCATACCTATTGGGAAATGGCAGTGGATGAAGCACTGAGGGTGACAGGGTGGGGAGTGTTAGATAGTTAGATAGTAGACAGGAGAGGTACCAGCTACCCAGCTTGTGGCTTGCGAGAGGTATACTAAAAATTCATATTATGGGATTGTTTTTGGCCCGAGGCTTCAGACATGCATTATAAAAGATGTCCATTATAGCACCTTCTTACAAAGTTCCAGTATTACACTACAGGATATTGGTAACCAGTGCTTTTGAACCTAAACAAAAATGGTGACGGTATTTACAGTTTCAAAGGCATGATGTGCTTTGGTGACTCCACATAAGACTTGGAAGAAGCAATCAAATCTAAATCTTATAAAACATGGAGATTTTTCGCTCTATAAGCAAACATTTGTCCTTTAGATGACCCTGTACACGGACCTCTTGAAATACAAGTTTTAAAAAACTTTATAAAAAAAAAACCACTTTGGTTGGGGCCAGTAATCCAATAATCCCCTTTACACATGCCTGATTGTTTTTTTTGTTGTTGCAAATTACATGTCAAAAATCACATGATGGAGAATATTAATCTATGCATCATGTTACAGATTAAAGACACAATGCATACTGCAAGTACAGCATGTTTAAACATTTTGGAGGCAAGCTTGTACATTCAAACGTGCAGGTTTTTTAACAGAACGGCTATGCACAACTCCAAACAACAGTTACTCTTTCTCTCTTTAACAAACACTGACATTTAGATTCTGTACAGTATTCATTCTAAGCCAGTAATTCTGGATTTGTACATAAGGCATTTCATTGTTTTACCTGCAGAGGAAAGCTGTTCATGGTCAGACCACCCACCTCCTTAGATAGCTGGCAAAAAAGAGGGGATAAACATTAGCAGACAAATGAAAATGCACACAGTCTGTGAAGCCAGCTCAATCCATAATCAATTACAAAATTACTGGCATCCTTGAAAAAGCTTTGATGAGACTGATTTGGGCTTGGTTGAAATATACAAAGAGATTCCTTTTGGAAGAATACAGTGTTCATCTCTCTCATGCATATAATCTATGCTATGAGGCAAGCTGTTATGACAGCATGTGGTAGCCCAACACCATACGTAGTTTATCCAGTTGTTTAGGTTGCTTGAGTCATTGTGTGCTCATTTAAATCACATTTACCTTCTTTTGAATGGTGCCACTAATACTAGATTTGACATTTTAGTCATAATAAAAAAATAACAAAATAATACATAACTGATTAGAGCACCATCTCGTTCTCTTACGTAAACCATCACACACCTGCTGCTGCCTCTGATGGTTGGCTTTCTGTTTGGCACGGCGCTCCAGAAACTGCTTGGCAAACTCTTTGGCTTCCACAGTGTCACCCAGATAGGAGCGAATAAAATCCAGCACCTCATACGGCGACTCCACCTCCTTTAGATATGCCACAATAGTTGCCACTGAGAGAGAGCAAAAGCAAACACACACATTAAAAAAAGTCAAGCGAACACATACCGTACCAAAAAAGAAACAAAAAGCAGGATGGAAACAAATAGTGAAACAAGTAAAAATTGGTGTGTTTACCATCCAGGGAGGAGTTGGAGTTGTTGGCAGAGGTGTTCAGGGCATGCAGCATCTGCTCACACCAAGTGGTAAAGCCATCCTGAGCCTTCATCCCCTGCAAGAGCTTCAGTAAGCGCTCCTCATCCTCAGTCCGTTTGCGGCGATTCATCATCATATACTGATCACTAAAGAGACAAATTTATGAGACATGTTTTCCAGAGAATGATCCAATAACTGCATATTCAACATGAATCCGGCATACTTGGCGGTACGAGCGTATGAATGTGTGTTATACCTGAGTGAGGGGCTACTGCGGCTGTTCTTCAGGCCCATGCTACTACGGAGGGTGCTCTGGTTCTTTAAGGCCTCGTCCCAAACACCCATGCTGCCTCCTGAGGGACTGCTGCCACCAGCTGCCTTCCCATCCATGCCAGCAGAACCCCAAAGACCCTCTGCAGCCCACTGTAAAGGAAGATAGAAAATTAAAATTCAATGTTGTACTATTTTGCTATACAGGGTGCGACAATTTAATTCCTGGAATTCTACTGTAACAGCCATGGAAGGCCACAAGTTTTAAAGACACTTGTACTATGGTATAATCTTCATTCATGAAATAATATCATGCTTTTGCCACTGAGCCAGAATGTTTGATGATTGCGACAAAAATGGAAATGCCAAAATAAACCTTATGCAGAATAATAGCCTTCTGTTGGTTATAACTAGATACCTCTCTAGCAGCTCTCCATATTCCTAAATATTCTGCAGGTGTGACAACCTGCTGCAGATTGATATTGCTCCTGATTTCTTGTTATCAATGTTATCTATGTGTTATTTGCTTCATAAATAAATTTATATTTACTTACTTACACAATATATAGCACATACTACTAAAAACACTTTTTTTTAATAAATATGGCTTTTGTAGTAAGTTGTAACTGGAACATGAGGAACTGAGGTTTAGGGTGTATGTATTTTAATAAGCTATGTATTTTAATATTTTTAGATCTTACTGATGCATACATCATATTGAAATAGATTCCATTATACATCCAAATACATTTGCCCTTTTAAACAAAAACTTGCTTGTTATTTTATTTGTAGCTACAGAGAAAACTAAAATGAATAGTGTGTGTGAATTACTCTCTGCTGTTGGGCCCTTTGCTGCTGTTTGTAGAGTCTCTCAGTGTCCTGCTGAATATCCAGCGAGTTGATGGACTTGCCCTGCTTCCCCAGTCCAGGCACCGGGCCTGTGCTCCAGCCTGAGCCTGTGCCAGCAGCCCCCTGACGTGGAGTCTGCTGTAGTATCTTCATCAGCAGCTCCTGCTGCTGCAGTACAACGGACAGAGATGAAGAGAAATAATAAAACACTCACACCACTAGCACAACTGTTTGCAAAGTCATTCAACGTCGCATACACAAGAACACGGCAGGGAAAATTAGCAAGAACATGAATTCGTATAAGGAGCAAACTAGGAGATCTGGAGCGTGTTGTTCAGCAGAAAAAAAACAAAAGGGGTTTTTTCCCTAGATGATTCCATCTTTAGCACTTGTCCTTATGAGCAGCCTCCTTAACCTTCATGTCCAGTTAGTGCCCCAGGCAACCTAACAATTAATTTGTTGATATGCGCCTGGGACCATATGATTGCATTAGATAAAGATTGTTGACATTTCTCACCTGTCTGCGCCTATAGAGCTCTTCCTCCTCTCTCCTCTTCTGTTCTTCCTGCTGCTGTCTCCTCTTTTCATCCCTTCTTTTTCTCTCTTCCTCTTCCCGCTTAGCCCTGAGTTCAGCCTCTCTTCTCTCCTGGAGCTGAGTCACACATGCACAGATACACAGTGTTAGTTGAACTATAAGCTGATATCCATGTAATTAATGCTGTCATTAATCCTGCAGATGGTGCTGCTCTCACCTTCTGAAGCTGTTCAAGAGTTGGACCCTGAGTTGAAGAATTCATTGTTAAGTCCCATAGACTGGCCTCACCACCTAAAACAAGGAGAGACAACCAAGAGCAAAAAAATGAATAATTATTGCCCTGACAATATGTGCAGTGAGCAAATAGGCATAGTAACCTGGCAGCACAAAAATGTATGTGCTTACCTGTCGGCTGTGAGGCTGAGGTATGCATGTCCCACATGGACCCTGTATCTGGCACTGACATTGATCTGTTCATCGAAGGCATCATACCCTGCTCTCCGCACCTACACACATCACAAAAAATCCTTGTAACCGTAAATATAAACCAATCAGCTACAACATTAAAACCACAGAGAGCTGAAGGGAATAACATTGATTATCGTGCTACAATAGCACCTGTCAAGTGGTGGGATATATTAGGCAGGAAGAGGACAGTCAGTCAGTTCCCAAAGTAGATGTGTCAGAAGCAGGGAAAATTAGCAAGTGTAAATATCTGGGTGGCGTTGACAAGGGCCAAATTGTGATGGCTAGATGACTAGGTCAAGTGCGGTGTTCCTAGTATGCAGTAATTAGTACCTACCAAAAATGGTCCAAGGAAGGACAACCAGTGAACTGGTGCTCAAGGCTCACTGATATACATGGGGAGTGAAGGCTAGGTCATCTGGTCTGATCCCACTGAAGAGCTACTGCAGCACAAACTGCTGAAAAGGTTCATGCTTGCAATAATAGATAGGTGTCACAGCTTGCTGTGTAAGGGGTATGCATATTTGCAGACCAGTCAGAGTGCCCATGCTGAATCCTGTCCACCACTGAAAGCACCTACAATGGGCACATGAGCATCAGAACTGGGCCATGGAGCAATGGAAGAAACTGGCCTGGTCTGACAAATCACGCTTTTGCACACCCGGCTGTGTGCGTCACTTACCTGAGGAAAAGATGGCACCAGGATGCACTATGGAAAGAAGGCAAACTAGTGGAGGCAGGGTGATTCTCTGGGCAATGATCTGCTGGGAAACCCTGGGTCCTGGCATTCAAGAGGATGTTACTTTGGCACTTACCCCCTGCCTAAACATTGTTGCAGACCAAGTACACCCCTTAAAGGCAACGGTATTCCCTAATGACAGTGGCTGTGACTCCTTCAGCAGGGTGATGCACTCTGCCACATTCAAATACTGTTCAGGAATGGTTTGATGAAAAGTTCAAAATGTTGACTTAGCCTCCAGACTGAGCATCTGAGAGATATGCTGTGCAAACAAGTCAGATCCATGGAGGCCCAACCTTGCCACTTACAGGACTGCTGCTAATGTCTTGGTGCCAGATACCACAGCACACCTTCTGAGGTATCGTAGAGTCCGTGCCTTGAACGCTCAGTTACTCTGTTGGCACAAGGGGACCCTATACAATATTAGGCAGGTGGATTTAATGTCATGGCTCATCAGTGTATACACAAGTAAGAAACATGACAGTGTTTTGTGCAGCATGCCAAAGTTTCAAGACAAAGGTACCTGAAAATGTATTTTGCTCCCATTTCCAGTATCACATTTCCTATAAACACTACTGACCATTTTAACCAGGCTATCCCTAGTCATTCTCTTTTCTATAATAATTCATTTATCAATTCAAGACCTTTTCCCTCCTCAAAATGCCTTTTCATTTTGACAAAGTATGATCTTAGCCAACGGTATCCTGTAATGTGCAATATGATATTATGAGCAGCTCTCCCGAGACCAGATCTGACCATGTGCTCGATTTAGAACACCCATCTTACAGAATCTAATCAATTCTCCAAGGATAGAAACTCAAATTCCATTTGTACAGAGCTTTCACATAAATGTCCTGTTTCACTAAAAAATATGGCAGGTTTTTCATGTTTACTTCCTTTTTGTGTGTCGATATACATGATTTTTACAAAAATGACTTTCGAAGATCTCAAGACGGAAATCCAATGAGACAGTCAAGAACTTTACTCCATGCAAACAAAGATAAGGCAAACACAGACAAAGCTGTTACACATTGCCCAACTGGCCAGGGACACTGGAGTCTTTACGCCTACACATACAAGATAAGCATTACAGAGATAGCTAAAACACACAAAAAAATGGATCAGAAACAGACACTTCTATAGCAAAGAGACATTTCATACCTGTTAATGAGTTGGAAAAGCTGTTGCTGTTGCAGTTGCTGGTAGAGAGCAGCCGTAGCCAACTCTTGCTGCTGCTTCTTCAGCCTGTCCTGATCCAGATTACACTGATGGCACAAACACATACACAGGAATTAATGCTTGTAGTTTACAAGCACAGATGGATTACACACAGATGGATAACTAGGAATCGTTCCAGGAGAAGATTGGGGATAAACAACATAAAAAAAATACTAATTTTATACCACAGAGCTGCTCTGCATTCTTAAATGTGAAGATGATTCATTTTCCATAACAGCTGCTCTATTTACAGTGTTGGACGGAATTAAAAACTCAAAGGTTTATATCAATCTGCTTGTTCTAATACGTTACTGTTTGAGCCAATTCACAGGATTGTCTATTGCTGATGCTTCATATAATTTAAGGCTGTTAAATAAAGAGTAAAAAAAGTGTTAGTGTAGATGCAAATTTCATCAGTTATGTAAGGAATTTCAAGTGTCAGCATTTTTCAGGACAGAGAACTGCGCTTTCTGGTTTCTTAATAACAACATAACTTGCGTTTTTTTCCCTTCTCATTAATTTCAAGAGAAAAAAAAAAAAAACAGAGGAAGGGTTGAGGAAATGGCTATACGTTGTAAGCAACTTATCTTGTGGATGTTCCTCAACATTAAACATAACGGAAAAGACAGATAAAAAGTATGATATGATGCGTCTTTGATGAACAAGTTGATGGCAAATTCCTGTGGTGTAAGACGAAGAAAACATTCCAGGGTGTGTGTTATAGGAAAATAATCAAACCAACACAGCACAGCTACCTTCCCATATCAGCCCCAAGTCACTGATAGAATATAAGGATATTATTATCTATCCTTTCCCTTAGGTACAACTAGGAATGTGTTTATTGTATAACAGTGTGTATGACTGAGCATGTATGCTTACCAGCAGGGGCGGTGGGGAGGGACCAGGTGCGAAGGGCACCCGCCCCCACATCTTAATAACATCACCCAGAGGCTGGAAGCCTTCGTCACAGCCACGCTTCACCAGCAAAGACATGCTAAAGTAGCCTGCCTGGAACCACTCACACATCTCTACTGTGCTAAAGGGGCCTGCAGGGAGCCAGACAAGGCAAGAACACAAAACACACATTAAACAGCTGCTGCGCCCCTCTCTAAATAGGAAACTTACTTTAAAGTGGTCTGCTTACTGCTTAACAGAAATAAAACATATGTAACCTAAATTACATTTATTTTCTTTTTACAGTGCAAGCAAGACTTGAACAGTTTTGGTAATAATTTCATGACTGCTTCATCCTATACTTCTGAATATGAATATTTATATAGCTGTGTATTTTAAACACTCATTGACAACATTCAATAACGTTCATTAGACTTTCAGTTTTGAGTAAATGTGTTTCCTGAAAGACATTAGGTTTAAAAAAACTATTCTTGCAATTAATTTCGGTTTGCTTGGTGTGTGAATGCATGGGTAGCTACCCTGAATCTCTCCCTGTGGGTCTTTGTAGAACCACTTCATGGCAGAGTCGTGGGAGAGAGGCAGGGCTGCTGCAGTGTTTCTGCTCTCCTGCAGTGTCTGGGTGAAACACTCTTCCTCCAAAGATGTGTCCTGAAGAGCTGCAACCATTTTCTCTGCCTCCTGTGTGAACACACACTCCAAACAGTCATATTTGGGATTTTTCTTTTGAATTTCCATATGGATATCCAGATATTTGGATATTCTTGACCTAAAGTGCTGGTAGTGTTTACAGAGTGAAAGCGGTGATAACAGGAAGGTTAAAAGAACACTGATTACGCACAACCGTCACAATGTCTGGTCATGTCGGGTGTAATTTTTGTGCGCATCTCTGTTCTACAAGGCATTAGGAATTTTTCAATACCTGCTGCAGGTGCTTCATGCCCTCGTCATCCTCGGGGTCACCCCCCGGTGGTGGGAGGTCAGTAGCAGCAGAGGAAGAGGAAGGAGGGGATGAAGGCAGACTGGAGGAGGCACTGGGGCTCAGCTCAGACACAGGCTCTGATAACACTGGAGAAAATACACATTTGAGCATACTTTTATGCTAATTTCAAACCACTAAGATAATACTGTCTAGTAACTATGTAATTAAACAGAAAACTATGCAAAATGTTTCAGTTCATATTTTGGACACAGTGTTCTAACACTGAGGTTTGATGTAATCCTGCAAATGGAAACACTGGAAAACAGATTTCATGTCAATCCAATTAAATCTATGGGCCGCTTCTTCAATTACAGTGCAAAAGCATAATATAATGTAACATAACACAACTTGTAATTACTTACATCACCCAAAAAAACGAGCATTCTCACAGCAACACATTTTGCAATTACATTAAATAACATTACACACAATAAATTAAATAACATGAAAATGTTATACCAGGGTCTGTACTAGACATTATCTGCTACTCTGAGCCCTCATCTTGGCATCAGATCTAAAATGTAATCTAAAATTTACCTTAACATTCCTAAGTAAAATTATATTTTAAGGGGAAAAATATGAAGCATGGAAAATATGCACTGACCTTCACTTGGCATCTTGATGGGCATGGCAGGTGCAGGCTGAGGATCCTCCAGACAAGTGGGGGCAGCAGCGGGCACGGGCTCTGCCTGAGGAGCAACGAGGGATGTGGAGGAAGGAGAGGAGGGAGGGAGAGATTTCACCTCTACCTCACACACAGCTGCAGAGTCGGTCTCATCTAACAAAAGGAGTGGCAATCAGGTGAAAAGGTGAGTATGATTATTTTTACACAATAACTGAGTCATTATAATTCTTCTTAGACAAAAATCCCAGAAACATTACATACATAAAAGGTCTCATGTCTTACTACAGTCCCGTTTGAAAGTACTGGAACGTTACTATTAACTGAAGACATTTGGGTTTGATATCAAAACATGAATGGAACAGATGGGAAGTTCAGCTTTCATGTCCTGGTATTTACAGTGGCGTTTAATATTACTTTAGAACATTAAGCAACTTAAAATATGGCACCTTTGGTGTCAGATCACCCAGTTCCTAGGTGGTCAAATCTAAAAAAAAAAAGGTTGTCAAACCCAAATATCTTTAGTGTGTAGTAAAAGATAAAGGATTGCCCTTCACTGTTCCAGTACTTTCAGAGGAGAATGTATGTTCAACTACCAACTTCTTACCTCTCTCGGCGTCTCCAGCACTGCTGTCTTTCTTCTCTCCGTCTATACCACACTCGTCCTCATCTTCCAGACCCTGAAACTCAAACTCCTCTTCTGGAATAGGGTCCTTAGAGCCCTTCTGAATGTATGCACGCAAAATTTTTGAGAGATAGAAGACATAACAGCAGATATAAAGAAAAACACATGACGGGTAACACTTCAGTAATTAAGCTAGACAAACAGAACACCACACACTCAAACACACCTTGATTGGCATGAATGCTCCAGAAGAGTCAAAGGTACCCATCTCTCCATCTTCTTCATCAGTGCACCACTCCGGCAATCCGTCTCTCTCCTCTTCTGCTCCTTCACTTCCTGCTCTCCTCCTTCCTCCCTCACTCCCTCCATCTCGGAAGTCAAAGTCAAACTTTCTACGGCGAACCTCGCCATGCTCCCGCCAGCCTGCTGAACGGGGACCACCATCTTTCCAAGACAGAAATTAATCAGTTACTTATAGCATCAGACTGCCAATATCAGTAGAGAAGTGTGAAACACACTCATTGCACATTTAATTTTTATGCTTTTCTCTCTGTGTGCATGTGTGAGTGTGACTATACGCACCATCTCGGCGTGAACCAGCCAGTCTCCAGCTGCCTCCTGTGTCTCCACCCTCCTCCTGCTCATGCTCCTCTCGCAGTGTGCGCCAGTTATCGCTGTCTGAACGCATGAACTCTTTCCTTCCCCCAGAGCCCACGTCCTCAAAGCCAACACGCAACCCCTCCCTACGCAGAGGCTTGTCAAAGCGCCTCTCACCCCTACACACACACAAAATGAGAGATTACAAAAAAAAGCTTTGACACCTTGAATGTGGTATGCCGCTTCTAAATTTAGACTTGCAACAGACACTGAGACTAAAGCGCTATTCAAGAGGATGAGTTTTACCACAGGAATAAAGTATCAGTGCAATTTGTGCTCTGTACCACAGGGTGAGGTCTATTCAGACAAATCCACTATAAATGGAGTGAGCTCTTGGTTTAGCCAAAGACAAAATATTTCTAGACTACTTAAAAATGCAGAAATTGCTAAACAAAATCAATCTTGAAGATGGTCGTACCTGTCGTCCCAGCTTTGGCTACGGTGGATCTCTCTAACGCTCCTGCTGAAGCCCACCTCACCATCCTCAGTACTTCTTTGGTAGAAACCACTCTCTCCACGGCCCCTGCCTACACACCAAACAATTTCTTACACCTAAATATACATCATGACATATCTTTATCTTGTACCTTTATGCAGAAGATTAATACTGCACCGAAAACAAGGGCTTACTCTAAGGTCCATCATTGAACAAATAAGTCCTTGGGTAATTGGAGTGCTTATCTTTATTCGACATCGTACCATCTCAAACTCAACTGCCGGAAGGTATAAACCTTACATTCACTGGCCGGCTAATCAATAATCTGAGTTTTCCCTTGTTTGCTCACCTCGGCCCCCTCTCACACTGCCTCTGCCACGGGCCATACTAGCAGGAATGGCCCCGCCCCCTTTACCCATAAGCCTCAGCACAGCCACACTGTTGACGGACATGGAAAAATTCCGCTGTGGGGAAAAAACAAGACAAAAACATTGTTACAATCAGGAACAACAGGAATTTAATGGAATATCACAGCACAAACAAAAATAAACCTGGGAACAAAAGAAATTGGTCTGTTATTTTTGATTTGTTCAAAAGTACAGTAATAATTTACAGGGAGAGTGATGGGCATGTTCGTGTGTGGTAAATAAAAAAAAGTTATGTTTTGACCCAACTTTCTCTGCTTCCTTTCAATGAAAGACACCACTATGAAATATGTGTGTTAAAGTTTCTAACCTGTTCTTCTTCAGTGAGAGGCACCAGTGCCAGAGGTTGCTGAGGCTCATCCTGCAGAATAGCAGCAAACACCTTATCCTGCATGTCCTCTGGGATCTACACACCCCCACACAAGAAAAGGAGGCTCACTTATTCAACTCATTTAACATAACCACCTTTTAGCATAACAGTCTACTGTATATTATTGAACTGCTATGATGCATTTTAGACTGTTCTCGGGTCATTTCGGCACGTTACAGCACGTTACAGCGCATATTCACACCGCTGCTGAATGCTCTCTCTGGAATGTATAGAATGGCTGAAATGCATGGTTCGGTCAAAGAAAATTACAGTAGTCATTAAATCATTAAAAAGACAGACATGCCTTGGAGCTGTCGGGTTGTGATGCAGATTTGATGTATTTGATACTTTAGGTCTGTTGTCAGCTTTTGCTTTGACCTGAACATTTAGGCCACATAATGGATCTTGGAAAGAGACACTGCAGTTTTGTCCCTCATATCACACGGGGACATTAATAAACAAAAACTATGCAAAGACATGGTGGGGCAATGCACTATCACCCTGAAGTTAATTCTTTGCTCTGAGGTGTGTTATACCATGGTATTCTTAGTTTTATAATGTCAAAGACTGTACTTTTTTTGTTATATAAAATATTTTTTTCATTCTTTTATTAGTGGTCTTAGATTATGGAGTGTCGGTCATTGCTCAGAGTTAGTTACTACAGAAACCATAATATATCAGAATGAATATGCATTACTACAAACTTGGACTTTGCCCTTTGCACTACTGTCAGAGCTGCTGTTTCAGAAAATCAATTGTTTCTTCCAGCCAATAAGTTTTAAAAATTCAGCAGTGGCATAATAGTAATACATCTACTTTTATGTTTACTAATGTTAGCACATTCATCACTTAGTTTGCAAATGTATTCAAATCTGCTGTGTATATAAATGGAAAATTAAAAAAAATATATAAATAAAAACAATGACTCACTTCTTGCACATATTTCCACAAAATAATATTATTTCCAGTCACATACACAAACTAACATTACAGGGTGAAATTTTCACTGCAACTGAAGCCTCAATTGGATCCAAAAATTCACATCTGCAGAGACTCAGCGCTCCCCTGGGATTCTCTACAGAAAATGAACGCTTTCCGCTCGGTCTTTCGTCATTTGTAGGCTGCAGGGAAAAGTCTCTGTTATGAACATAAAGGTAAAACAGACTGCACAGTGTTGAGAAACTGCTCACCTTGCTGTCTTTGACATAAAGTGCTAACATCTCCTCTCGGCCGTAGCGATATTCGGCCAGCTTGTACTTTGGCATAGCGGGAGAGGGAGGAGGGGAAGTCACACTGCCTCCACTGGAAAGTGCTCGGAGCCTAGGGGTAAGGAGGAATGAAAGCAAAGAGAGGGGAAAAAAAAAAATACAAAGAAAGGAGTCAGAAAAATACATAACATTAAAAAGCAAATGAAACATGTTTCGCAAGGAAATGTACAAATTCTACATGCAGAAGGTTCATGGAGAAATTTTCATAAACTTATCAGAGCAAAGCGTGTCCTTCTATACACACATCTCTAATCCAGATAGCTTTAGACCAAAAGGGGAGCTTTATAAAAACACATCAGCTCTGCACTGCACATATCAAGCACAGGAAGAATGTTGTGCTGGCTAGTGATCAAGTATGCACACAGCAGTCCTTTGGCCCATTAGAGATGGCCTAGCACCAGAAAACAGGCCACACCTTACTGTCTAATCTCTGAATAAACATTTATGGTGTGAGAAAGCAAGAAACAGAGGGAGGGAGGGAGAGAAGGAGGGAGGGAGAGAGCAAGAGAGATGGGGATATCTGCAAGCAAGCCACAGACAACTTGAGTGACAAAAGAAAGCACAACAGTGAGAGTGAGCGAGCGAGAAGGAACACAATATGATTCATGCTGTGTGATCAGTGATTACAGTTTAAGCATAACTGTAGTGCATGTTTAAGTGTATGAATCATGAACAGAAATGAGAAGTGAAAAAAGTTATTTAAGAATGAAAAGTGAAGAAAGCTCTAGCCAAAAAAAAAAAACCGAGAGAGAAATCACAGAATGAGGAAATGGGATAAAAAGAGAGAAGATGGTGAGCAGAGATCATTATATCTAAATGTTACCATTCTGGGCCGAAATTGAGTGTCTCTGCTGTCATATTCTTCCCTTCCTCTTGGAGCTGAATCTATTTAAAACCAGAAAGAAAAAAATATGCACGCAAGTCGGCAATGAGGACGTCAACAAGCGAAATTGCATGTTTCTGTGTAATTTGCACAACACTATGCAACTGCATTGTTGTTTGATACAGTCACAAGTAAAACAGACAGCACAGTGAAAGCACAAACACGGCTGCTGAGAGCACTTACCCTGTCCAGGGGAGCGGAGCAGGCAAGACTAGGCTGGACCAGGCTTAGATGAGAAGGCTGAGTGGGGTGTGTGTGCGTGTGTGTGTGTTCGTGTATGTGCGAGTGTGGCGGTGTATGGATTGTGTGTGTCTGTATGTGTATTTTAGGATTTCCAAAGAATAAAGAAATAGCTGCCTTATACTGGGCGTGTACAGGAGGAAAAAAGGACAAATCTGTTCAAATCTGACGGGAAAACTCCTGTCCACAACCCAAAAAACTTAAACAAATAAAAACATTCCAAAAAAAAAAGGGTTGGAAAAATGCTGAAAAAATAAAACACTAATGATAACTGTGTGATAACAGCAATACTTTGATACTGACGATAAAATCCAAGTAGAGCTGCAGAAATCCAACGCTTTGAACAAAAAGCAAAATTTGATCAGCTGGCAATACAGCTGTCTAAAGCAGGTGACCGCAACTCTTCCTCAGGTCTTCCTTTCCTTCTCTTCTCTCCCTCGTTCCTCCTCCTCTCCCTCTGGTTGAAACACTGTATGACCAGGCCCCGCCAGTCAACCCCTCTCACACCGATGACTCTGCTCCCACCTGTGTAAAAATGAAAAGAAATCGTGGATTATCCTTTTTGGTAATAAAGTCTGTTGAAGGATTATCACTGTGACCATTTGACACAGATCATGATCGTTTCCTATTTTTACCCCGCTTCACTCAGTGATCTCACATGCAGTTCAACAGCCTGAATCTGAATAGAAAACGCCATTTAGAAGCGTATCCTATCTAAATGTGCCTAAAAATTCTAAAACCCATATACGGTTTGTAGAGAAACAGCATGCTACATCAAAACATGTTTTTTAAATATCAATCAGTTTAACCTCCTAGAGCTTAAGGAAGTCATTTTCTTGCACAGTTAATGACTTAATTTTTTCACATTTCCAGAAAACTAGAGTGAACTTTTAGTTCAGACAGTTATTACTGAATACACCGTTCACACACCACACATGATGATCCTGAACAAATAAAACAAGCTGACTAGTTCACAAATATGGTCCAGAATTTTAGGGCCAAATAGCAAAATATTATGTCCTAGCAAATTATTCTCCTCAACTCATCCGAACAAGAGATATTTAAGCTGTCTGCCTTGACTAAATAACTGGGCCTTTTTTCTGTGCAACAATTCTCAGACTTCCCACTTAAAAAGCTGGGCTATTTTCGAAGCTGGGGGTTGAAATGTAAGTGCAGTACAATCAGCTCATATGTCTGTACTATCAGGTTTTATTCCGCATTACCCACTGGATTGGTGCCTCAGTGGCCTGGTGATATGGTGTTTCGCGGGCGTCTTTTCCTGTAGTCCATCAACCAGAGCAAAACTCGACCATGAAATCTGTATTAATATTCCTCTATACACCTGCAATTTTTGCCTCTTTTTCTTTCTATCTGCTTATTTAACATCGCTTTGTTCATTCTTCCCTTCCCCCCTGCATTTCCATTTCCTCATTCCGCCCTTCATCTTTTTATTTCTGCTTTTCTCACATTTTCACTCATACCTTTTCATTCCTTCCCTCCTCCCTCCCTTCCTTCCTTTTAATCCATCCATCTCTTTCAGCACCTTGCAAGAACTATATTTCCCTTGAGGAAATGCATATCTAATTCTCCCTGCAAAGGGTTCATATATATGCTGTTGGCATGCCGCATGTCCAATCTATAACCGTAGTTATATTATTCATTCCTGAATCCACACAAAAATAAAATCCATAAACCAGACCCTTCCAAAGCATTCTATCAGCGGGGTTCATGGCACGGGCAGTGCTTGTGGAAGCTCCACTGTAACGTGAGCAGTGCAGCTGGTTTTACTGCTCTGCTTCCTCGGGTTAAAGAACGAAGAGAGTTCACTCGGTTAATTTCACCACTGAACCATGAACACAATACCCAAGTCTGAGCTGATTTAGTGTCCGCTTTTGTAATATCAACATTTTGAGATCAGATCTCTTAACAAAAACCTGAGAATGATTAACTTTCTCAGTAGCACTCCTCACCCCTCATTATATACAGTACAGGCCAAAAGTTTGGACACACCTTCTCATTCAATGCGTTTTCTTTATTTTCATGACATTGTACAATTACATTGTAGATTCTCACTGAAGACATCAAAACTATGAATGAACACGTGGAGTTATGTACTTAACAAAAAAAGGTGAAATAACTGAAAACATGTTTTATAT
>JAOVVG010000044.1:6327642-6340429 GCA_028566375.1 Leptodoras nelsoni | reverse complement strand
TATATATCTCAATATACTGTATAATGTAATGAGCAAAACCCATTCTGAATTTAAATTTGAACCATTTCTAGCTTAAATGAAAATACAGAGTAGTGTTAGTGTATATAGATTGATTTAGCACCCTCAGCATAATTTTTCAATTTGGAGGTTTTTAGAAATTTTGAGTTTTTGGAGAATTTTCAAAAGTTGATTCAACCCATTTCAGCCACACGAAGACATAAAACATGAAATCACAATTTCTAAATTTCTCAGTGTCTCAAAATAATGAGAAGGTTTCTTCAAATTGTAACATCTAACACCTTGTAACATTTCATAGACCTAATGAACAGAACACACTCACGTTTGCACTTATTTATTTTCTGTTCATATTGTATTTATATTATATATTTATACTTGACATGCAATTATGCACATGTGAGGTAAGTTTCAGTTTCACTCTTCTGTATATTTGAGATCTAAACTTCATTCATTCATTCATTTTCTTAACCACTTATTCCTTTTCAGGGTCACGTGAGAGCCGGTGCCTAGCCTACATAGGGCACAAGGCAGGAACAACCCTAGACAGGGCGCCAATTCATCGTAGGGCACACTCACACACTCAGGCACACACTCACACACTAGGGCCACTTTAGAGACACCAATCAACCTAACGTGCATGTCTTTGGACTGTGGGAGGCAACCGGAGAACCCGGAGTAAACCCATGTGGACACGGGGAGGACATGCAGACTCCACACAGAAAGGACCCAGATCGCACCACCCAGGGATCGAACCCAGGACCTTCTTGCTGTGAGGCGACGGTGCTACCCACCGAGCCACCGTGTCGCCCAGACCTAAACTTGTCATTGCTATTGAAAAAGAAATAGCGTCACAATTACCCTATTTCAATGTTTTACGTATGTCATTTACAGAACATTCCCACTAACAGCATTGTAACATTTGATCGAATTTCAACAAACCTGTACACTTTACCTGGTTTCTTAGTAAATCAGGGCCTAAAAATAAAAACAACACTCAATAGCTAACACACACACACACACATACTGTATACACACATCTAAATTTAAGACTGCATTACGCAGCACCACCCCCACCCCCCAAAATCTCTCTCACACACACACACACACATATACACACACACACACAGACACACACACACACAGAGTCTTACCCTCAGAGTGATGGGAAAGGATTAGCAGGTTGATGCATGTGGCTCCAGCTCCTGAGCCAAAGATAGTGATGCGCTCTGGATCACCTCCAAAATGGCCAATATTCTCATTGAGCCAGCGCAGAGCCTGGATCTGGTCCAGGAGCCCATAGTTCCCTTTAGCAGACTGATCTCCTGTACTGAGAAACCCTGGGGAAGAGAGAAACAAAAAATGTCATCACTGGGAAAATTACTGTTGTTGAAATGTCGGCACTCTTGAATTTGGGTAAGGACAAAATAGCCTGGAGGAAATTCACTGACATTCAATCATTTTCATCAAAACCTGTACTGAGAAGTTATCCAAAGTCTAGTTGTTGCTTGGCAGTAACAGAGGCAGTTCTGATGTCCTTCAGACCAATTAGACCAAATCCAAGGTGCAGTAATAACTGATAGGTACAAAAGACTATAAGGAAAGGGGGATTCAGAGAGTGAAAGAGGGAATTTCAGAGGGAGACACAGGGAAATGATAGAAGAAATAGGGAATCAGAAAGGGAAAGAGTGAATAAGTGATGGAATCAGTGAGAAAAAGAGGGAATGGGAAGGAAAGATGGAATGAGTAAAGGAATGAGAATGAGAAAGAGTGAATTAGAGAGGGGATCAGAAAGGGAAAGTGTAAGAGAGAGATGGGATCAGAAGGGGAAAAAGGAATGCAAGGGGAAAATGGATTGAGAAAGTGATTGACAGTCATAAAGACTTGAGTAATATGAAACTTCTGCCATGAACTATGAATTGGCTGTTTCTATAGACACATAGAAACATAACATATTAGAGTGTATTCATGTAAAACCTGTTTTATAAATTATAGCCAGAACTATTGTCAGTTAACACTCACAGTTATAGACAGTTAATCAACGCCTATATTGGTGGATTGCAGATCACTACCGTTACCACCCAGCTAGCTAGGGAACTGGTAGATCATATTTGTAACACTTACCAGGATTGAAAAAAGGTTTATTTTCAGCAAATCCTTTAACAGTATCCAATTGAATTTAGTACTATGGTTATACATTTGACCACTGAGGAATGTTAAGGCTTTTTACCTTAACATCTACAATCATCATCATTGGTGAGATACTTCAAAAATAAACCCTTCACTGAAATGCAATGCACACACGATGACATGGAAAATGTGCCAAAATGAAAAGTAAAAGATCAGCTTTGTTGATTTACTGCAATCTCTTGTGTTTTTTTTATTTGAATTTAAAGAAAGAAATGCTGAGTTCATGTCAGAATTAAACTCAAAGCACCTTCAAATGCAATCATCTCAACTGCATTGTATTCCTCCGTGCGGCACTGAACGTGCCAAAACAAAACACAACACACATGGTCATCAAGGAGCAGTGTGTTATCTGTGCCAAAATAAAATTGAACTCTTAAGTCAAAAAATAATAATAATAACAAATAAGTACTGGACCAACTGGTCAATAAAAACACATATATTATATATTTCCACCACCTTTCTCATGTTTGCTTTTTCTTATCTCTCTTTCCCCTACTTTCCTCCAAAGATGTCTTGTTTACAAGCTTCTTTGTTAAATCTCTATCTAAAATGTGCTGGTATATTGGTAGACACGTTCAAAGTACAAAGCCACAAAAAGCAAAGTCAATATTACTGTGACATTATGTGGGATATGCAGGATTAATTAAACTGATAAAAAAAAATCTGGAATCATTTGGAAGTTGATAAATGGAACATGTAGGTCTATTTTCAAAAGTTGTTTTGTTTCTTGTCATCACTTCTGTTGCTTGTCTTTCTTTGCCTGACATCTTTCATGGCACTGAGACATATTCATATGCATATGTGTGTTTCTGCTAGCCAGCAGGCGTGCTAATCTGAGATGAATATAGTTGAGTTTATTGGTTTTTAACGTCATTTCAGCATCAATGGCTGTTCGAATGACAAACACAAGGTTACAAGGTGTGTGTGTTTAGGGAAGTGAAACTGGAGAGAGTCCAGTTCTACATCATGTTAGGATAATTATAGGCTTGTGTTTGTTTGCATGTGTGTGTGTGTATGTTTGTGTGTGTTTGTATGTGTGTGTGCGGTGTGTATGTGTGTATGGGTGGGTGGGTGTAGAGAAAATTCTTTCCCTCACTTTTCACTACCCTGATTCCCACTGTGCTAGTACACACACACACACACACACACACACACACACACACAGCAACACGGAATGTCAGAGAGTGAGCAAGAGAGAAGGATTTTATCCTTTTTTTCTGCTACTGTAAAACGTAATTAAAATAGAACTTATATATTTCAGGCCTCATCCACATCTCATCTGCATAGCATATGTCTTCATTTTGCATTCAGGCTGTGAAGGGCTCCCTTAGAGTCTCACACTTTGAAGCAAGCAGATCAAATCACCAAGAATGACTTATTTCTCTTTCTGGAATAAAAGGACAATTATAAAGAAAGAGAGGGAATCAAAAGGAGAGAGACACACAGAAGTAGAAAGTCAGCTTGAAAGGTGTGCTACCTTGAACAGAGTTGGAGGTGATATGATCTGATCTGATCACCCAGGATGCATGTTAATGCCAAGTGTGAATGGGGCCAGAGACCTATTTTAACATGTTTACTGCTGAGTGTGATGAGAAGCTTATTTTCGTCCCCAGACATCTGACATGGCTCATTAAGGTTTATCAGTCTCAGGGTTACTGAATGTCTCAGTGGGGTGTGAAAACACTTCTAACAGAGTCACACAGGATCACCATATCACTCCCTCTCTCTCTCTCTCATATTGCTTTGAAGCAAGCAAGGCCACAGAAGATTGCCTTATAGTGCTGCCTGGGACCCTTGACAGGAACCAAAGCAGGGTCCCAACTCCCTACCCTGCTGATCATGACCACATCACCCCACCCAACAAACCAATCACTCACTTACTTTCATTAACTGCTCAGCCTGCCTGTGGGACACTGGACAGGATGCAGGAATACAGCCTGGATAAGAGACCAGCCCACCACAGAGCACCATGTACATACACATTCATACACTCATTCACACCCAGGGCAATTTATCTTCACCAGTCCATCCACTGGCATGATTTTTGGAGGTGGAAGAAAACCTGGAGAACCCAGAGGAAACCCACATGAACACGAGGACAGCATGCACAAACAGTTACCTGAACTCAGGATAGAAACTGGGACCCTGGAGCTGTCAGTTGTCAACACTATACATGGTAACACCACACCACCACAAACCAACATATGGGAAATAAAATGCACACATTAGTACACTATGAGTTATCACATGTCCACTGAATATTTGCTCACTATCTGAAGGCATTCTTACCTTACGTGCAAGCTTACCTTAATTTAAGTGACGTTTTTTTTTCTTGCTTTTCATCTTGCAGATTCAACTAAATATTTAAAGTGCAGCTGTTTAACTGGCCAACACTAACAGGTTCTTGAATTTTTATTGACCCATTTTATTTCAGAGTTGATTTTAATGTAAGTCTGACCAATTTGGGAAAATAGTTACTTACTGTGTAAGTTGTTATTTATCAACAAACTCACTGTAAGCTTACTGTTATCCATGTTTTTTATCCACTTATCTAGCTCCACAGTGTTCAACATAGCCAATGGCCTGATGGACGAGGGCCAGTAAAAAAATATTTCGGGCAAGTTGATTGGCCAGTTGCTGTCCCATTCAAGCCAGTGAATATTGCCTATAATACTGTAAATGTATCCCTCTGTCATAAAATGTCATTCTGTGCAATTCCCTGTTTAACCATGATTTCCATTTTACTTCAGAGAATCCTAGTCCTTGTGTAATCAGTGTACTGGGTAAAAGTAATGTAATACATTATCTAACTACTCAACTTTACTAGTTCTAGGGGGGCTCTGTGTAACAAATAGTAGTGAAGAGCTGACAGGCAGGCAGAAGGAGCTTACAGTGTAGCTTCCACAGTTCTCACTGAATGTATTAATATGAATAAATAAAAAAATGCATCTTTAAAATGTTCTAAGAAGGCAGGTCCCCCATGGTATCTTGGAGGGAAGGTTGCACAGTCCTTACACTGATGTTTGTTGAGGCCCCAGCAGTGAATTCCCGATGTTACTTGAGGCAGTGTTGCATGCCTATCGAGTGAAACGATTCTTGTCAGCTGACATAATCACCCAGACTTTTTGCGCCCATGCTGCTGTCATAAGTTCAAGGTTTTGCCAGAATTCTTGTACTCACAGTACACCCTTGAAATGCTCATACGTGAAAATCCAAACTTTGCTCCTACCTCCGAATTGCTATGACCCATCTCACAAGCTCCAAGTATTAAACTGCGTTGAAAATCACGCAAAATCATGATAACTTGCCATTCTCATGGGGAAACAACTTTTGAAACTTCCATAGATATTTCTCACTTCATATACACACTGGTGGGCGCATTCAATGACGTGCATAGGTGGAGTTGCTATGTATTACAGTTTTTCGGGTACTTCAGTTTAAATATGATTAATAAATTAACCTTTTTTCCCAGGCCAGTTCCTGTCACTTTATATTCATTTGTGTATATTCATGTGACTTTACATATTCTTGTATTCTATGTATCATGTATTGTATGTAACAGTGAAATGGCAAAATTCACTTCAGATATATGCTGCTCTCTCTCTCTCTCTCTCTTTCTCTCTCTATCTCTCTCTCTCTTTTCCCCTCTATTACACTTGGTCCCTGTTTTCTTGCTCCCTGTCTTGCCCTCCCAGCAGGGGTAATGGGGGGTGAAATGGGGGTGACAACGAGCAATTGTAGCCAGGTTCAGCTTGATGAAATGCACACAAAACACACACACACACACACACACACACACACACACACACACACACACACACACACACACACACACACCCCTTGGGTCCTATTGCAACACTAAGTACAGGAATTGGACAGCAGTCAGAAGCACAGCACATAAACGTGAGTGCAAGTGCTTGTGTGTGTGTGTGTGTGTGTGTGTGTGTGTAATATCACCTACAGATTTGCACCCTGCTGAAGCACTACACCTACTCAAGTGTCATCTCAGTAAGCTGCTTCGCCCACCATGTGTCCTTCTTTATTAACAACTTGATTAGATTCAAATGCAAATGAACAGCCCAGAAATAAATCTCAGTTTGGACATCACTGCCAGCACTTCAGCTTTACAAGCATGATGACCAGGATTCTGTTTCCACTATAAAATAAGTTAACTAAGATTTTCTTATTCTAGGTAAACATTTAAGACTTTTCCACTTCAATTTACTTCACTATAATTCAACAGACATCCTGGTTAGTTTATAGTTTCATGAGTCATTACATCTACACACATATAACATATCCACAGCTGCATCAGAATGACAGCTCATATATGAGTTTTTATCTTTTTACATATCTCATCAGTGGAAACCTTAGAAAATCTGTCTTTTGGATTAAAGTGACATTTGTAAATGCTGTGGTCTTTATCAGATTTGTTGTTTTCTGTCATCTGGTGTGCGCCTTTTAACTACTCTGCATCAGCCAGTGTAGATATGATAGCAAAGGTGACTACAGTCTGATAATAAAATTAGATGTGATCCTTAAAATTAATTTGATTTTTACACTCTGGAATTAATTTGAAAACAGACATTACACATAGCCCTCAGGGAACTATGTGAAAATAGATATAATACTGTATGTTCCCTTTAGGTTTAGCCTCCCAAATATAGTTAGTTAAATTCAACCCTGAAGACATAAACAAGACATGAAAGGTCTTGTTTTGAGCTGAAAAACCTGCAACAAATCAGAGTGGGTAGGGCCTTAATCAGATTGCGAATTAACCCATCATAATTGGGGGGGTACCACTATCATATCAGCCAACCCCCAATGCATTACCAATTTTTGTATTACCAATGCACATCTTCTTCTGCAAATCATAGATTGTAGCTAGCTTCAAACTCATGAACTCACTGCGTACCTGCTACTGAATCACGTGACTACGGTGGTGGACTGGAAGCGGTTACTTCTAGCACGATCCAGCGCTAAACTGAGTAAAATGGTACGGTCCACAATAGGGGTGTCTGTCTGACATCGATTTAAATTGAAATGTTCCTCCTGTAATAAGAATGCTGAATGGGAGTTCGTTTGAATTATGTATTTCTTTTCACAATAATAGAAAAAAATATAATACCCCCCAAAACTTATTTTTTTTGTCTCATTCGTAATTCGGACTATGGCCTTAATTTGTTCATCTGTGTCCATGAACAACTATAAATACCACATGACTACATAACTCAACTTTCAGCATTTCACCCTGCCTTCCCTTTACCTTCAGAGGTCCACTGGAGCTGAAACAAACACATGCTGAGGAAATCACAGCCCATACAAATCTATTATCTAGCATAATTAAATTATGCAAATACTATGATAAAATAACACATTTCATCGCAACAGCAGTAATTGTGGCAGCTTTTGCTGACTATGGAGAATATTTGAATTAATCTCTCAGATAAAATGCCAAGCGCATCCATATGTCCTAAATGAAGAGGAGGATTTAGGACAATGCAAAGTTTTGGGTACGAGGTTTATAAATGCCAGAAGATGCATGCTGATATATTTCTCTAAAATGGAAACCAGTAATAGGCCTTTACACAGAGTAAATAATGCTTGATTGAAAGTGTTTCCCCATAGTCTAGGTATTTCTATTTCTAATTTATAACACTTTACCAGCAGAAATATTAAGGTGATACTCACTACACAGAGAAACACAATAAAATCCCACAGACATACATAAATTGTTAGCATAATACATATAAGCAACAAATAAAAGGAAAAGTGAACATAATGTGGCTTATTAAAATGTTGGGCCACCATAATCCACAAGAAAAACTCCAACGCTCCATGGCAACAACTTTACAAGTCTCTAGAACTATATGAGAAGGATGAACACTGTTCCTCCAAAGGATACTCTCTCATTGTTTTCATGATGGTGTTCAATGGGGTTGACTGTGAAGGCAACAACACTATGATTTACACCATTTTCATACTCATCAATTCATTTATTGATCCCTGTGGATGGAGAATGATCCTGGAAGTGAACGAACCCATTGGGATAGAAATGTTTCATCATAGGTTAAAGGTGATCAATCAGAATAACTTTGTGTACCACCTTAGTGTCTCCCACCTTAGTGTCTTAAGCGTCATTGTCCTGAAAGTGGTGAATAAAAAAGAAGAAAATTCTGATAAGAGTAAAGATCTGGGTGAATAGCAGTGTGTTCCAGAGGCGAGAGTGATGTAAGAGAGAAAAGAGCACTTATCTAAAAGACAGCCCACAGAGAGGAAAAGTGCTTTCTTTTAAAAATGCTGCCTATGACAATTCCAGTTAGACAAAGAGTTAAAATCTACTTTCAAACACTCATATATTGAGTGTTTTTGTGACCTCTGTCTTCACCGGGGTCCCTACAAAACATTGTTCTTCAGCTAAGAGGTAGGTCACAGTAATCATACTAAAGCCTGTTTCAGACACGCACTGCAACACCGAATCTATCTAGACATTACCTGGAGGAGCTGTATGTGAGAATGCAAATGTCTGGATTAGTTGGAACGGACATTAAATGGACTTTACCATGCTAGCTCCCTAGTACAAATACCATGTAGTAATGTCCAGTTGAGCCTATGTATTGCCTGCTGTATTATTTGTATTATTATTTGTATTATTATATGCTGTATCATTGCCTGAAGAATTCACAGCAAGCGAGTAGGTGTATTGATGATATTTCAATCATGCGACTGGTGTGAAACTGGAAGAATACAAACTTCTAAGGGTGAAGATGGGTTATTTACATGAAGACAGCAGACTCAGTTGTTTATGACCGAATTACAGGCTGGCTATGTGACCATGATGTAATCCAAACTAAGGCACAGGTGATTATCACACAAAAGCAAAAGACTTGGAACCTATGCTCTCATTCTCCGTAGCTCACTAATGCCCAGGGTACCACAGGCTAGTCCCTTGGTATGGAGCCCCTATGACCAACCTTCATAGGCCCTTTCTCTCTCTCCTACTCTTTCTCTGCTGATTTCACCATAATATTCGTTGTCAGGGCAATGTAGTCAGATGGAACTATTCCAGAAGATACCCTCACTTGACACTGAGCAAGATGATGATCCAACGTTGGTTAATATTCACTGATTTCTCCTTCATTGGTATCAAAACATCTTCAGCATACCTCCATTTCTCAGTGAGGCAGTCATTGCTTGTGTCTGTGGAGCCACTCTACAGCTGCTTGGGCAGCATGAAGGGGCTAGAAATAATGCTGCCCTCTTTCTTGCCCCATCTTTCTGCTTCTTGCTGTGTCCTTCCACCCTATGCTGTCTGGAGCTTCTTCATGAGGATTGCCCAGACTCAGCTTCTCCTGCCTACTTAAACTGTTTTTTTTGTGTGTGGATATTTTAGCTCTTCCTTTGTGGTTTGGAGCATATACTGAATGTCCTAGCTTGGGTGCCTGTGAATCAAACTGCTCTGCTGCAATTTCCACAGTAATTGTTGTCAATGTTCTACTTCTCCCTTCGCAGTCCCACCCCAGATCAGATCCATGTCTTCAACAAATTGCAGCAATTCTGTCCTCTTGCTGGCTTGGAGCCAATTAGTTCTTGGTTGGACTAATGGACAGTTAATAATGAGAGCTGGTAACATTTGGATGCTCTGCCACTGTGGGTTGCCTCCTGGCCGGGTCCCTTCTACATATAACCAGAATTGGTTTTTGAGTATGTCAACAAACAAGAAAAAACTAAAGTTGTCACTGCTATTCATAGTTACATACATGTATGTATTATCACAGATTTGTTGCATTTTATTCATTAATCTTCAGTAAATTTCTTAGCCTGGTCAGGGTTGCAGTGAATCCAGACCCTATCCTGGCTACACTGGATAAGACAATTATTTGGTTGTTTAAGTGTGCACATCCTTTTATAATAGGGTATGTGATTGTATTCAGAAATAACCAATCACATTCAAACTCATGTTCAAAATGAATTCTCATACACCTCTGTGTAGATTTGTAAATCCACTGTATTCACAGACCCTAGTCTCCAGTCAGGGAAGATCTGAACAGGATGTACATGGGCAGGGGTGGCTCAGTGGTTAAGGTGTTGGGTTAGTGAATAGAAGGTTGGGGGTTCAAGCCCCAGTACCACTAAGCTGCCACTGTTGGGCCCCTGAGCACGACCCTTAACCCTCAATTGCTCAGTTGTATAAATGAGATAAATGTAAGTCATTCTGGATAAGGGTGTCTGCCAAATGCCATAAATGTAAGTGTACATGAGAACAAACTGAACATGAATACAAACAGTTATCACTGGGTAGAAAAAAGGAAAAGCTGGAGCCACAACTGAAGAACGGAAGTAAAATGAAATAAACAATGGGAGGAAACAAAATACTATTGAACTCATATTCTCAAGTCTTGAGTTTTCTTTTGATCTGTGTATATACAGCTGAAATACATTCACTCCATCCTTTATATTAGAAAGAATATAAACTTGCTAACTAATTTCATTTGACTCTATTAGCACCCCCACCCTTCTTTGATTAGTGAACTCGCAGCAGTTGATGAAAGCTCAGAAAAAAACATGCAGTAACAAATGAAACAAGAACAGAAAACCAATAAATGAATGTGTGTTGGAGTAGCTAAGCAGAGAAGGTGTTCCTTGCAGGCACGTCCTCTGGAGCAAAAAGCTTGGCCCCTTGAGCCCTTGAGCCACACACTCTGCTGTTGCTTGGCAACCATCAATTGCTACTGAGACGAGAGACGTGATGCACCATCTCCAAATAAGGGACAAACCCTCTATGTCCATCTTTCTGTCTGTGACCCTGTGTGTGAGTGCGCATCCAAGAGAGAGTGTGAGTATGCCAGACCATGGACTCAGAGCTAGATTTGTACTTAGACTGGCAGCCTGTCAGTCCACTCATAAATAAGCAGAAAACGATTCGGTAACACAGAAAGCAGAGAAAAAGGGACAAGGAGATGGATTGAGAGGGAAGAGTAGGAAACAGGGAAATGTGAGTGAAGGGCAAGAGTTGGAACAGAGATTTCAAGCTTAGTTCTACTGTGATCTGTGCCCTTCACTAATACACCTTAACACTCTACACTCTCACACACACACACACACACACACACATACACACACGCACACACACACACACACACACATGCACCTACACTGTTATATCTTTAGGGGGAGTTACTGCTCTACTAAGCAGGTGTCTGCACCAAAACCTCATCATTAGTAGGAAACACTTTACAACCAGAAGTCGCATTTTTATGTAAAAATAAAAAACAAATGGCATGAATATGTATAAATATTTTCAGATATTCAGTCCCTTAAAGTGAGAAAAAACAAGGCTCAGCATGACCTTTCACTTTAAACACAAATTCAGTGCACACACATGCTCATAAATTCAGCTTGACTTATTTACTCTCATTCTCACCCTTAGTTCACACATACACGCTCACACACACAGAATAATACTGAGATCTAATCGGGTGGGTCTCACTCTGTGCTATGTAAAGCTGAAAAGGTTTATGGAAATGAGAAATTCATCGTTTTTTCATCAATCTCATGTTTCAGTTCGACACACCAGAGTTACTACTCTGCTAATTAGCTCTCGGGTCATTGTAGGAAAAAATTAAATCAGATTCTGATTATAATGAGAAAATGATGATAGGTTCATTAAATGTGATGATGGCACTGATTAGCTAGAGACTAAGGAGCTTTATTTTCAATACCCAATCAATGAGACAGAGTGAGAGACTGCAAGGGATGAAACCAAAACACCAAAACACACGGATACAAGCATTAGAAAAACAGACCCCTTTAATGCATATAAACATCTTGAACAACTGTAGTAGATCAATTAGCAGTAGTGGTAAGCTAGGGTAACTGACTTCTACTGTTGACTGAAGATGGCTTATTTTGAAAGTGAATAGCAGAGGACTGGCAGACATGATCTTATCTAACCTCCTAATTACTGTCTTTTATTTGGAGATTCTCATTATAGCCAGAAGAACAGCGGCTCAGTTTTCTCTATTCATAAGATGATTTCAGCATAACTTAATACACACAGACTCCTTATCCCTGTGTGTGTATGTATGTATGTATGAGTGCCAAAATGATCCGAGGAGCTATGTTGCTGGGGGGTATTATCCCCAAGGCAAACAGGTCCAAGGTGATTGGGCCGACTAAGAGCAGTTCAGAAGCCTCAATGAAAGACCATAAAAAAGGATCCTCAACGCCGCGAGGTACAGCGCAGCCGGGGCCCCACCCTGGAGCCAGGCCTGGGGTCGGGGATCTGGAGCGCGTGCCTGGTGGCCGGGCCTTTGCCCATGGGGCCTGGCTGGGCTCAGCCCGAAGAGGCAACGTTGGCCATTCTTCCTGTGGACCCACCACCTGCAGAGGAATCCATTGGGGTCGGGTGCTATGTGGATTGGGTGGCAGTCGAAGGCGGGGTCCTTGACGGCCCGATCCCCAGACACAGCAGCTAGGTGTTGGGACGTGGAACATCACCTCAATGGGGGGGAAGGAGCCTGAGCTTGTGCGGGAGGTTGAGAGGTACCGGCTAGAGATAGTCGGGCTCACCTCCACGCAC
>JAOVVG010000044.1:6274990-6289495 GCA_028566375.1 Leptodoras nelsoni | reverse complement strand
TCTGGCTTTTGCAATAAACTGCTTTATTTTACCGCATCTACGTCTCCTCTTACGTCCTTACTACCACCGCATAACAGGCAGTCTCATATCATACACTCGCCTCCAACAGTATTGGAACAGCGTGACTAATTCTTTAGTGTTTGCTTTACAAAGAAGACATCTGTGTTTGGGATCAAAATATAAATATGAGACAACAGATCATAACAACTTTCATTTCCTGACATTTACATCTAGATGTGTTAAACAACATGGTATCTTTTTCCTGAACCCACCCATTTTTCAAATGATGAGAAATACAGGAACATGTGAGTGACAGGTGTTTCTTGTTGCACAGGTGCACCCTGTTAGGCTGATGTTATACTTTCCACACCCATGAGCATGTCCAAGGGTCCATGTGATGTAAATTGGGCCGTCACAGGGTATACACAAGGCTCTGTGCAGATGTCAATCCTTTTGTGAGTATGTAGTCCTGTTGTTATTGAGCAGCTGCACAAACAACTGTCTTGCTTTTTGCACTTTAATGTGATCTCACTAAGCACAACAGACAAAGCAGTCCTCCAAGCAGAATCTAGACAGTACTATAACAGGAACAACTATGCATCTGTGATGCCCACAAGGGAGTACAATCAGGGCTTTAGACTGACTGTTTAAACAATTTATAGCTCTGAATATCTACTCTTGGATTGAGCCCTGGGTTTACCCTGTGAGGATTGCACTGTTTGTTAAGAAGAAGAAAGCTTTAGACTGACAAGTCAATGGCCAGATCTTAAACCAACTGAGCATGCGTTTCACTTCTTGAAGAGGAAACTGATTTATGTATTTATTTATTAGGAGTTTAACATCATGTTTTATATATAGCTGTTGCTTTTATGACAGGAGAGGTTAGTAGATTTCACACTAGGTTAAGTTTTCACATTAGATTAGGATTCAAGCTTTTTAATGGGGGAATTTAGTATCTCAAATTCACCTAATGTGCATGCTTTGAACTGTGGGAGGAAATCCCTGGAGGAAACATGCACAGACACAGAGAGAACATGCAAACTCCACACAGAAGGGACCCAGGTCACCCTGCCTGGGAATCAAACCCAGGAAAATACTATGATGTGGCAGCGTGACCTACGGCACCACTGTGCCATTCACCTGAAGGAAGAAAACACCCCAAAACAAACAATAACAAAGAAACTGAGGCACAAGCCGGGCAAAACATCATAAAATGAGAGTCCAACAGTTGGTTGATGTCAATGAGTCACCAGATTGATGCGGATATTGAAAGGGATATGCAACCGATTATAGACTTTAACTTACTTTGACTATCCTTTCCTATACTTTTGTTCAACAAAACATTGGGCTTTCTGCCATAATATGTCACGTTCAAAGTTGTTTAACACATCTAGATGTAAATATCAGGACCCTAACCCTAACCCAAAAAAATCTGATATATCATCTAACTCATCTTTTGAGCTCAATCTCAAATGTCTTCAGTTTACAGTGTAGTATCTGAGCTTTGTGTCCTTTAGAAATATACAAGAGGGTCCTTTAGGCTCTCTGGTTCAGATGGAGCTTCTCTGGTCTTGTGTTTCCTGAGTTTGGGGCCTCTTGAGTACTCAAATGTAAGCCCCATATGGTTGTGATTTTGAAAGAAGGAAAATGTATATGTTGGGAACATTCCGAATAGTTTAGGTAATCTATATGGCCAGACCAAATGGCGCCAAGGGTCCCTCTCTTAAACTATAAGAACCCCTGGTCCACTCTGGATTTTTTTAGAGTGATAATCTGGCTTTTAAGACACTTTCCAAGCATTCACGGGGCTTGTTAATGATACTTGTCTAATTCTGATACTTATTTGATATTTGTATTAATTTGTAATAAATTTGTATTAACTTCCTTTACAAAGAAGAAGATGGTGTCAGCAGAGATTCTTTACCTCAACTTCTTTGCATCATCACTGCACAAGAGATACCACAACAGCAAATACAAAAGAAATATCCTTTGCCATTCTAATATTTCAGAGGGGCCTGTACATTGTTCGTTACCTTTTCAGCTATGCTCATTATGGTATGAATATAGACTATATGTGAACTGGTCTACTCATTTTCACAGCTTTTATTTAGTTTTAACTCATATTACAAAAACGGTAGTACCATAACGAAATAACTATTTAAGAAAATTGCATGTTTTAATACTTCATTAAAATAATTCTGCATGATATTACTTTTTAATATTACAGGAAGGTATTTTACAAAAAGAAATTCTCGATGTTTCACATTAAATTAGTTCCATCTATGACTCATCAGTAAACATAATATTATCCAAAAGTCTTGTGGGTCATCCAGATGCTTTGTGGCAAATGCAAGATGAGCCTTTTTGTTATTTTGGTCAACAGTGTCTTGTGCCTTGCCACTATTCCACAGATGTTCCTTTTGCCCCATGTCTTTCTTATAATGGAATCGTCTACATTGATCTTAACTGAGGAAAGTGAAGCCTGCAGGTCTTTAGATGTTCATCTGAGTTATTTTGGGATCTCCTGAATGAGTTGCCTATGTGCTCCAGTTTTCTCCATTTGTGGATAATGGCTCTCACTGTGGTTTGCTGGAGTTCCAGAGTCCTAGCAATGGCTTTGTAAACCTTTCCGGACTGGTAGATTTCAATGGCTTTGTTTACTATCTCCATTCAAATCTCTTTATAACGTGGCATCATGTGCTGCTAATTGAGACCTTCTAGCCTGCTTCACATTGCCAGATTCTGTTTAAGTGATGTTTAGATTCAACAGGTCTGGCACTAATCATGTCTGGGTGTGGATATTGAAATTGATCCCAACAATCAATTGAATTTAAATAACTGGTTGATTTAGTAGCTAAGGGGGCAATTAAATTTTTCACACAGGGCCAAGTAGGGCATAAATAATAATAATAAACGCTGCATTCCACCATAACTGCATTTTTCTTCCAATAAAAGAAATCACCATATAAAAACAGCATTTTTACAGCAGTGTTTACTTGGGTTAGTTTTGTGTAATATTAAACCTAGCTTGATGATCTGAAGCGTTCCAGTGTGACAAATAGGCAAAAACAGATGAAATTGGGTAGGGGCAAATACTTTTTCAGAGCACTGTATCTATCTCTCATGTGAACTTAATTAGTTCTAAATCTATTAGACACAGCCATGCTTGCCATTCTTTTTTCTCTGTTCTCCACCCTCCTCTCATCCCATTAAAACTCTGCTACAACACAATGGGAGCTTGGCAATGTGAGACTGGGGTCTGGATAAATCCATTTTTGATACTGTTGAGCTCCATGGTCATTGCTATTGGGGGTAGTTCAGTTAAGATACAGTATGGTTATACAATTTGCAGCTCTATCAGATATAGCCTTCCATGAGGATGTTGCGTTGGTCTTTGGGTGAAGGGGGGGGGGGGGTATTTGATTGGAGAACATGAATCATTTCATCAGTAACAAATTGGTATCGATATCTATTTGAAGTGCATTTTCTAAAAGCTTCATGGTTTATAGATAATTCTAACATTTGGAAGAGGTGTTTATTCTTTTTTCCTTTCCCTTTTATTATGTCTTTGTCAGTCTCCCCTCCTAACTTCAGTCAGGCTATCAGCACTTTTGTTCCACTATAACTTGAACTCTTTCAGCTTCCATCCTTTGAAAGTGTAACCCACAGGAACCTGAACTCAGCCTTCAAACCTGACTTCACTACATCGATAGCTGTCTTTGTAAAGAGCTCATCACTGAAATTAACAGGTTTTGTGTGGAGCTGGAATGAACTCTTGTACACCCTTTGCTCCTTGGGAGATGATACTTTTTAAAATCATCTATTCATAGCTGATCATTTTTCAGAGCATGCCTGGAATTCACCTTCCTTTAAATTCACCCAAGGCATTTTTTTATCCCTTAATGAATAATGAATTTCTTGATGTGGCAGTTCCACAAAAAATGGCATCACACGTCTAAAAAAAAAGAAAGAAGTGTCTACTTTTTTCCAAGAAATCCAAATGGAAGAAATTCAATTTATATAAAAGCCCCCAACCCTGCAAACGAGTGCCTCTTCTACCTTAGGAAATCAAAGTTGTTATATTCTAAAGAAAAAAAAAGTGTATGGAGGGAAGCTCTGTTTTATTGTGCATAATGTCATGATTTAATGATGACTAACCAAAGAGAAGTTATTCATGAAAATACACTCAATTTAAATTTGATCATAATTGGGAAACATCTGTGATGTTATTTCAGTACATGTGCAAAAGTAACTGAGCTAATAAACTAACAAATATAATCATCATTATAACTTTATATAAATGAGTGGGGTGAGTTTTTTTTAAGAGAGGTAGACGTTAAATATCGGAGATCAGTCAACCACACATGATACATATCGCTAACTTCATTTTGAAAGAAATCAGCAGGCTGCATGCCAAATGTTTGTTAAAATTGGCATGTTTAAAACATGTTGGGTGGCTGCCACATAATGAAATAAATAATCCAACTAAACTACCCAATATGTGTGACCCAGCCTTTGGATTCAAATAACAACCTAACATTTGCATATTGGAATCTTTTACCTTTTAACTTTTAAGCATTTAATAATGAAAACACATTTTCTAAAGTTTAGGGCAACTCCAAGAAGGATCAGACATGTTTGGTCCTCACACACCATAGCTGTGACATTTCCACATTTCTGCCATCTGGCTAATGACACCAGTGTATACAGTTCAGTACCAGAATGAGGGTCTCTTTTGCCTCCTGCCATTAGCCTTCCCAACCTGTCCTCCTGCTGAATGCATCATTATTTACTTTATCCCCTCCATACGCTCTCATGTAAGATTATTTCAAAGTGTCTTCATTTATTTAGCTCCCACGAACCTCAGCCATTGTCTACTGACTATTGTGTTTTAATGTTTAAAGCCTAATTGTGCTTAATGCTTCAGTGTCAAACACAGGTTAATGTTTGTATCAACATAAGCCTCAATATGATCTGCCTCTATTATAATGTATTTACGGCTTGTTGCCCCTTTATGTGGTCAGTCATTGTTTATTATTATTAATTAATTTAAAATGATTAATTGTGCGATGCGGTGGCTCGGTGGGTAGCACCGTCGCCTCACAGCAAGAAGGTCCCGGGTTCGATCTCCGGGTACTCCGGTTTCCTTCCACAGTCCAAAGACATGCACGTTAGGTTGATTAGCATCTCTAAAGTGGCCCTAGTGTGTGAGTGTGTGCATGTGTGTGCCCTACGATGGATTGGCGCCCTGTCTAGGGTTGTTCCTGCCTTGCGCCCTATGCTGCCGGATAGACACCGGCTCTCCCATGACACTGAAAAGAAATGTGGTCAAGAAAATGAATGAATGATTAATTGCTCATATCTATTTATTTCATTTTTGATGTGCAATGGAAACATATACTCTGACTTTCTTCTCCAAACTTCTAATTTCATGAAATTGAAGAATTTTATTACTGACGTGTATTGAACACCATTCAGAGGTGAATCAGACTCTGCAGTTAATTTTCTTTTAAAAAGTTCAATGTGCTTTAGGCAAGTGGGAGTAAAGCTCTTTATAGCTCATATAAGAGTCCATTTTCACTTTGATTCACTCCCATGGACACAGAGACTGAGCATGATGCAACACTTTGCTTACTAAAGCCATGGAAATTCTTTCATTTTTGACATCTGTAGATACAAACTTAAAAAGGTCTGTCAAATATGCACATTAATCTAACATATCAGAAATATCAAAATGGTTTAGAAGCTTTCATTGTACAAACGTTTTAATGTCCAATTTTGTGTTTTCCCCTCTTATGCTTGGCTTTAGTATTAATACTCATATAAATGTACAGTATACAGTAATGTGCAAAGGTTTTAGGTATATGTGAAGCAATGTTGATAAACTAAGAATGCTTTCAAAAATCGTTAACAGTGTTAACAGTTGCAGCGAATGAACAGAAGAGAAATCTAAATCAATATTTGGTGTGACCACCCTTTGCCTTCAAGACAGCATCAATTCTTCTTGGTACTCTTACACACAGTTTTTGAAGGAACTCGGCTGGTAGGTTGTTCCAAACATCTTGGTGAACTAACCACAGCTCTTCCGTGGATGTAGGCTTCCTCAAATACTTTTTCATGTAATCCCAGACAGACTCAATGGTGTTGAGATCAAGGCTCTGGGGGGCCATACCATCACTTCAAGGACTTCTTAATCTTCTCAAAGCTGAAGATAGTTCTTAGTGACATTGGCTGTATGTCTGGGGTCGTTGTCCTGCTGCAGAATAAATTTGGGGCCAATTATACGTCTCCCTGATGGTACTGCATGATGGATAAGTATCTGCCTGTATTTCTCAGCATTGAGGACACCATTAATCCTGCCCACACTAATATCCAGCCCTTCGGCGAACTGCCTTCTGCTACAGCCAAATATTTCAAATTTTGATTCATCAGTCCAGAGCACCAGCTGCCATTTTTCTGCACCCCAGTTCCTATGTTTTCATGCATAGTTGAGTCACTTGGCCTTGTTTCCATGTTGGAGGTATGGCTTTTTGGCTGAACACTTCCATGAACACCACTTCTGGCCAGACTTCTCCAGACAGTAGATGCCAGCATAGTACTGTATATACATTCAAATTCAAGTTTCCTTGCTGCTAAAAACCTTATATAATACATGTAAAGGCAGATATCATTCTGTCTACATTGGTCAGTGTCTAAGCTAGATAAAGACAATACGGTTACAACCAGCCAGTTTTCTGCTTAAAAAAAAATATTTTTCCATATATTCCATGTTACAAGCCCCTTTCCAGAATAAGTGTTACACTTTGTTAAAATGCAATAACCAATGAAAACTGCAATTTGTAAATTCACTGTAACCTGTATTTAACAGATAAAAAGAAAAAAGAAAAGATACCCCAGTGTTTTCAGTGATGAAACTAAATCTATTTGTTAAATATATACAAATTTAGAAATTGATGCCTGCAATGCACTCAACACAAGTTGGGACAGAGACATGTTTACAAGTATCACAATGTTTACAACATGTTAACATGTTCACTTAACCTTTCTTTTAATTATACTTTTTAAATCATTTGCCAATTGAAGATACTAATTGTTGCAGTTTTGCAAGTAGAATTTTTGCCCATTCTTGCTGCGTACAAGGACAGTGTGTGGTCACTGTTGTCTGACGCACCATACATTTTCAGTAGGAGACAGATCTGGACTGCAGTTAAGCACACACACTCTACAAAGCTATGCTTTTGTAACTCATGCAGAATGTGGCCTGCCATTGTCCTGGGAAAAGATGTCATCTGGACACTGACATATGTCTCTCCAAAATACCATATAAGCCTCTGAACAAATGGTACATTCACATACACTATATGGACTAAAGTATTCAGATGCCTGACCTTTACACCAACAAAATTCAAATACATATACTTTAATATGGAGTTGGTCCCCCTTTTGAAGCTACAACAGCTTCCTCTCTTCTTGGAAGGCTTTCCACAAAAATTTGGAGAGTTTTTGTGTGAATTTGTGCCCATTCATTCTGTAGAGCATTTATGAGATCAAGCACTGATGTTGGATGAGAAGGCCTGGCTCACAATCTCGCAATCTGTGCACTGGGGCACAGTCATGTCAGATTGTAAAAGGCCTTTCCCAAACTGTTGCCACAAAGTTGGAAGCATAGAATTGTCCAAAATGTCTTGGTATGCTGAAGCATTAAGATTGCCCTTCACTGGAGCTAAGGGTCTGAGCCCAAAACCTAAAAAACAGCGCAATACCATTATTCCTCCTCCACCAAACATTATAGCTGGCACCTCCTGGCATCTGCCACACCCAAACTTGCCCATCTGCCTGCCAACCAGAGAAGAATGATTCGTCACTCCAAAAAACATTCTTCCACTGCTCCATAGTCCAGTGTCAGTGTGCTTTACACCACTCCATCTGATGCTGGGCATTGGGCATGTGAGGCTTGCATGTAGCTGCACAATTTTTATGCTTACGTTAATGCCAGTGGAAGCTCAGAACTCTTCAGCTATGGAATGAGCAGAGCTTTGGCGACATGGGCGTTAGCAGTTGTTGGCTCTGCTCTGTCATTTTACATGGTCCTCCACTTCGTGGCTAAGTTGCTGTTGTTCCACTTCCTCTTTCTAATAATATCACTTACAGTTGACCAAGGAATATCCAGCAGGGATGAAATTTCATGAACCATCTTATTGGAAAGGTGGCATTCTATAACAGTACCATGCTTGAAGTCATCGAGCTCTTCAGAAGGGCCCATTTGTATCACAAATGTTTGCAAATGAAGACTGCATGGCTAAGTGCTTGATTACATACACTTGTGGCAACGGGTCTGATGGAAACCCCTGCATTCAATAATTAACATGTTTGGCCAAATACTTTTGTCCATATAGTGTATATGCAGATCACCTGTGTCATAGGCACTGTTGCACCACCATGCCATCACAGATTGCAGGTTTTTGCACTTTTCGTTGGTAACAGACTGGATTGTCTTTTTCATCTTTGCCACATAAAATACAACAATAAAATTAGTTTTCTCAAAAACAAGCTGAAACATGGACACATCTGACCACAGAACATGTTTCCACTGTCTTCTGGTCCATGTCAGATAACTTCATGCCCAGAGAACTATGTCCCATGCTGCTACATCCCATCAAACAGTACCTCCTGAGGGCTCGATGGTCATGCACATCCAGTAGCAGTTTCCATCCTCCTTTACGCACAGAGATTTCCCCAGACTCCCTGAAACCTTTCATGATATTATGAAATGTAGATGGTGAAAGACCTAAATCCTTTACAATCATGTACTGAGAAACATTGTATTTGTACTGACTGACAATTCTCTCATGAAGTTTGGCACAAAGTGGTGAACCACAACCTGATGTGGACATCATCTCCCATCAGCCCCTGCACATCACTTGACTCTATAACAGCAACCATAGTCACTCTACCTGTTTCTTGCTGCACCTCATTAGCACTCATGTAGGCCCGTATTGCCATGGTTGTTGCACAGCACTTCTGTTTTGCATTTGTTAAGTTTGTCCTTGCCTCAATTTATTCCTTGTTTCCATGCTCATCTTTAGTGTCTATTTGGATCTTTTTGGATTTAACCTCCACCAAGACTTTTAAATTAACCGAAACATTAATTTTTGCTAAACCAATTTAATGTTTTTAAGACATTTTAATGCCCTGTTATAACAAACAAGACAAACCATACACATAGTCTCATCTGCGATCACTTTCCTGCTGCAGAATTTGTAAATAAATTCGATCGGTCCAGGTTCTTTCATCCTTTATTTCTTCAGTTGAATGCCTTGTGAAAGTTTTTGTGCAAGGAGAAAACTTAATAGATTTTCTTTCAGTTAGTCAATTCCTCTCCTCAGTACCTGTCAACTAACAAGCTCACTAATGATTAATCAAAATTGTCCAATCACATGAGGTCAAAAAAAACAAAAAACAACACTCAAACATTACTGACAACAGTAGCCTTGTCCGGGATGCTAATCAGTGTGCCCTGTAGTATCTGAGCTTCGTGTCCTTTAGATTTATGAGAGGGTCTTTAGGCTCTCTGGTTTAGATGGAGCTTTTCTGTTCTTTTTAAGTCTGAGGCCTCTCTGGTGGCTAAGCAAAGTGTCTGACGCCCCTGGTTTTGTGTTTCCTGAGTTTGGGGCCTCTTGGTTACTCAAATGTAAGCCCTAGGAGGAAATGTGTACATCGGGAACATTCCATACAGTTTAGGTAATCTATATGACCAGAGCAAATGGCACCAAGTCTCCCTCTCTCAACCTATAAGAACTGAAGGTCCAGCCTGGATATTTCAGAGTCGTCAGATCTGGCTATAGGACACTCTCCAAGCGTTCCCGGGGCTTGTAAACGATACTTGTCTGATTCTGATACTTATTTAATATTTGTATTAATAAATTCATTTACAAAGAAGAAGACGGTGTCAGCAGAGTTTATTCCTACAGTACGATAAAATATACAACAGCCCTTTGCCAAATTCTGAAGCAACCAATTAGAGAGCAGCTTCAGGTCACCTATGCACCGGAAGTACATGTTATGTATTCATAAAAAATTAACCCAATACAGATAATTTTTAAAAACATTAAAAGAAAATGACTATCAGGTGCATAGTACAACTAAACAATTGTTATATTTCATAATTAGTTTGCAAATATATAATTAACATCTGTTTCAGACAGTTAAGCAGACTTTTTTCTTTGGATAACTTGAACCTTGGTGGCACGGATAGAGACCCCACTGAAAACAATGGAAAAAACTGATGCTGCATGTGTTTCCTGTCCTTCTAAATGTTAACAGTTTTTGTTGTAGCCTCAAACACACAGAAAGAGATCCTGAGCTCATTTAAATTTAAACATGGACCCATACTGACTATACATGAGAGCAATGCGGAGTTGTAGACAGACAGAAAAGGATAGAGAGACAGACAGACACGGGTTGGGCAAAACAGAAAATGCATTGAGGTTGAAGACATACTGTACAGACAGGAAAGGAAAGTGTGTGGGAGATAGGGAACGAAAGTGGGGGAGAGAGGGAGAGAGAGAGAGAGTGAGAGAGAGAGTGAAGACAAGCAGATTATGGTAAATGATGAGAATTAGGTTGTAATTCTATCCTGGAAAACAAAGGTCTTCTTATGCTATCCATCCTGATGGCCTCATGATAGCATTGACAGAAACAAGTGCACTATTCTAGCTTTATTCTTTTCCTCCCTCCTCCCCTTTTACCCACTTTTCTCTCTCTGATCCCTTTGTTCCTGTTATTATTTTCTACTAGCCGGTACTTTCTGTGTTTGTCTCTCTGTCCTCTCATTATGAGACTTCATCTATAGTCGCTTCACTCAAATCTCAAAATAGCACTTTCATTCTAGTTCTTTCTATTTCTTTAATAAGCCATGCACTCTTTTCTGTTCCTCCCCAAACCCCAAGCTTCCAACTCCCCCTCCTCTTTTAGCACTCTGAGCATTCCCTCATCTCTCTTTCATCTTTTGCTCTTCTGTCATTCCACTCCTCTCTCCCTCTCTGCCTTATTTGCTGCATTCGTGACATCACGCAGAGCCCCCCCCCCCTCCTTCCAGAATAGCTTGTCTTAGCAATAGCTATTGCCATAAAATATCTAAGCTGATTATAAAATTGGAGCACAAATTACTGCACCGCCTTGCACACACATCATACACAAAAACAAAAGATGCATAGCCCAGGTTTCTTTACAATTCTCGTGAAGAATAGGCATTGAGAGATTTTTTTCTCTCATGTGACAGTCCTCTTTTCTCAGACTTTCTTTCACCCTCTCTCACCCTGCAGTCTCTCAGTGCTTTGCTCTCCTTCTTGTTAACTTGATTATGGTGACATAACAGACAATAGAAAACAGCCTGAACCATCCCAGCTCAATAGTGCTACTGTCTGTATGTTTATGCTCTAATTTAACCAGAGCGCCTTACATGCACTCAGGCTTGATATAAATGTTTGATTCCATATCCAAGAGCATATAGCTGGTATAGCTGGCGCAAGAGCCATTTTTGGGTTATTATTATAAACACAACAATTTTCTACATGGATTATATTGAGTAATTAATGAGCCAGTTATGTAATATGTAAAATGATTAGTCTGTCTAAAGATTGTTAGAGCATTTGAAAGAGTTTTAATTCTAGCTATCTGTGCTTTAATCATGCAGTGTGGTTCATACTTTGATTAAGTTGTTGGTTATGTGTGAAATACATTCAATTTATAACAATGTGGGTGCTGAGGATATGCAGCTTTAACTGATAATAATAATAATAATAATAATAATAATAATAATAATAATAATAATAATGATGATAGATAGATAGATAGATAGATAGATAGATAGATAGATAGATAGATAGATAGATAGATACATACATACATACATACATACAGATAGATACAGCGTACTCCTCTTATACAATTGCAACTTTTCAATAAATGACTGAATGACACCTTAACTGCTTAATGTTCTACAAGACTCAAACCTTTACAACATCTTATAAATCTTACAACTTACCTACACATTTCTTCAAACAGATACTTAAACAGATAATTGAACCTTTTCTAAAAAGAATGTATTCTTCTCTTAGCATTCGGTATGTACCTAAACACTTTAAACTAGCAGTTATCAGACCCCTGATTAAAAAAAAACCCTTGATCCCTGTCAACTGTCCAACTATAGGCCAATATCAATCATCCTCTTTATCACCAAATTCCCAGAAAAGGCTGTAGCACAGCAGTTATGCTCATACCTACATAGGAATGACATTCATGAAATGTATCAGTCAGGATTTAGGACTTACCGTAAAGGGAATGACCCTCTCCTGGTTCAGGTCCTATTTGACTGACCGTTACCAGTTTGTAGATGTAAATGGTGAGTTCTAGTGAGGTCAGGTTTGGTGTTCCATAAGGTTCTGTGTTAGGTCCATTACTCTTTTCTTTATATATATGCTACGTCTGGTTAAAATTATACATAAAAATGGTATCAGCTTCCAATGTTATGCTGATGACACAGCAAAGCCAGATGACAGACCCCAGATTAATGAAATTGAGGAATGAGTAAAGGACATTAGATGCTGAATCATTTTCTTCTACTTAATTCTAACAAGAGAGATGTACATGTACTAGGACCACAAACAGCTAGAAGTAAGCTCTTTGATTACATAGTAATTCTGAATGGCCTTTCAATTACATTATGTGCCGCTGTAAAGTAGTAGGCATATAAACAATCTCCAGTTTGTTCAGAATGCAGCAGCCAGAGTCCTTACTAGAACAAGAAGCTAGAACTAGGACATATGACCGTATCACCCCTATTTCATCCACACTGCAATGACTCTCAGTCAAATTTCACATTGATTATAAAATACCACTATTAAACTATAAAGCAGTGACAATTCTCATGCTGCAGTACCTGTGTGTGAACTTTTTGTCCACATCTACTTTGATCAAATGTTGTAGGCTCTTTGTTGGTAACTCAAATAATGAAGGAGGCTACAGGAGGCTATGTCCCAGGGCTAAGTCCCTTATGTCTGTATTACCTTCTGGCTCTCCCTTTTAGTTATGCTGTCATAGCTTGTCTTGCCAGAGTTCCTGCTTGTACCTTGTATACAAAATATATTTTCTCTAAGGTCTGTGAAAGAGAAATAATCTAATAACCTAAAATTCTGTATTCTATTCTCCCCTACCTCTCCTTTTCTCTCCCTTCCCCTTGCAATCTTAGGATATATTACATCAGTTTAAGATAATCCACAATGTGTTGGTGACTTTCGGTGAAACTGGAATGGAACCTTTAAAAGCAATTTTCTCTATTTTCCCTTTTGGGGATTACCAGACTTTAAAATGCTATAACTTGTGATTGAGTACTTGTATATAAACAAGTATTACAGAGGTCAGGTTGCATCACTGAAGAATCAATATAGTAGACATGTAGCCTAGTACTCAGACCATCTTCAATAGGCTATATTACTTAAGCAGAGTGTTGATATATAGAAGGCTACAGTATGTGTAGTTGGATTTCAATTTTTTGTCCTGGGTACGCTAAATGTATGTTGTAAAAATGAAGACCAACTGCAAACACACAGCTAAAGCAAAACGCTTTTATCCTGCAATGTGAATCATTCTGTTTAAACTTCCCGAACTAGTAGTATTTGTTAAGACATGAACACTAAAATTCATAGATAGACTTGGACACATGCTTGACACTAGCAACCAGTTGAGAATATAGATATTAAAAACTGACAGTGGTTCCTTTCTGCACGATTCATAGAAGAATACAAGGAGGCAGACGGCCTGACAGCACTTAAAACTTTCATTTGGTCCAAATGATTCTCCAGCACTAGGAGAAACCATTTTCACAATACCTTAAAATCTCATTTCTCATTCCTTTTGAAATCCCTTAACTGATTTCTATTAATATTGGAGAGAAGAAGCAATGTTCTCAAAGCAGATGTAGATGCTTGTAGACTAATGGATATGAAATGCATAAAGACTGCATAAGAAGGCTCTAAGAATCGATTAGACATACATTTTGATACATTCTGTATCTAGATGTTTGAATATACTGCTTTAAATTAACAATGTATACTATTTCAATACCATTTCAAGGTTCATTTATAAAACCAAGCCCAGTTTCTGGTAGGATTAAAAAGTGCTTTAATTAATTTAATGCAGTCCATTAAATTCCAGTCTCATTAAGGATTGATTAATGCTTGCTCAGCAATTATCTCTCTGTATATGTATCCATCTCCTCCCCCTATGTCTAATCCTCATACATACCCCCCTCCCTCTCTCTGTTCTCTTCATATGAAATAGGGTCTGTCACAACTGTGTGTGTGTGTGTGTGTGTGTCTGTGCAGGATAATCAGCAGCGCTGCCAACTCCTTTCTACATCTGCACCAGCTACAAGGCCACACACACACACACACACACACACACACACCACCACCACTACAGACTAACTGATTGTTCTTTCAACAG
>JAOVVG010000044.1:6143626-6155866 GCA_028566375.1 Leptodoras nelsoni | reverse complement strand
CTCACACACTCGCACACACACTCACACACTAGGGCCACTTTAGAGACGCCAATCAACCTAACGTGCATGTCTTTGGATTGTGGGAGGAAGCTAGCAAGAGCTAAGGATGCTAAAAGGATGTCACGCAGATAAGGTAAGTAATAACATATAAGCTGGCTTGCTGAGTCATGTGCTGCTACACTTGCTTGATCTTTGGCTGTTTAACAAAGTTTTCAACTCTCTAGTTTTTGATAATGAGACAAGTAAGTCCATTTAGACAGAGTTTTAGCGGGTAGCTAGACATCAAGTGATTTCAGCAAACTTGCTAGATTCAGCCCTTAAAACTACTTAATAAAATAAGTTTTACTTTATACCAGTGGAAACCAAGTTTCTAAAGGTTCATTTAGTGGACTAGTTTTTCTTTGTGGTGACACGGTGGCTCGGTGGGTAGCACCGTCGCCTCACAGCAAGAAGGTTCCAGGTTCAATCCCCGGGTTCGGCGGTCCTGCCTTGTGCCCTATGCTGCCGGCTAGGCACCGGCTCTCCCATGACCCTGAAAAGGAATAAGCGGTTAAGAAAATGAATGAATGAATGAGTTGTTCATTGTCCACTAATATCCACCAGCATTCATATATGTTATAGTTAGTTTTTAGCAGCATATTGTCTCTGGGTCATGTTTTGTCCCAATGCTTGAAAGACAAAAAAGGCAAAAAATGATGCAATGGAATGAATATAGCACAATTACCAAGTTTTATAGATTTTCCAGATACCAAAACTCATCTAACCTCAGTCACATTTTGGATGAGCATGCAAAGAAATAAATTCAAGCCAATCAAGCCAAAACCTTTGGTCAGTCTTTGCCAATTTTATTGAAAGTTTGCAATCTTGTAGCCCATCCAGCTATCTATTCCAGCTATCTTGTAATAAATTACAAAGTAACATGCAATATATTGTAGCTTTTGTCACCAAGAACATTTTAGTTGATTACACACATTGCCCAAAATCAAATGTTTAGCAAATACAAGCAGTATTTCAGCATAACTAATTATGTTAGCACTCATCTCTGATGGAACAATACAAACTATGCAGAGTCATATTTGTGTACAATCGTGTAATATTACTCTGGACATCTACAGAAGGATCTGAAACTGGAACTGGTCCAGGAAAAGGAATATCAGTAGAGCATGCTGCATCTTCACCATTAACCGGTTCAAGGCTTCTTATTAGAGATCGTTCTCCTCCCTCAGGCTGGGGTATATCTGGCATCAATTGAGAGCAGTGCAATCAATCACTCAAATCTCGACTTCGGCCAATCATCACAGTTTGATATGATTCTAGATCAGAATCTGTTTAAAATACTGACGGTTTCCGACCCCAGTAACTCTCTGACCTACTTTAGGACACAACTCTAACTGTTCAATATGTTTGTTAGCTTCTGCTGGTGTGTATATAAAGTGATATACATCTATGGAAGATTCTAGAGCTTCCACAATGAGAATGGCAAGTTATCATGGCAAGATTTTGCAGTTGTCACTGTGGTTTAATAGTTGGAGCTTGTAAGATGGGTCATTTTGGAGGTGCTAAACCTCGAAATTACGACAACAGCATGACCTTAAAATGACTCTGGGTGAACGTGACCAGTGTCAGCTGGCAAGAATCGCACTTGATAGGCAAGCAACAGTGCCTCAAGTAACATCGGAATTCAGTGCTGGAGCATCAACAAACATCAACATCAACAAACATCATCTTGTTTGTGGTCTTCGCGCTGGACTCAATGTAGCACTATCAACAGGCCTATGCACTAAACACCTGATTGGCAGCAGGTGATTTCAGTGAACAGTCTTCAACCCTCCCAAACCTCTCTCTGCCTTGACATGATAAACAGGCAAACCTGTTATATTTCCCATGACAACATAAGGCGTGGCCCTCCACTTGTTCTTTAATTTCTGTTTTACAGAAATAGCAAAGTCTCTTAGCCACACTCAAGCTCCTTCAATAAGGAGCTATTCCTTCAAAGTTTGTCATGATTTCTTTTATTTTGCTCATGATTTCTTACAGTTGCATCAACGGCCAACTGGTATGCTCTTTGAAGTTCAGAACAGGGCAGGGGAGCTGGAAGACCAGCCTCCCTAATGATAGCGAGAGTAACCTGTGGCATCTTTTCATGTGCAGTTGCGCACATCTAGTAAGTGAACAATGCATCGACTCCATCTAGACCTTTGCCTTGGGTCTAATGTGCCTAACATAGAAAATAAAGACCTATTAATCCTCATCAGGAAGGCTTGGGTATAGCATGTAAAATGGTCAGTTACCACAAGGACATTTACTAAGCTCTGTGAGTCAGGTTCTAGTGACAGAAAGTCGATGCACATGAGGTCCATTGGACCCTAGTGATCTCATTCAAAGGAACAGTTTTTTGTGGAGTGGGTTTTAAGAACTATACACCGCCCACAATTCTTTACATACTTCTCAACTTTGGCACTCATTTTAGACCAAAAGAACCAATCTCTAATGAGCTCTAAAGATTTCTCCAAACCGAGATGACCACATTCATCATGGAGGGATTTTAGTTCCATGGTAATAAACTGTCTGGGCAAAACCAATTGTCAGACTTACTCCAGAAAGCCTTTCTACTTCTCTGTAAAGGACACCATGTATCACTTTGAGCTTTGCTCCTTGATGTCTGGTCTCCTTGAGGTCATGTCTTCCTCCTCACCCTGTACAGGAGAAAGGTACTCGCCTTTCTCAACTGAGCTCTTAATTGGTGATATTATAGTGTCAGAGTGTTGAGCTTCCTGCAATTGACTGAGACTCAGAAGTTCCAGACACAGTTCCAGACTTCATGGAAAAACATAACCCCCTTGAACACCAGTAGGTGGAACCCCCAGGAGCTCAGCACAAGGAGCAGAAACTCCATGCCCTTCTACCATGTACACGTGCTTGCGAAGAGCTACAATATTGTCAGTACCCATGGTTTCCCATTGATCGTGGTCCCCATGGAACACATTTCTTGACAGTGTTCAGATCAGTATTGATGTTACTGCACCCAGGTTGGTATTGAATGACAAAACTGTATGTCGACAGAGCAGCAAGCCTCTGATGGCCTGTAGCATTGAGTTTTGCAGTAGGTAAAACATAACTAAGGTGATTATTATCTGTTCTTCCAGTGAAATTTACCCTGTACAGATAATCATGGAATTTATCAACAACTGCACTTTTAAAGCCAGAAATTCAAGCGGATGGACTGGATAGTTCTTTTCTGAAGTGCTAACCTTCCTACTAGCGAATGCAACCCTTCTGGGTACTCCTGATTCAACACTGCCCCCAGACCCTGCAAGCTAGCATCTACACTATATTGTCAAAAGTACTTGCTCGTCTGCCTTCACATGCATATGAACTTGAGTGACATCCCATTCTTAATCTATAGGGTTTAATATGATGTCAGTCCACCCTTTGCAGCTATAACAGCTTCAACTTTTCCACAAGGTTTAGGAGTGTGTTTATTGTTGACCATTCTTCCAGAAGCGCATTTGTGAGGTCAGATACTGATGTTGGATGAAAAGGCCTGGCTTGCAGTCTCCACTCTAATTCATCCAACAGGTGTTCTATCAGGTTGAGGTCAGGACCCTGTGCAGGCCAGTCAAGGTCTTCCAACCCAAACTTGCTCATCCATGTCTTTATGGACCTTGCTTTGTGCACTGGTGCACAGTCATAATGGAACAGGAAGGGACCATCCCCATTTCTCTAGAATTAAGGGGCTGGTCCCAGCTCCTGAAAAACAACCCCACACCATAATCCCCCGTCCACCAAACTTTACACATGGCACAATACAGTCATATAAGTACCGGTGTCCTGGCAACCATCAAACCCAGACCCATCCATCATATTGCCAGATGGAGAAGTGTGATTCATCACTCCAGAGAACACGTCTTCACTGCTCTAGAGTACAGTGGCGGCGTGCTTTACACCACTGCATCTAACGCTTTGCATTGCGCTTGGTGATGTAAAGCTTAGATGCAGCTGCTCGGCCATGGAATCAGGACACTAGTGGACAAAACTGGCTCTGACATTTGCTTATTTCAGTTCATAATTAGTCTAGTGTATGGTGCTGTTTATAATCTCACACACCAAGCTAATGTTTTTTGTTTGTAGCTGCCTAAAGTATTTTTTAATACATTTAGTTAGTTATTCCAAAATATAAATAAATTATTAATTTAAAGAGACCCTGACTTGGTAGTTGCATTGTGTATTTACCCCAGTGTTTGTGTTAATGAGCATTTGTCTAGTCAGTCTAGTCCTGTTTGTTGGTTTGACTATCTTCAAGATTACGGAAAAACTTCATGGTCAATTTTCATGAAACTTGGGTGAAGGGTGTAGCATATGCCAAAGAAGAAACCTTTACATTCTGGAGTGGACCCAAGTTGCAGGGTGGATCCATGTATTATTTTTATATGCAAGATAGAGATGAACTGAGTTACTCATACAGTAGACTAATAGTACTCTTAGTCCATGACCTTTTGAAGGAGTATGATGATGTATTTATTGATAAAGACTTGGGGAAGGTGTCTGACAAATGCTATATATCAAGAGCCTCCTGAGCAGCTGCATTACTGCCTGGTTTGGGAATTACCAACAGACTCCTCAATAACCAGTGAGTGGACTAAACACTACACACTTTGCATAAGCTGAACTGGAGCAAACACTACACTACACACACACTCCCATTCCTCTACAACTTTGCATAACAAGCACAACTTTGTTAAACTGGTCAATGTTTACTGCTGCTATTGGTGTTATGTTGACCTATTTTCATGTATGCATGTTTGTATTTAAGCACTAGCTGTACAGTGAAGTTGCAGAATAACTGATACTGGAGCCTATGCAAATAGCAATGCCACCTATGCACATCACTGGTAGCTTCTGCTGGTGTGTATATAAAGTGATATACATCTATGGAAGATTCTAGAGCTTCCACCATGAGAATGGCAAGTTATCATGGCAAGATTTTGCAGTTGTCACTGTGGTTTAATAGTTGGAGCTTGTAAGATGGGTCATTTTGGAGGTGCTAAACCTCGAAATTACGACAACAGCATGACCTTAAAATGACTCTGGGTGAACGTGACCAGTGTCAGCTGGCAAGAATCGCACTTGATAGGCAAGCAACAGTGCCTTAAGTAACATCGGAATTCAGTGCTGGAGCATCAACAAACATCAACATGAGGACTGTGCAATGTTCCCTCCAAGATCCTATAGGGGATCTACTAAGTATTAACTGTACACCAGTGTATTTCAGTGTATATAGAGCATCATACTCTGCATTATATTCTTTCATACATTCCACTGTGTACTAGTCAACACCACTTCTGTCACAATAACTTTACTGTCTGCACTGTCTGTTTTGTCCTGCACTGTCTTGTATATGTCTACGCACATGCTCTTTATGTAGTAGTAGTTAGTTCTGTGTTGTCTCTCATAGTCCTATGTTGTTTTATATAGCACCCGTCGGTCCTTTCATTGTGTACAGTAAATACTATATATGGTTCAAATGACAAACTCACTTGAACTTGAAAATGTATATCAAAAGTATATTCTTATTTATCTGTGTGTCTGTTCATGGTTTAGAACCACAGCTGTTACTTTAACAGAGTGACATGTGAATGAAGGATTGGTTGCATGTGCAAGTACATATGATCAGTGAGTGCTTGTGTGTGTGTGTATGTGTGTGTGTGTGTTGTTTATGTGAAATGTCAGGACCTGCGTCAGACACAACAATTACATGTCAGGACATTGAAGAAATGTCAGGACCTGAAGCATGTCCTCTGATTCATTTCTCTCAGGCTTTCTCATTTTTCTCTATCAAAGCACATGGATATTTATTTTTAGAAAGATGTGCTAATGTTGGGTATAAACTCATATGGTAATGCTGCCACACACACACTTACTCTATCACTGTCACACAACCTGACGCGCAAGATATGAGATGCCTGCCAGGTCATACGGTACCTTACACTGAATGTTGATTGGTTGAGAGCTGATCAAAGCCATGCTGAATGGCGGATACTGTTTTCTGGTACAGAGAGAGTGAGAGAGAGAGAGAGAGAGAGAGCATATGTGTGTGTAAGGGTACATCCAGTCATAAAGGGACAGAAGGCCCAAAACTGGCCTCATTAAAGAATGATGGAGAAAAATAGCAAAGCAGAAGGAACATACCAGACACTTCATGGAGCAAGATTTTGGAGTGGGAGAGAAACAGGCAGTTGAAAACAGTGTCTCTTCTCTACATGTCCTGTATAAACTGTTTGCAAGCTGTCTGAAGTGTCAGGCTGTGTGGCGACTCTGGGCTGCAGTATGAGGCAGGAGGACGACACCACACTCAGTGACCTTTGTAGCTGCTATCTACGTGCCACCTCAGTGATGCTAGCGGCAATCATACTAAGTCATCTCTTGGTATGGAATAAAACATGAAAATAATCAATGACAGAGTGGTGTGATGCTGTTAGAACCCTCAAGTTCATTATTTTCCTATAACAGCATATCCCAAAATCCCTTATTCCTTAAGTTTATACTACAGCATTTTGCCAATAATTATAATTTCATATTAATTAAAAAACAATATGTGCTTTTTATTCAAAATCGCATCAATCCAGTACTCAGGATCAATCCCTGTATCTCTCACTGTCAAGGAACGATCTTTAATGGCTGAATTTCTAGGATGCTATATTGGTGAATCATCATTGAATACGGATAACGGACTGTCTCACTCTCTAGGATTTTTCAAAATCGACCAAGGACCATATCCTTCAATCAGAGAACTGTCAAGGATGCCAGAAGGGTATCCCCTGTATTCTTAAAATTCCCACAATTCTACACGCAAGTGCTTCCACGCAAGCATGGAAATTGAAAGCAGGACCTTTTCAGTGACACACACCTGCACAGTCACTAGACTGTTCCATTTTCTTGTTTTCTGAATGCTAAGAAGGAGTCTTTGCCTAGCCTGAAGTACACTGAAATAGCAGAAATAGGGGTATACCAGTTATTCCTTGGTAGAACCACAATGGGATCTTGGAGGTAATGTTGCACAGTCCTCACACTGATGTTTACTGAGGCCCAAGAATGAATTCCGATGTTCTTTGAGGCAGTGTTGGATACCCACTGCATGAAAGGATTCTTGTTAGCCGACGCTGTTCACGTTCACCCATAGCCTTTTTACAGCCACGCTGCTCTCATAATTTTGAGGATTTGCCTGAATTCTTGTAGTCACAGTACACCCTTGAAATGCTCATAAGCAAACCGGAGTACCCGGAGTAAACCCACGGGGAGGACATGCAGACTCCACACAGAAAGGACCCACCTGGGATCCAACCCAGGACCTTCTTGCTGTGAGGCGACAGTGCTACCCACCGAGCCACCGTGTCGCCCAGCTCCAACTATTAAACTTGCTATTCTCATCGTGGAAACAGCTCTAGAAGCTTCCATAGATGTCTATTGCTTTATACACGCACTGACAGATGCAACCAATGATGTGCATAGGTGGTGTTGCTATGCAATTTATATAAGCTACAGTACCAGTTTTTCTGGTACTTCAGAGTATATTCATAATATTAAAGGATACAAATATCAGATGGGTACTGATAATGGAAAAGAAAAAAAGTGATTACATTGTGTTCTACAAGATAGCACTCGGCTGTATTCAGCACGATAAATCAAACAGCGCTGTCGTATGTAGCATGTTGTATTCTGTAGACACTTTTGAAATAAATGTTATGAAACAGCTATGAACTGTGGGTAATGTATTTAAACCTTTTAATGTATGGTTTGGTTGTCTCCTCGTAAACTTTGCGTGCACAGTGCTCTGATCTTTTGTGTTCAATATGAGGCTCTCCTAGCTTGTTAGCTATCATAAACATTGCAAAAGTTGAAAGGAACACTGGAGAAGAAGTAGCACTTTTTGGGTTGCTATTTTTTTTATGTTATGTCTGTTTAATCGACAGAGACGACAAAGGCGACTGATCCGCATAAGACATGCACAAAGGGCTATATACTTTTTAAATATATTATTATTATTATTATTATTATTATTATTATTATTATTTTCAATATTATTTTAAAAAATTATCTTTTTTCCTTTACTTGAACTTTTTCTCATTGTAAACTGTTGTTATACTGTTACTCTGTGCCTGATAATTACTTATTCCTCTAACAATTAATAATAATAAAAAAAGCAAACTCCTTTCCTTCCATTGCAGGGGCGGGTCTCTGAGGTAAAATCGAATCAGCCAATCATGTAGCAGCAGCACAACAGAACTTCTGGTGAAGTGATATGCCCGTGTTCCCTTGCTCCATACACACTGTGCAGTTCACTTTAAATAAAAAAAAAGAAAAGATGTCAATCATCTTTAATATTTCATTTTTATCAAATTCAGGTGAATAATGGGGCAACGTTCAACAGTCATTTCTCTTAAAATAGACCAGTGATAAACAGCAACAACATTTCCAATGGCCCTATGATGCCGACCTGCATGTTCAAATCAAAATGTGTGTTAAAACCGAGATTAACGGCAATTCTAAAATTTTATCGTGGGGGAAACGGTGGCTCGGTGGGTAGCACTGTCGCCTCACAGCAAGAAGGTCCCGGATTCAATCCCTGGGTGGGGTGGTCTGGGTCCTTTCTGAGTGGAGTCTGCATGTCCTCCCTGTGTTCGCATGGGTTTACTCCGGGTACTCCGGTTTCTTCCCACAGTCCAAAGACATGCACGTTAGGTTAATTGGTGTCTGTGTGAGTGTGTGTGTGTGTGTGCCCTACGATGGATTGGCGCCCTGTCTAGGGTTGTTCCTGCCTTGCGCCCTATGCTGCCGGCTGCCGGTGCTCTCCCGTGACCCTGAAAAGGAATAAGTGGTCAAGAAAATTAAATTTTATCGTGTCACAGCTAAAAATGATCCATTGTAAACAAACAAAAAAATCTCTTCAGTGCTCTAGGCTCTTTAGATATTCAGATAAACAAATGCACTGCACTACAAACATCTAACCAATCAGCGATTTTCTCCAGCACCAACAATCAGGCTTTCTAAACCATGCAGAACATGTGCATGTGATTTGGAAAGAAAAGACAGAAAGTCTGTGTTTGTTTCCTATTTAAGATTTAAAACAGCTCAATTGGTGCCAAGATTAAAACTAATTTGTGCCAAGATTGCTGACTACACCTTTACTACATGCCACCAGGGAAATATAATGGAATCAACATGCATTCATCAATAGGCATGCCCACACAAATTAGATCACACACACTCAGTAAAATTTTAAAACCATCCACTCTCTGTCTAATCTTTCACTCATTTTTCCCCCAATAATCAACAAGCGTACGTGTGTTATTCAGAACCACTTAAAGACAGGGTATGACTCAGTTGCAGACACCCTTGAAAATCACTTGCATTTATAATCAGCGATGCTATAACAAAAGCCTATATATCACCATGAAATGTGCCGATAAGCAATGTTATTAGAGAAGAAAGGAACCACAGCCTTTGAGGGAAAATGGTCTTTTGTACAAAGTGTGTAGAACTATAGCTGGAAGGAGCTGTGGAATAATCGAGATGCTAGACGCAGTTTGTCTGCTCCTAATGTGTTTATTGAGCTAGACTCATTTATTCCCAGCATAATGTCTTTGTGTGAGATGGGAAAATGAGGCAGGGAAGAGTAGCTGAAGAGCTGTACCAAAGGCTATGATGCCCTTGGCTATGATGCCCAAGGGCTATGGTACACTCCAGACGAGCTCATGAGATTTGCACAGGTGGATAATCAGGCACTATGATTCCATCTTTTCATCACTTTGGGGCAGGGTCATCTATTTTGGGAATAGTCGGAATACTGGAATTATCGTGCAGTGTAATAAAGTGCTGGAGGCAGGGTGTTTTTAAAACCTTATTCAGTTTGCACTAGTTTTACACGGGAAGGTGGGGTCTTTGGGGTATATCTGGGATTTCAGTCAGTCATGTCATCTGGCATGTCAGTAATCACTTATCCTGAGTGAATTGACCATATGTTTAAAATTCTTATCCTACACGAATAAATACTTATGATAAAGTGTTCTGCAGATCTATGACTACTCAACCCTATAAATCAGGATCACACCTGCAGCCCCCTTTTGAGCCCCCTTTGTCTGGAAAGTCATTTAATCACGTCTGCGCCATAACGTATAGACATTGCCAGAGAGATTCAGACAGAGTAGTGCTTAAGGAAAAGTGGCCTGGTCAATGTTGTGGATGCATTTGGGAGAGGATCAAGCTCAGAGTGCATTCTCAGGTTCCCATGGTGATCAAAAACAGCCCAGTTTAATAGCATTAGACACAGAGAGAAACAGAGAGGCAGGAAGGTGTACAGCAATGCCAAAGGGAGCCATGTAAAGGTTGGGGCTAATGAATATTGTGCTTTAACAGGGACGTGGCTGCCTCACTTTGGACCTTTTTTAAAAATCACAGCACAGAAGAACAATGCCGCTGGCCCTTAATGATGACATGTCGTGGTTAAAAGTGAGTGGACGGGGAATCCTCCATTTCAAGGCCTCACTGTCAAACTGAAGGAGGCAGCATGAACTAGGAGGAAGGAGAGAGACAGAAAGGGTAGCGGCCTTACCCAGCTTTTCTCAGGAGGCCTAATTTACAAGGCCGCTGATCAATGGGTTAATTAAGTAGAGAGGAGTGTGGCTACGATGGGGAATGGGGAGGGGAAGACAGGCAGGGTAGGTGAAAAGAAAAAAACAAAAAGCAAGCCTTGGTGGTTGAAAGGAACTGTCCTTCATCTGCTAAAACTATATAGTCATTTATACTCCAAGCATTAACTACAGTTGTAAAGGCACATGCACATGACAAGGCATTATATAGAACTGGCATTGACTTAGATATGATTAATGATTATGTCAAAGATTTGTGACATTGCTGGTAATATATTTTTCCACTGGTGTGTTAGGACAACGTGTGGAATTACTTGACAAGCACTCTATAACCCAAGGTTAAGTAAGACTTTTAACAGCTTGTATGGGTTTGAGAGAGAGAGAGAGCGTGAGAGAGAGTGAGCAGCTCTATGAGCTCTTGCTTCAGTCCATCCCTGAAGCTCAGAAACGCAAACAAAATAAATGAATTCCTGTATGGGTGAAGTGTCTCCGCCTGGGTGGCTCCACACTTCCCGAGGCTGGACAAGAGGCATGTTTTCCAATGAAGAGCTCATCTTTGTCCTCTGAAATGTGTTTATTACCATCCCCAGGGAGAAAAAACAGAATAAGAAAGGAGACAGGAGGAAGCCATGTTGACTTGCTGCGCCGTGCTTACGAGTATTAGCAGTTCTTTCTAACATCTCCCAGATTTTACCACCAAAGGAGTCCAACCTGTGCCTTAAATCCAGTGTCGTCCATCTAAAGCCACAAACACACTACACAAGTTTTCAGATTGCTGTATTGTTCACACTACACTGCTTGTATTAGTGAATTTTTTGGCATGGTTTGCACACTACATGACTGAACAGCGACAGGGGCTCACATGATCTTTCACCAGGAGGAATTGCAGATGATTCTATCTTGTCTCTAAATTACATTTTGTCAGGAAAGCACATACAAGAAGTGACAAGGGGGATGATGTAATACCATGCATAAGACAGGGTTCTTTTCCTTCCAAAAAATGGACATTAGGAAGAAGTGAGCCATCCAAGTTGTTGTGTGCTGATTGGCTATGAAAAAACAAGGGGGAAAAAGAAAAGAATAGGATGAAGGAGTGGATTGGGATATGCAGCCAGCAGAGGATTGTCTGTTCTCCATCTCTCCGGTGGTGGTACAGGTTGTCAGAAAGGCATGGGTGCTCCTGCCAAATGCCGACTAAATTTTCATCCATTTCTTGGGTCCAAGAAGCCAGCAAAACTTTTGCTGCAGCCATGCTTGTTGACGTTTATACAACTCCTCCCTGGGTTTCCCCTCACTCCTTATCTTGTGTTCTCATTGGCTGTAGGTCAACACCGCCCTCACTGCCAGTCATAACCTGGTCGCGACCCTTTTCACACTAGCGGATTCAGACTCAATAACAGGTCCAGACATTTAATGTGCTAGATATTATTTGGGACTAAGATCCTCTCGGATCACGTCTTTAAACAATTCACACATCGAGAGCCAACACCAATTTGCCTCCGAGATGGAGCTTTTCTCAGCGTAATCCTCCTTCAAAAGACAGTCAGTGATATGCCTGAGACTCCCAAGCAGAACAATGCACAATTTCACAAGC
>JAOVVG010000044.1:5984923-5999924 GCA_028566375.1 Leptodoras nelsoni | reverse complement strand
AATGTAAATAGTCATGAAAATAAAGAAAACGCTTTGAATGAGAAGGTGTGTCCAAACTTTTGGCCTGTACTGTATATACAAACTAAACATATTACATAATTCCATATTTATGCGCTGATTGTTTTCAAACTGTTTTGGGGCACCTTTTGCAGTTAATAAATATAATTCGTACATGGTGTTGTCTTAAGCACCTGCCATGTGACAGTTAACTGACAGCTCCATCACTCTGAAAATGAAAACTTCTGTGTCCGTCAGCCGATCGTGTGCACTCCATGTAAAGTGTTAAAATGCATTTGCTCTATCTGTGAATTTAATGGTATGACATTAGAAGAGATCAGCATTTTCTTACTCAACATGAACATATATTCCAGTCACCACTGTTTAGTTTTTTGTTTGTTTACCCATTTAACAATGGTATTGTTATTGGCTGTATGTAAATAAAATTAAACCCCTAAACTATTACAAAAACAGTGCATAGTGGTTAATGTTGGAGCTTTGATTATCTACAGTAGACCAAGTAGCAGTGACCAGTGGGATGTAAATCCAAGCTCTTTGTTGCTATAGGCAGACCCAGAGGAAAAGAAGAAATGTCACTGACAAATCCAGTTTAGGACATGTCCGGTTTTTAATTCTGTGCCCCAGGAATGCTAGAAATACTGGAAAACATTTGCACGGTGTTACAACCCGTAATAAATGGGATGGATGTGTGTGTGTAAACATTTTGGTAATGTGCAAAGAGTAAGACAAAGTAAAACAACAAAAAGTCACACCTTTAAAATGTCAGACATCTTACTTATTATTTTGTATGCAACTGATCATGATATACACTGAAGTACCAGCAGAATAGGTACTGAAGCCTATGCAAAATTCATAGCAACACCACCTGTGCACATCATTGCTTGCATCCGCCAGTGCGTATATAAAGCGATAGACATCTATGGAAGCTTCTAGAGCTGCTTCTGCCATGAAAATGGCAAGTTATTACAATTTTCAATTTGGATTTTCAACAGGGTTTAATAGTTGGAGCTGGTGAGATGGGTTACGGCATTTCAGAGGTAGAAGCAAAGTTTGGACTTCTGAGCATCTGAGCATTTCAAGGTTGTACAGTGACTACTGGAACCTGCTTACGACAGCAGTGTGGCCATAAAAAGACTCTGGGTGAACGTGACCAGCGTCTGCTGGCAAGAATCATTTCACGTGATAGGTGTGCAACACTGCCTCAAGTAACATTGGATTTCAATGCTGGAGCCTGAAACATCAGCATGAGGACTGTGCAACGTTCCCTTGGGGGGGACTTACCAAGTATTAACTGCTATACCATTTTGTTCTGGTACTTCAGTGTATTTTAAAGAATTTGTCATATTTCCTAAAATATAAACAATATATTATAATAATTACAGGGGCAGGGGTGGCTCAGTGGGTAAGGTGTTGGGTTACTGTATAGAAGGTTGGGGGTTCCAGCCCCACCAAGCTGACACTGTTGGGCCCCTCAGCAAGGCCCTTAATCCTCGAGTCTCTCTGGATAAGGGTGTCTGCCAAATGCCATAAATGTAAATATTAGCCTTATCCACATTGACCCTAACTAGACAGGTACCACAAATGCTGTAAATGTATCATCCAGCACCACATGTTCATGTTAATGAATGTGGTATTTCTTTGACCTGCACTCTTTGTCCTGACCACTTCTTTGCCCCTTCATGAAAGTAAAAACCTATGATAGGACCACAATTACAATACACACCACCAGTCTCAGCTCTGTCAACCTTTCTGGAAAACTGCCTTGAAATGAACAATGCAAAACTTCCTATTCATATCTGTATTTCTATCTGTTTAGAACATCATCTGGGCGACAGGGTGGCTCGGTGGGTAGCACCATCGCCTCACAGCAAGAAGGTCCTGGGTTTGATCCCCAGCTGGGGCGGTCTGGGTCCTTTCTGAGTCTGCATGTCCTCCACGTGGGTTTCCTCCCACAGTCCAAAGACATGCACGTTCGGTTGATTGGTGTCTCTAAAGTGGCCCTAGTGTGTGTGTGTGTGCCCTACGATGGATTGGCGCCCTGTCTAGGGTTGTTCCTGCCTTGCTCCCTATGCTGTCGGCTAGGCATCGGCTCTCTCGTGACCCTGAAAAGGAATAAGCAGTTAAGATAATGAATGAATGAATGAACATCATCTGTTCCATATCCATATCATCATGCTATGGTTTTCATGTTGAATAATGTATTTGTATTCGTTTACATCACTAGTGCTCTCAAAACGTACCAAACACAAATAATGAGGGGCTAGAAATATAGGGTGCTAACTTAACTATGGTGGCAGACCCTGGTTTAGCTAGCTCAGCCATGCTGCTACTGCTTATAATATGTAAGTAACTAAGTCAACTTTATTTACTTATTGTTTAAACAATTAGCTTTATTTAAACATTTAACACATCCAGTGGGGGAATTTAGTATTTCCAGTTCACCTGATATACATGATTTTGGACTGTGGGAGGAAACTGGAGCTCGCAGAGGAAGCCCATGCAATCAGACAGGTGGAACATCTCCACACATAAAGGTCCCATGCCACTGTGCCATCATGGCACCCAGCCCATGTAATGCTTTAAAAACGAATAAAAGTACTTTAAAATGGACACAGTGGAGCCAGTGGAGTGAAACTAAAAGCAGGTTAGATGTGGTCCCGTTTCTTGATACCAGTCAAGATTCTAGCTGATGCATTTTGTTCAAGCTGCAATCATGCCAATGAATTCCTGTTCATGCCCAGGTACAGGGAGTTACAGTAATCTACATGGGAAGATTTAAAAGCATGAATGACGTGTTCCTGAGCCTGTGCAGAGAGAAATAACTCGATTTTAGAGACTTATGTGAGACGAAGAAATGCACTCCTAATAACAGAATTGATTTGCTGAACAAATAAGAGGTCTGGATCAAAAGTCATTTTGGATTTTTGACTCAGGGCTTGAAATATTTTGACAGCGTCTCAAGGTTTTTTGACAGATTTTAAACATATTTAGAGGGTCCAAATCATTTTAATGGAAAACATCATCTAGCCATGTGCATATATCATATGCTACTTCTTACACCAATATTTTAGCCATTATATCTGTAAGGGTGTCCTTGCATTTTTATTTGAAAGTGCCTCAAAGAGCTGGCGTAGGAGCTATGAAGTCCAGGCATTTGAAGGGAATTAGGCACTGTTAGCTTTGTGATACAGAAAATGGTTTTTTTTTGTCAGACATTGTCTGCCAGGCTTGAATGCCAAGATGAAATGTCTCCAGAGGTGTGTGCCCTCTCTTCACCAGTATCAGACTCCTCATTATGCGCTGCACTGCGGACTATGCTAATGAGCTGGAAAAAATGCTGAATCAGCCGTAAGAAAGGCTAAATAATTAATGCACGCAGGCTGACTTGAAACTGGAAACAGCATTTCAAATATCCTATGGTTTTATTGTTCCTTTCAGGAGTGCCATAACAGTCTGTGGTTGCGCCACCAGTTTTGTAATGGAGACAATGCCCTTGTTTCAAGCCCAATAGAAATACCACGTTGCTTTTAAAAGCCCCATTACTCAGCTGAAGTATTCCGTTCTCTCTTTCCTGGTCTCTCTGTGTCTCTCTGTGTCTCTCATTTATGCTCCAGAAATACACACATATCAGATGTGTACCAACAAAGAGCCCATGCCAGCATTTCAAGCCACCTGTCAGAAACAATATGTCATCTCTATGGTTTTCCCACCTCCTATGTCCCCACATGGCCCTGGCTGCCCATTTCGTCTAAATAAAGAATCCAGCCACTGAGTTCTGCCAAGCTCAAGGCTATGTCTAACCACACATAAACACACACAAACACACACACATTAGTTCCACAAACGCTCTTAAAAAGTACAGTTGACCGTTCAAGGCTTAAGGACACTAGAGACAAGTGGACTTTCTCTTTTTTTTTTGTCCCTGCCACAATTAAGATGAAAGGCCCTAGCTGGCTAGCTGCAGCTTGGTGGTTGTTGGCCTCTATCCAGAGTGATTACACACTGCAGTTTGCTCATCTCTGGCAGCTAAGGACTTGTTTTAATACAGCTGATCTGTTTTATTGATCCCCACAGCTACTGGTCTCACCTGTATGTGTGACTTTCCCAACCTTCCCATCACATACCTCTTCAAGAAGCTAAACATGAGCTTATTTTGAGCTAGAGCTCTCTTACCCTAAGCTACCTGCCTGCTAAGACTCCCGAGCAGAGGTGTTAAACATACCACCTGTGGGCTGGACAGGGCAGATAAAGTTTTTTTTTTGGCCAACTAAATGAATTTATATTAAATGAATTGTCTTATAAATGATCATTGAACTGAAAGGTTTTTTTTTAATAGAGCTCTGTTATTTCACTAGGGAGGAAAAGTAGAGAAATAACCTTAGGGCCATAAACTCAGCTACTAAGAAAATGTGCTAATGATACGTAATGGTATGAAAATGTGCTAACTATATGTAATGCGTTATTAGCGAGATAAAAATGTCTCTATTCAAAAGAGGTTTCTCAGAAGCATCGGTGAATAATTACACTATTACAACAGTTATGCAGTTTAGAGATTTTTTTATTTAAATTTTTTTAAAGATTTGTAGGCTATTTGGCATAGATTCATTTGCTTCTATATCTATTTATTTATTCATGTCTCTTTGTCCACACAGAAAAATGCAGATAAATAAACACTTTTAAGACTAAGTGTTGTTGGTCCTGCATGATTTTTTTTTTTCTTTTTTGACACCTCTCTTCTAGAGATGATTTTGAGAATATGTGTTTTGGCCCTGCCAAACATTAAATTTTAAATTTGGGATTGATAGCAAAGGATTGGTGAAACAAACCAATGGCAGCTTTTCAAAATGGATGATTTGTTTTTGATAGTGAGCTGTTGAACTGGATAACGAGTTATGATGTATTATAGCTATTGTAAGCTCACTTTCTCCATCTATCTATTGTACACATACTGAATGATGCATATGTGTGTGTGTGTGTGTGTGTGTGTGTGTGTGTGTGTGTGTGTGTGTGTGTGTGTGTGGAGGAGATGTTGTGTTTTTATAACTTTGTGGAGACCAAATGTTCCTATAAACCTTGTGGGGATTTTTTGCTGATCCCCATAAGGAAAGAGTTTTTTTTTTAGTTTTTATCAAAAATGATTTCATTACTGATGTTGGGGTTAGAGTTGGGGTTTGGGTTAAGTATAGCATTACATTTACATTTATGGCATTTGACAGACACCCTTATCCAGAGTGACTTACATTTATCTCATTTATACAACTGAGCAGTTAAGGGTTAAGGGTCTTGCTCAAGGGCAGTCTGGTGGTGCTGAGACTTGAACCCCCAACCTTCTATACAGTAACCCAACACCTTAACCACTGAGCCTCCCCTGCCCTGCAGTAATTAGCTGCAGTTATGATTGTATCAGTGGAAAGTCCTCACAAGTATAGCAAGACAAATGTGTGTGTGTGTGTGTGTGTGTGTGTGTGTAAAATGTCCATAGAAGGATGGGTAGAGAAGGAGCCCAGGAATGCCAGAGGAACAGCTGGTGTCTTTCTGACAGGTGTTCAATCACAGAGTGTGCCCTGTCTGTCTGGTGCCTGGCACACAACATAACCGTCTCCACACCGCTGCTTATGTAACAGCCGTAATGAGAGAAGTGGGAGGACAAAAATGCTGGGACTGTATGGGTGTGTGTGTGTGTACTGTATGTGCATACTGGAGGTTTTTGTACCTGACAATGAGAAACTTCTCAGCTTCGTCATCTTCCAAACCTGCCAACAATCCCAAAGAGTTATAGAAACCTAATTAAGCTTTGTTATAAATGAGCAAAATTGAAAAATACATAGTGAGGCTAATACCGAAAAAGAGCCCCCAGAAATGTCAGATCACAGACAGTTAAGATAATCTAAACTTAAACATGGAATTACTTTGTTCCAGAAATGTCAAGAGAGATAGGCAGGCTAGTTTAACGACTAAACGAGCTTTAAAGTTTATCCTGCTCAAATGTAGGCCTATTAAGAGCTGATAAGATATTTCAGTAATCGTCTTTAGACACACAGCCTCACTTCACTATTTAATCCTAGAGTGATTATTTTAGAAAGATGCTTAAACTGAAAGACAGTGAGCTTTTAAGATTTCAGCCAGCCACTGCAGAAGTGATGTGCGTTCCTGTGGGTAGGGAAAAAATATAGATTCAGCTAAAGGAAATGTGATCACCCATGAATACGGCAATAAAGTGTAAGAGTGTAGAGAAAGGGAAATGACAGACTGGCTGAGACGTTACCCAACATGAACCTGCTCTCTTTTCCCAAAATGATGAGCACAGCTGGATGCCCCTGAAGGAGCCTGAAGATTGCCATTCTGCATTGTGCTTCTGTAATTGTTAATGAGCAAAGACAGAGAGTAGGACAACACTTGTCTCTGGGGCATATCTGTACACGCACACAGACACACACTCACACACACCCACACACACAATCCTGCGACCCTGACCGTGTACGTCACTGCGGTTTCCAGAGCATTTCAGGACATCACTCTGCATAATGCCGGGTAGCTAAACGACTTCCAGACTGATGGCTTTAACCACACTGCAGCTCTGATCTGGCAGTTTAAGTTGTGAGAGATGATTCACTGGCTGCTCTTCCCCCTGCAGTGATCTAGGAAGGAGTCATCTTTCCGGCTTTTTAACAACCACCGCAAGTTTTTATGCAGATTCGAACATTTCCCATTTTCAATGGGTTCAATATTGCACATTATCTCAGCTTTTGTATCTCCGCTTCACACACATTTGCCCAACGCTCCTCTTTATTAGCTGTTCTACCACACACCCACCCACACACCCACACACACACACACACACACCTACACACACACACTACAACTCCATTTTTCAAAAGACTTTAATTAATCTAAAAGCTGCTGTGTGTGGAAAGTAACATCTTGAGACTGAGGAGCAGGAAGAGAGAGAGAGAGACAGAGAGAGAGAAAGAGAGAGCAGACAGACAGAGAAAGAGAGACAGAGAGAGTGAGAGAGAGAGGAAGGCAGACAGAGTGAGAGAGAGAGTGATAGAGAGAGAGGAAGGCAGACAGACAGAGAGAGAGAGAGAGAGAGGAAGGCAGACAAAGTGAGAGAGAGAGAGAGAGAGAGAGAGGAAGGCAGACAGAGTGAGAGAGAGAGAGAGATAGAGAGAGAGGAAGGCAGACAGACAGAGAGAGAGAGAGGGGGGGGGGCAGACAGACAGAGAGAGTGAGTAGACAGACAGAGAGAGAGAGAGAGAGAGAGAGAGAGAGAGAGAGAGAGAAAGAGAAGCTGACTTATTTACCACCAAGACAGAAGACAGTGAGGACAGTACAGACCACCCAGGACGTTAATGATATGAGGATGGAATTGAAACAAGGTTTCCATAACATTTTTCTTTTTCACAGTTCTACATTTTTGTGTCAAGAACGTTTACACCTGAGAAGCCTTGCAGATCACATGTGAACACATGGAGTTATAGATGGAGTTATGGAGTTATATATACAGTTATATAGAGTTATATATCAATCACATTTATGCCACATAGCCTCCTGACTGGCTACGTCCCAAACCATATAATACTGTACTACTGAGCTGAAATAGTAATAATTAGATCCATCATGATTGGGAAACTTCCAAGTTCATATCCTGTCTGACTGCTGAAGGACTTGGTAAAAAAACTTTACTACTTTGTTCTATAAATCTAAAAATAAAAGTAGAGTAAGAATGCCACATACACAGCCAGGCAGCAGTGTTGAAAATAGTCATTTACATTTTAGAGCAGAAGTAATGACACAGTAATGACACCCCAACCTCTCCCTTCCTCATCAGAAGAAGCAGAAAGAAAAATGAATAAATGAATGACTGGATGGATGACGGAAAGAATGAATATATAAATGAACACTACACTGTTCTGGGTAAATAAATTCAATGTTATGTACAATTCTGTACCAATATATTAAATTGTACCACATTTTAATGAGAACAGAAATTATTTCTAATAACACACACCCACACACACACACACATATAAATATTGAAGCCTATTTATCAAATCTAAGTTGCAATTTGATTTTATAATCATCTTAATTTCCTACCACCATGTATTTATACTGTAAAATCTAACAATTCCTAGCACCACATTTGCACAAATAATAGTTATTATGCTCTTAGGTAATATTTGTGAAACTGTCACAGGGTGCCACTAAATTAAATCTCTGTCTCTGTGATTCATGCATCTCTAAGGTGTCTTCAGACGCAGTTTTACCACTAGGACTCATCATTTGGACGCCAGCATACTGCAGTATATTGTTGTTTTTTTTGTTTGTTTTTTTCCTTTTATCTCTGCTGTGATTTCATATGTGACAATCAAGTGCCAGAAAAGAAACCCCAAAGGAGTGCTCTAGGTACTTCAGTACTTCAGTACTTCTATATAAGATATATCACTTTTTTTTCTTTCTCTCTGTCTCCATCAGTGTTGTTCAACTTGATTCCTGTGGGACTGAGAATAGTCGCTATCCAGAGTACGAATACGGGCCTCTACGTTGCCATGAACAGCGAGGGCTACCTCTACACTTCCGTAAGTTATCAACCTGTCCAAATGGAGTTTACTGCAGTATTTTATTCTGCTGTTGTTGTACAGAGTTATAGCATTGATATTCCAGTGCCATGGCAGTGCCATAGAATGCATTTATTCAGTATTTTAAATTGTTCTCTGATCCCTATATACGTAGACTTAGGGTCAGGGTGAAAAATGCGGTTTTACACACCCATTTCCAAGCATATGATCCCCAGAATGACACAATATTATCCCAAAAAGTGCAGATATCCCCTTCACAGCTTGGAATGACACAAATCTGTACATAAGCTGTAAGTTTGGTTGTTGCTGCTGCTGCTGTTTTTGTTGTCATTGCTATTTTGTTCTTTACAATACCTGCGATTTGGCTGTGCAGCTCCAATCTGGGCTGCTCTATGTAAATTTTGGGAGTGTGAATATTCATGAGGCAAGAATATAACGTCATATTCTGGGGTTTATGGAAATCTGCTGTTTTACAGACTTCTGTTGCATATGCAGGATTTACATTTGAAATAGGAAACAGCAGTATTTGAGGTTTATGGTATGTCAGGTGGTTTTGGGCGACACGGTGGCTCGGTGGGTAGCACTGTCGCCTCACAGCAAGAAGGGTTCAATCCCCAGGTGGGACGGTCTGGGTCCTTTCTGTGTGGAGTCTGCATGTCCTCTCTATGTCCGCTTGGGTTTACCCCCACAGACTCAAAGACATGCACATTAGGTTGATTGGTGTCTCTAAAGTGGCCCTAGTGTGCGTGTGTGTGCCTTACGATGGATTGGCGCCCTGTCTAGGGTCGTTCCTGCCTTGCGCCTATGCTGCCAGCTAGGCACCGGCTCTCCCGTGACCCTGAAAAGGAATAAGCGGTCAAGAAAATGAATGAATGAATGGTATGTCAGGTGTCAGGTCTATGTGTCCAACTCTCTTTATTCAACTACGCTGTGGTAATTAAAGTTTTCCATTTTCCAGTAAAAGAGTTTTAACTCTGCCGTGCTTCAGTCTAGATTTATTTAATAATGAAAGCGTTTAGCGTTTGCTATTAATCATTCATTTCTAAAACCTTCGGGTAGTAGATTAGGATTCGTTTCACCTTTTTTTATGATTATTAACAGTAGGCTTATTTTTGCTCACTATATATTACACAAAATGTGCTGCTAATTCAAAGTACAAACAAAAATCACACTTAAAACACAAATTATGGAGTAGTCTTCTAATTTAACAAACGCTTTTCCAGTTATTTATAATAAATATATAGCGGAGTAAGGGCGTGTCTTTGGGTAATGCTTGAACATGGAGGGACCGTCAGCAAGTCTAGACTCTCATTCCTCACTCTTGTAACAACACATCTTGTTATTTCCGCCTTCACCAGAGTTATTAAACGCCATGAAAACAGGGAGTTTAAGGTTCATTTATCAGTTGCATATTCCTATTCTATTAGTCATAAGTTTAAACTGCAAATCATCACCTCAATGTAAAAAATAATATCATTGTTGGACCACGACAATAGTTCAATCAAGCCTAGTAAGGATTCGCTTTTTATCTTGGAGACTTTGCTCTTTATATTGTGTTCATTAAGAAAAGTGCAGATGGGGCACATCATTGTATATAATAAAAAATAATGTTACATTCGTTATGTTAGAGTTATTCCATGTGCAATACAAAAAAAATAAAAAGATGTGACAAACCGGCTCTAATCGGCTATAAATTTCAACAAATAATTTTGGAGTTAATCTTTTTTTTTCTTTAATTTAAGAATTTAGCAGCCTAAAGCCAACAAAATACTGGAATAAACAATGAGAACACAAGGATGAGTTAAACAGATGTGATTGAGGGGGATAATTCACACAAATGTTCAAATCTATGACTATACACCTTCAGGGAAAACTTTTTTTATGTCACATTATGTATATTGTATTGTCAAATATATGCTTTCAGGCTCTAGTATATTTTATATTTATGTTAACAGGTTTGTCAGGTATAATGAATATGACAACTAAACGTGACAGATATTTTAAATAACAGAGACAAACTGATTCACAGTGATTAACTTGACGGTTATAGGGTCTGCCACCTCCGTCTCTCTCTTTCTCTCTCTTTTTCTCTTCACCACACGCCCACCCCTGACCCCAAGCTTGAATCGCATTTACGTCAAAGCCATAAAAGAAACAATACAGTCATGTTGTTGTCTCTGAGCTGTTAACAGGTAAAGAGTGGATTGAAATATACTCATGTTTATAATAACAATGGCAGTAACAGTATCAGAGGGAGTGTCAGAATCTGCCTAAATGAGAAGTTTTAGTCTAATAACCTATTAGAAGTACTGCATGTACATTTGTATGAAGAGAAGGGTTCAAGAAAGATCTGAGTGAACAAAGACATACTCCCTTGTGCACTATTTCTCCGACACTGAAGACAGAAGTGGGTAAAATCCATACACACTTCAAAGGGGAAATAATCGCCTTTATGAACTACATTTAGAGCTGTGGTGCAGAGATGATACATAAACCATGGCCATGCTGCCCTTACACAGAATCCGTTCAATTCATTTCAATGTGAATGTTGCATTAACCCTAAGATGATCTGTCATGTGTTATATACAGGACATACAGATCGTTTGGCTCAACGTGTGTAAACATTTTTGCTCAGCATGCTAAACATTTTCCAAAAAGGTTCCACGAAGATCCTCTTGACCAAGCAAGAACTAGATAAGACAAACATGTAACCACTAAAGAATACTTAATGATGTATTTTTATCTTCACTCTTGTGCCATTCAGGAGCTGAACATCTAATGTATCTTCATCTAATCCAATTCTTTCATTAGTCATTTGTAAGGCAGGTAATACTAACACTGTCTATGAGTATTTAAACTACAGGCCTAACTGCTTTATTCTCCATGCGATCCTGCCTTTTATTAAAGCACTCACTTAGAGCTCCTTTAGCACCCGAGAGCAAACCGTTATTAACTTCCACAAAGATTCAGGCTTAATTTTATCATGTTATTTGGTCACTATATGAAACTGCAGGTGTTCAAAAACCTTTGCCTGCTGTATATAGACACAAAGGCATCAGGCAGACACAGACTATCCTCAGTGTGAATCTCAGGCCCAGGTTCATAAGTAATCTAAAGTTCTTGAGAGAACAGTGGTTTTTTTCTTCTTTTTTTGATGGTGATGATGATAGCACATAGTTACAATTTGATCATGGTATCTCATTTGCATTACTAATTATGTCAGTGGAAGGTACTGACAAAGACAGTAAGAAAAAGTGTGTGTGTGTGTGTGTGTGTGTGCGTGTTCTTAGCGGACAGATGATCCCAAAATTGCAGTTGTTTGTTCCCAGTGCTCTGTACTCTTCTGGAGCAGCAGATGAGCTCTTTTCTTTTTTTTGTTTATTGTTTTGTGGTAATCGCTGCTTCAGATTTGGTGCACAGTGATTTAGCATCATGGCAGGAAAACAGTAGGAAAGAAAGGGGGGATACAAGGGATATAGTGAGGTCTGGAGGAAGTGCAGGGAAAACAAGGTGAACTGTTTTCCTCACAGATGGAGAAAAGAGGACAGTCACTTTCTTTATGGGGGTTTTCTCTATTTTTTTCCCTCTAGCTGCTATGGTCCTTCCCTGTAGTGAAAAATGGGTCATCTTACTTCTGCCCAGAGAATATAGAGGGAAGTAGCCTCTTTATAGCTCCCCATCCTCATCTGTTTTTCTGGCTGTATTGTAATTAATTACATTATCTAGTGCAATGTCATGCCATGTGTGTGTGTGTGTGTGTATGCACCATGTTTTTATATCGTTGTGGGAAAGAAATTTCCCTGCAAGGTTAGGGGGAAATTATTTTTGACTTTGTTTTTTGTTGTTTTAGTTTTTAACAAAAAATAAAAAACAAAAAAAAATTAAAGAGCCAAGGAAAAAAGTTGCCTTTTCATTACTAAGATTAATGTTAGGGTTTGGCATTGCATTAATTAATACCTACACTACATTGCCAAAAGTATTCACTCACCGATCCAACTCATTGAGTTCAGGTGTTCACTTCCATGCCCACAGGTGTATAAAATCAAGCACCAGGCATGCAGACTGCTTCTACACACATCTGAGAAAGAATGGGTCGCTCTCAGGAGCTCAATGAATTCCAGCGTGGTACCATGATAAAATACCACCTGTACAAGAAGTGCAGTCATGAAATTTCCTCACTACTAAATATTCCACAGTTAACTGTCAGTGATATTATAACAAAGTGGAAACAACTGAGAATGACAGCAACTCAGTCACGAAGTGGTAGGCCACGTAAAATCACATTTTGGATGCTGAGACACATAGTGCACAGAGATCACCAACTTTCTGCAGAGTCAATCAGTACAGACCTCCAAACTTCATGTGGCTTTCAGATTAGCTCAAGAACAGTGTGTAGAGAGCTTCATGGAATGGGTTCCCATGGCTGAACAGCTGCATCCAAGCCTTACATCACCAAACGCAATGTAAAGTGTCGGATGCAGTGGTGTAAAGCACGTGCAACTGGACTCTAGAGCAGTGGAGACGTGTTCTCTGGAGTGATGAATCATACTTCTTCATCTGGCAATCTGATGGATGAGTCTGGGTTTAGTGGTTGCCAGGAGAACGGTACTTGTCTGACTGCATTGCACCAAGTGTAGAGTTTGGTGGAGGGGGATTATGGTGTGAGGTTGTTTTTCAGGAGTTGGGCTCGGCCTCTTAGTTCCAGTGAAAGGAACTCTTAATGCTTCAGCATACCAGGAGATTTTGGACAATTTCATGCTCTTTGGGGATGACCCCTTCCTGTTCCAACATGGCCTCACACCAGTGCACAAAGCAAGGTCCATAAAGACATGGATGAGCGAGTTTGGTGTGGAAGAACTTGACTGGCCTGCAAAGAGTCCTGACCTCAACCCGATAGAACACCTTTCGGAAATATAGTGTATGTCAATAGAAAGTCCTCACAAGTATAGCAAGACAAACTCTGCCTGGGTGTGTGTGTGTCAGCTACACCCTGACATTTTACTTCAAATGACATTTAACTTAAAGCTCATCAATATTTCACATTTTTTCTTTGGTGGACACAGCAGACTCCACAGATAACAACACACCCACTCTGCCTCTCCCCCTCTCTCTAAGGTGCTGGGGCACCACAAGCCACCAAAATAGCTTCACAATACCTTAGCAACAATTGTATCTGTCTCTAGAAGTGCATTGGAGGGATGACCACCATTCTGCCTAAAGATATTCCTTTCAGCTGGTTTTAATGATGGTGGTGGTCATTTTGTCTCTCTGCCAAAGAATCTCATCAATTTTATTTTCACTTTTTTTCTTTTGCAAACCCTGCAACTTTCTCTCTCTTCATTTCCTTACTCTGCTTTGCACAGCAATATAGTGCAGAGAATAAAGTGAGATACGCTTAATGTTATTAAATGGCCAAATTATAATTAAGTTATAAATTATAGTTATAATTACAGTGTTAATGCATTTGGGTAATTTGAAGAAGAAGAAGAGCCAGGATGGGACAAAATGACATACACACAGGCAGCAAATTAAAGAAAAAAAAAACATAATGTGCCATAGTAAGTGTGGTGTTTGTCCACCACATGCCACAAAAATCTTCAGTGCACCTTGGGATCAATTCCACACATCTCTGGACCTGTTTCCAAGGGAAATAAACCTTCTTCCAAAAGATATTAACTTAGTTGATGTTTGACTGTTATCTAGCTTATGGCTCCATGTCTACCTTCAGTGTTCAGTTGAATTGAGATCTGCTGATTGTAAAGATCATAGCATATGTAAAAAATGCATAAAAGTAATCAGTTAGAAGAATTTCATTCTGATTTGCAGTGGTGTTTACCTCATGACCCAAATCATGCCAGCAAAATCATTCCAACTGCATAACTGTCCATAACTTTCTCACCTATATATAGTGCATATGAAAGCCTATATGTTCAGTATGTATATAGATCTGAATAAATGATGTGAAGCTCTTTGTCACTGGTGTGTGCTTGCAGGCTGGTGTTACCTGTAAGAGGCTGTTGGAAATTGCTTTTGATAAAAATAGTCCCAGTCCCGGTAACCTGACCCATTTTATTAACTTTGCTCCGAGAAGAACTCAGAGAGCACAATTTCACAGAGAGAAAGAGAAGGGAAGGTGAGACGGAAGCTCTAGACAAGGGGTGTCCAAACTTTTTCAAAGAAAACAGACAAGCACACACAATCGCTCCCACCATCAGATGAAGGGAAAGTAACGTGCTGGTCAGTGGGCCACCTAAAACAGAAGCCATGGGCCAGTTATCATCTCTCCATGGGCCTCATTTAGCCATGGACATATATATATATATATACATATATACAGTACAGGCCAAAAGTTTGGACACACCTTCTCATTCAATGCGTTTTCTTTATTTTCATGACTATTTACA
>JAOVVG010000044.1:5813541-5834917 GCA_028566375.1 Leptodoras nelsoni | reverse complement strand
AGAAGGTCGTTGCTGAAAAGGCTGGCTGTTCACAAAAGAAATATTCTAATCATCTGAGATACTGGATTTCTGCTTTTTATGAGCTACAGGCCATAATGATCAAAAATGAAAATTGACATGCAATGAATATAAATTATGAAAGTTTTTCAACTTGAATTATGGGAATTTTGTTTTTCAATATATTCTACTTTTTTGAGATGCCCTACTAACTTTGACATTGGGACACATTAACCTATATATAAACCTCAGGACATGCTTGGAGAGTTTATATGACTAATGAGCCATGGTATTTGCCCACAGGGCAAGAGGAGTGAGAGGAAGCGCGTCTGGAAACGCATGTAGATTTCCCCAAATGCTATATTTAAACATGTAGTTGTGCTTCTGAAATTTACTCTCGCCCCATTAAAGGTCTGAGCTAAACCTGCTATATGCTGGAAGGGTTTAATGACTCAATGAATGAATTTAAGGAAATGAATTCATGTGCTGCCCAAATCTTCTGCGCTCCATTGCAGAGAATGCAATCATCATAAAAATCCAGCATTGCTCGCCTGCTAAGATTTTAGGACTAGACAAATGAGATCTCTTTATTAAGAAGGGGAATTAAAGGAGATTGTGAGAATTTGCTCCCATAATGTTAGCTGGTATGATGGGATGAATTAAGAAGGTGATTTTATAATATAACTACAGTAATTACCGAGTATACGCCTTTAGTGTTCAATAAGAATAAACCCCCTTTTTAAGTTGACTAATGCTATAAGATGGTCAAATTGTAATTAAGCATCCATGCTGCTCAGCCAGGAATCATGATGCTTTGTAATCGAGTTTTCATAACGATCATATTGTTTATTGCAGGAATTCCCAAGCTGATTGTCTTTATATTAGAATTACAGTATTAACCAGATCTACAAGCCAAGCCCTGCGTAATTGCACATAAGACTGCCTTAAACCTGAATCCTGGCATTCAGGCTCACATCAGCAGTACTGAGCTCTGCTTTTATACCCTCAGACCTGGAATGTGAATATTGATGGTGGTGTTTCAAGCCCTTTGGGAGCACATTTTGGCCTAATAGCACAGATTCATGGAGCTTGACCCAGTTACCCATAAACAGACCTCTAAGACATGACCATCTGTGAGAGTAGAATTGCAGACACAGTGTCCATATTTTTACCTCATTATTGAAGCATGTTGTAATGCTACATTTAGGCTTTAAATCATCAGAACTAACTCTGATGCTCAAATCACTTTCACCAAATAGAGTGTGCTTTATTTTGAGATATTTTTCACTGCTCATGTTTGCCTGCTTGGCTTAGAGTCTAAGAATATTATAATCTATAACAGTGAAAGGTCTCTCTGTGGGACAAGAGCACAATGGTGCACGCTATCTATGGTGTGTGTGTGTGCGTGCGCGGCAGCCCCCTGGTGAAAATACTGCACAGAGCAAAACACTTGGCATCCTTCAGCACATCTCTTACATCCTATTGCTAGCACCTTCATTGAGTATCTTCGACACACATGTAGGCTGTCGAATTCAGTTAAGACAGCAGGATGGACGTGCACATAAAGCATTAAACTATCTTCTGGTTTAATGTCAAGCACACGCTGCTGTTGCAATCTCATCCACTCCATCACCAGCACAGCAGTATATCACACTTAGACTTGGTATGTTATATAATAGCTCTTTTCATTCTGCCTCTGATTAAAAATGATGTGATTAGGGCAAATGGATCTGCTCCTGGAGCAAACGCATGAGTGTCTAACTTGCTGCAGTGTTGTCCCTGTTCCTTAAGATCCTTTAAATCTGTTTTGACAAATAAAATTGAATTTAATGAACCGATTCATTTGGTCAGAGAAATACTCCGCAGAATGAATTTCCTACTACACGTAGTATGCTAGTACATTCATCAACCCAATCAATGCTTGATCTGAAGACTGATGACTTTTTTTGTGAACTTAATACACAACACAATGCAGTCTTTGAACCTTTTTTAGCTGGAGGTTAGCATGTAAGAGAGAGGGCATTGTTTGTGCATGGCTTGTCCATTGTCTGTGTTTCACAAAAATAAATTTTCATTGCTAGTCTTTTTTTGGATGTAGTTCTTTAACACTTAGGCATATCTTTCAGTTATATGCGCTGTATATGAATGTCCATATGCTTTTATTACTACTACTACTACTACTGGTAGCTTGTTTTTAGTTTAAATCTGTGAGATATATTAATGATCTAGAGGCACATTATTGGTATATGCAGTGAAGTAAACTCTATAGATATGTTTGGACTTTGTGTTTTCAGTTCTATGTGATTGAGTATGCCGCGTGTGACGCCACATACAACGAAATCGTCACATCGGAAAGAATCCGGCCTGTCAACCCGAACAGCCCTTCCACTCGCAACTCCTTCTACAAAACCACAATTGCTGTGCCCGAGGACCTCAGAGAAATGTCAGTGTGATGTCTTCATACACACACAAGCTGTCACAACAAATGTGACTCTTCACATACTATTCAAATTTAAGTGAAAAACATGTCATTGATTAGGATTGCATGTTACTGTTTCAAGCACCTCATATAATTCTGGGGAAAGCTTGAGCTTTAAATGATTTAAATGATGGTTTGATAGTTTTAGTACACAGACAGTCTCACACAACACGTCCATGTGGTGTCATCAGTGTTGGAAAATGATAAGACAGGGAAGAGGAGGTTGGAAGGAGATTGACTTGACTAAGGTTTTTTTTCCTGGTTAAATCTGGCAGCTGTTTAACTGACAACATCCACAAAGACTTCAGGAAAGCAATCGGAGCCAACTGCGTCTTCTACAGCGCTTCGACACATGAACTGGTTGTACTGGTCAGTACATTTCTCTCTGTCTGTTTCTGGTTCTCTCCTTCTTTATTCTTTCTTTGTAGTAATTTCTTTACCTGAGTGCATGCTAAGGGAGCAGGAAATTCTTTTTTTCCACAGTCCACAAACGAGTCGACAGTGAAGCGTGCCTCCCTACTGAGTGACATGCACTTCCGCAGCATTCGCACCAAGCTCATGCTCATGTCCCGCAACGAGGAGGCCACCAAACACCTGGAGGTGCATGCCCACGCATATATTTATACATTTAAACTTTTTACATAAAGTTTAAAAAAAAAAAACTAATTCTCACATGCAACTTATCAGTTTTTCCCCTGCAAGGATTTTTATTCCTATTATTCATCACATCTAATCTTATCTACATAATTAATAATTAATTAATAATTACTTAATTTAATTTCTAGTAATTGTGAATTAAAGATTAGTTGTTGGAACATGGACAGCAATGTCTTTGTAAATGTAGTATTTCAGAATGTAAATTTAGTAACTGCACCACAAGCATCATAACTTGCAAGAAGCTAATGCCTGTCCTGCTGTTTTGTGTATGCTTCAGACGAGTAAACAGCTGGCATCAGCCTATCAAGAGGAAGTACGGGTGCGTGAGGATTTGATGGGGTTGGCCATCGGCTCCCACGGTGCCAACATCCAGCAGGCCCGCAAGGTTCCTGGGGTTACCGCCATTGAGCTTGAGGAAGAGAGCTGCACCTTCAGGATCTATGGAGAGGTGTGTGTGTGTGTTTTTGAGGAAAATGAACAGGCTGCTGCATTGGCACGATAGTTTTATGGAGGTAGTATTTGCTACAGTACTTTTTTTTTTTTTTTTTTTTTTCAACCAGCAGTTACTTAAGCAAGAGGTTAAAATCTAACAACATTCATTAAAGTTTAATATTGTAATAAAATTACCTTAAGGACAAACCGAAATTACGACGTGACTGCTGCACATCATCTTAATGGAAACCCAGCAAATGCTAATTCACCTATTTTGTTCATTTTCTCTGAAAGATCGTCACGATTACAGAACAATAGTGTGCTCTAAAGATGAATGAACATGCTCTCTCCTGTTCTTTCCTCTACTCTTTTTCTGTGTCAGACCCCAGAAGCTGTGAAACAGGCTCGAGTATATCTGGAGTTTAAAGAAGACTCCTTCCAGGTACCCAGGAATCTTGTAGGTGAGTTTGCTGTGAGAAACACACGGATCCAGTAGCTGACTGTGACACCTTGGGTGAAAAGGGGAAATGAAGTTGGTCGTTTGGTGTTCCAGGGTCGGGTTCAGTCAAGTTATTTTGTTGAGATCAATTCCACATTGTGTGTGCAGCCTGGATTTTACAGTCTATCATGTTCTCACTGATCTGAAATGATGTGATGGGAGGCTTTTTAAATAGTCTTCTGATGCTTTTCTCTCAGTAGCCATTTGTATTAGGAAATTATTACTGCTGTGAGTGCAAGGATAAAATTCCACTAATTAAAATAGAATATCCGTCACTTTTAAAGCTCTCTCTCTCTCTCTCTCTCTCTCTCTCTCCTTGCCATCTAGGCAAAGTTATAGGGAAAAGTGGCAAAATCATCCAGGAAATTGTGGACAAGTCTGGCGTGGTGCGTGTCCGGATCGAAGGGGACAACGACAAAAAGCTGCCCAGAGAGGAGGTAAGCCTGATGATGCGCCATCAACATGCCTCAAACCTTACTTCAGTAGCTCTCACAGACTTTTCCATTCACAACCACAAGCTATAGACCAGACCTTTACTTTTATTTGTTTTTGTTGTATTTATTTGCTTTCATAAAATACTTTAACTTACCATGCATGTCTTTTATGTTCCCCTCTTTTAGGGTATGGTTCCCTTCATCTTTGTAGGAACCAAAGAAAACATCAGTAATGCCCAAGCTTTGCTGGAGTACCATGTGGCCTACCTGCAGGTTAGCCAGTGTCTGTGTGTCTGTGTCTCTGTGTGTGTGTTCATGCAACTGAAACATCACCTAGCTTGATACAATATACAGATTTTTTTTAATCTGTGGGTTATTTGGCACTGTCTGTGTGAGCAAAGTGGCTTCAGTTTCTAGACCCAGTTGCTCCACGTCAACTGCACAAGCTCAGATCTGTCTTGTTCTTAACAGAGGGTGATTAAAATAAACATGTGATTACAACAAACAGGTGACTCTAATTAATAAATGTCTGTAGTTTCATTTCCAGTTGTGGTGATGTGTTCCAGTACTGTTAAACACCCAGTCAGTAGGTTGCCCTTTGTATGTAGTCATAAGCATATCTTGTGACGTGCATCCATCCTAATTAATTGATTGAAATTCAGACGAAGCATTATTAGGAATCAAAGAACTGGAATCCTTTGTATAGACATATTTGCACTGCATTGAAAGCAGCACTGAGTCTATTAAAATTTCAGTGTGCTCCTCTGTTCACAAGAAGAAGTAGAGGGGAAAAAACATGACCTTTTTGTAAAAAAAAAAAAGTGCTGTTTTCTGATGATTATATTTGCATTTTTTTTTAAAAACCAGTCTGCACCCATAAATATTTGCATGAAAATGTTCAACAGCAACACGCTAAGCAAACAAACTATCCAAATTGACAGTCATCTTCTCATCTTCCAATGCTAAGCTTGTCAGCAGTGGAAGATGAGCTGCTAACCGAGCTGCAGCTGAACTCAAATACACCTTTTGACTATACATTTCTCTGGGTATTTTCATTTATTTTTATTTTTTTACCAAAATCAACCGACAATTGAGAGATGACAAGTTAATATTCAGTATTTTCATTTTAAGAACAATTGCACAGGCATATAGTGCAGAAATGGCAGGCGGCCATGTTAAGCTCGCTGCAACGCTGGAGATGGCGGCTCAATCTAAACTGGTCAGCTGACGTCCTCCCTCATGGAAAGCTGCTGATCACACCCTTCTTTTAACCAGCTAAAGATAACCATTAGGGCAGTGCCAGGGGGGGTACTTTAGGAGGTGAGGGTATGTTGGTGGATGGATTACAAGCTATGTGGCCCTGTGCTTCTCAGAATAGCCCCTCGGCCCCTGCACTAGCTCTCAATATACCACCTTTCAGCTGTTGTTCTACAGTGCAGCTGTCACACACTGCAGTGACCTCTTCTCTCACACGCCTTAGTAGAGCATAGTGATTCCTGTCTTTTGTAGTTTAGTATAACGTATACCTGCAATCCTGCATGTCTGTCATCTCTCACTTAAAGCGAATATCTCTTATTTTCTTATTTATTTTTTGAAAGATTTGTTTAATTAACCCACACTATACATAAACTGATGTAAAGAGATCAGTGGTTATTAACTTAGCTTTGTGTTGTTTGTTTCAGGGCTTTTATATTATGCATCTCTGATGATAATCAAGCCCGTTTCTTTTTTTTTCCATTCTCGCTGGTAGGAGGTGGAACAGTTGCGCCTGGAGCGGCTGCAGATTGATGAGCAGCTTCGTCAGATCGGTGTTGGCTACCGTGCAGCCCCAAGTCGCTCCGGTGCACCTGGTGCCAGTGATCGTGAGAGGGGATACCAGACTGACGAGAGCAGCAACTCTCTACAGACCTCACGCACGTATGGAGGACGAGGCCGCGGGCGCAAGTCCAACAACACGTACTCCGGTTATGGTGAGCCAGCCGTGCATTATGTCCTCGTCTACTGCTATGTACATTTTGAGACAGAAGGGAGAAGTTTCAAATATGTAAAGGGTTAAGTCTGAATTTTCTTGAAGGTTAAATCAAATAAAAGCATAGTGCACGTTGACTAGCCCAATTGGGGGTTTTGCATTAAATCTTAATAAAGTCATTTGGGTGCTTCTTTTCCTGTATTAGCAAAATCAGGATCCTGCTAACTCTCTCTGCGTTGTTACAGTTGTGGTATCTGGATTATATCCTGATAAGATTTACATTACATATATTTACAGGTGTAATGGATTACTGTATAATGCATAATATGCAAATCAGCTCAACACTTAAGTTGGGAACCTTTAATATAATGTAGTTTGTATGGTTCTGTGCAAATGATGGCTGTAATTAAGTAAGGTAGATACTGATTTACTGTATATATAAGATGTATTAAGACAATGTGTCCACAGGTACCACATTTGCCCAGGTATATGTTGAACAACATGGTCAACGTTAAGGTTTGTTCTAATAAATCTGATGACTTAACTTCTGGTGTTTAACCCTGATAGGAACAAACTCTGAGATGTCCAATGCTTCTGAGTCTGAGGATCTGGCTGAGCGGGATTCTAGGCCCCGGGGTGTGGGAGGTGAGGAGAGGGGCTCCCGGAGAGGAGGCCGTGGACGAGCATCTAGCACAGGCAGAGGCCGTGGAGGCCCTGGATCCCGCAGCTCGAACACGATCAGCTCAGGTACCCAACTCGTCCAGCTTGTATGATAGCTAGCTGTTGTGTTGCATCAGTGGTTTTGAGAGCAGTTGTGGTTTGACCTGTGGGTGTGTATGTGTAAATGTGTGTAACATGCTCTCTATCTTTATTCCATCAGTGCTAAAGGACCCTGACAGTAACCCCTACTCTCTACTGGAGGGTGAAGGTGATTTGGGTGGAGACACTGATGCCAGCGAGAGCATGGGTGGCAGTGACCGCCGTAGGCGTTCCCGTCGTCGCCGTAATGACCAGGAGCCCAGTGTGATTGATGCCGCCAATGAGTCAGATGGCCAGGCAGCTGCTAGTGAGAATGGACTGGGTAAGATTAACACTTGCAGTTTGGAGCGCTCCAGTCATAGAAAGATGGTTCCTTTAAATCACGTCGCACTTTCGAACTTGACATGCTCTCGTTGCTTTGCAGATGACGAAGGCAAACCCCAGAGACGCAACAGAAGCCGCCGTCGCCGTAACCGGGCCACCCGACCTGAAGGGGGCTCTGCCAGCCGTGACAGACAGCCAGGTGAGAGAAACGTTTTAAAACACTTTGTTCAGCAATCATCTGGAATTCAGACAATGCAGATATATTAAGCATTCTGTTTTAGCTGCAGTGTGACTATGCAGTCTTTAGGCATAATTAGACTTGGTTCAGAATTAAGTGTGTATGCACATACACCGATCAGGCATAACAGTAAGACCTCCTCCTTTTCTCTCCACTCATTGTCCATTTTCTCAGTTCCACTTACCATATAGATGCACTCTCTAGGTCGACAATTACAGACTGTAGTCCATCTGTTTCTCTACATACTTTTAGTCCCCTTTACTCTGTTCTCTAATGATCAGGACCAGCACAGATCAGGTACTATTTGGGTGGTGGATCATTCTCTGCACTGCAGTGACCCTGATGTGGTGGTGGTGTGTTAGTGTGTGTTGTACTGGTGTGAGTGGATCAGACACAGCAGTGCTGCTGGGGTTTTTAAACACCTCATTGTCACTGCTGGACTGAAAATAGTCCAACAAAAAATGTCCAGTCACCAGCATGTAGGCAGCATCCTGTGAGCACTGATGAAGGATTAGAGGATGACCAACACAAAACTGTGCAACAACAAATGAGCTACTGACTCGGACTTTACATCTACAGGGTGGAGCAATATGGTGAATGTGTCTCATAGAGCGCACAGTAAGTGAACACAGTGTTTAAAAACTTCAGCAGCGCTGCTGTGTCTAATCCACTCACACCAGTACAACACACACTAACACACCACCAACACCACATCAGTGTCACTCTGCTGAGAATGATCCACCACCCAAATAGTACCTGATCTGTGCTGGTCCTGTGGGGGTCCTGACCATTTGAGAACAGAGTAAAGGGGACTAACAAAGTGAGTAGAGAAACAGATGGACTACAGTCTGTAATTACTACAAAGTGCAGCTATATGGTAAGTGGAACTCGTAGAGAAAAGAAGGTGGTCATAATGTTATGCCTGATCGATGTAAGGGGAGCTGCCAAATCACAGCCAGCCATAGCTGTTTGATGCAAAATAATTTTTGTCGTCATTTGCAGTTACCGTGGCTGACTTCATCTCTCGTGCAGAATCTCAGAGCCGACAGAACCTTCCAGTGAAGAAAGAAGAAATGCAACATGACTCCCAGCCTAAGGTACATAACGCCTGAGGGCTTAGTTTCATTCTGTTGGTTTGGCTCGGAATAACTACTGTAGTTCCCTTTCTTTTTTTTGTAATTTATAAAAAAAAATTAACTGAGTGTATAAATTGTAAAAAAAAAAAAAAAAGAAAGAAAAAAAACACATTTCTGTATCTGAGGTCCTAAATATGTCTCATATGGGCCAATCAACTTGTTTTCCTCAACAGGAGAATGGGACAAGTGTGAAGAAGGAAGAGCATACCCCGTCCAAGCGTTCCCCTAGCAATGGTGTGGCATCGTCTGGGGAGGCTCTGACCCTAGTGAACGGTGTTTCCTAAATGGAAAACACAGAACGTCAGCTCACCACTCAAGACCATTGTCTAGAGCAAGACACTACAGCGATCTGTCCCTGCTTGCATTTTACGTAAACCTTTAAACAGACGAGTGAAAATCGACTAAAAATCTTGAATTCATAAGAGATTGAGGAGAAAAAGATATTAAAAAAAAATGACAAACGCATCTACTTAAACACTTCAACGGTGTATGTTTATCCTATCTATCAGTACTTAGTGCTTATGTAAGAGAAGCTTGCCAAAAAAGAGCTGGTGGATATGCTTCGAAAATCTGACGTAACTGAACACAGGACGTGACTATATGTTTTTATTTTTGACAAACGGTTTTCTTTTTTGTTTGTCACTGTTGTTGTCGTTTTGTTTGTTTTGTTTTTTTTCTTCACTGGTGTGGGATTGGTCACATTCCCAAACAGATGCATCTCTGAAACAGTGTTAGAGGCAAGGGGAGGAGCTAGCCAAGAGATTGGGGGATGTGGGCGGAGCCTCTCGTGTGACTGGCAGTTGAGGCTAAGGTACTCTTAAGATTGAGGTTGTGTTTCGGAAGACATTGGAAAGACATCGTGCCTTGAATTTGAAAAAAAAAAAAAACTTGAGCATTTTTGTTTTTGTTCGTGGAACAACAGATACTGTATGCTTTTTTTTTTTTTTTCTTAAAGTAAACAAGAATCCAGTGGAGAACCTAATTGCAGGGTTATGCTAAGAGACGGAAAACAGGATAAAATGTGGTAGTAATGACAAACAAGAAGGTAAGAATGTTGCTCTATGTAGGAGTCGTGCTCTGGATGGCATTTATTAGGTGTGCGTGTGTGTGTATGTTTGTACGTGTGTAGTTAGAATGCAACCGTAGAAATAAGTTGGGAGAACTGTTACGTGGTCTCTGAGCCGACTCTGGAGAGGGATGAAGGGATGCGGTCACGTTAGTTAAAGGACGAGCATTCTCTCAAACGGGCATGGCTGCATCAGGAACAGCCCCACACACAGACGTTAAGTTAGAAACCTGCCAGACCCAGATTGCTAATTTTACCCAGAACCGATATCCAAATATAAATCAGTGCCTCTGATACCCCCCACCCCACCCCCCAAAAAAACCACTGCTGTTTCTGAGAGGGGGCATGTGAGACGTGATTGCGTTGGAAAGTGATAAAGATAACACACCCAGTTGCAGCTTTGACACCACAGTAGATGATGTGGTTTAAACACACTGTGCCTGCTGAACGCTTTAAAAGGTGAAGACTTCTCTGTGGTGCCCCCTACTGGACGGGCTTGGGTTTTACACAACCTAGTGTTCAAGAAGGCGTGTTGTGTAGGGAATAGCACAGCCTCAGAAAAGTTGAGAGCCACACACGCACACATGATGGTGTATGTGAAAATACAGTACACTCCAATGTTATCGCTACACAGTTTAGACTTCCTGGGTCTGTGGTCGAGCAGGTTTTGAACCTGAGTTTTAGTCCACGTGCCTCGGAGGCCAGGCGAGCGTGGTGTTTAAACAGAACAGGATGTCTGTCGCGTTCCTGATTGTCGCAGTCAAAAAGACGCACCCCAGGGGGTTCATGTCCCCTGTCATGGCTCACATTACTGTCATCTTGGTTTTTGCTCTCAAACTTTTTTTGGTTGTACTTTTCACATCATAAAAAAAATAATAAAATGGAAGTGAAACAAATTTCTTTGCGAATTGAGCCTTTTATTTCATTTTGTTGTTCTTAATGTAAAGATGTTCATCTAGACTAAAGATGTGCAAATTAGGTCTCATTTAAATGTATTTTACAATATATTCACTTTTCAGTGTCATCTCTTATTTCAGCATCAGTTGGTAACAATCCTGCAAACCACACTGAGGTGAGAAGGCTTTACTATCACAACGCTGTAGACAGGAAGCGGTATGGCTTACAGCAACTACATGCAATTCAACCTAAAGTTTCTGTAAACTTCTGAAGAAAATTTACTGCTGTGAAATCAGCCTCTGGTTTGTTCAGTCATGCAACTCCTTTGGTTATTAAAGTGGACCTGCCAACAAAGCCAGCATCTACTTTATCTAATGCGTAACTGAATATTCAGCATCAAGCAGTCCTTCATTTTATTTTCATACCTACAAAGGAAAGTTACTTGGCATTGTGTGGGGGGGATTCATTAAGATAAGCTTAACAGTCCGTCCGTATTTGCCAACAGCCTTATCAGATGGTGCAGAGTTTGCATTCAGAAGGAAGTTGTATGGCTGGTCCTCTGGTGCAGTCAGGAAGCTGCTGAAGGTGTAGCAGGGGATGTAGTTGTGCATCCACAGGGGCTGTTTGTCCGGTTCTACACAGCCACGTTTAAGTCTATGCTCAAAACCCGAATAAAAGCCTGGTTCAGCTCTGCAACCGGTAATTAGTTGTACAGAACGCAACGTGTTGTCCGGTCCAAACCACTGGAGCTGGGAAGCAAGCAAAAAAATTGCTCACCATTTACCCCCAGGCTTTGAATCTGTGTGTGTGTGTGTGTGTGTGTGTGTGTGTGTGTGTGTGTGAAATCCACAAGACACCAGGCAGGATTTATCTGTGCAACATTATCCTTTGTACAATATTCTCCCTTTTCTATTTCCAGTGTAATGCTTGTCTTGTATCATCAGTGAAGTCTGTTTCCTTGTCTTTATGCTTTTGTTGTTTTTATAGACCATACGCTTTTCCCAACCCTGCTCCTGGAGTGTGTGCCCCCTGTCCAGCACACTTCACTGTCCTGCTTTCTTTGTTCTTAATACACCTGATATATTTAATGGGTTAATAACCAGGGGCTGAAGTGGGTGTGTTAAGCGAAGGGGAAGGGAAAACACTACGATGTGTAACAACAAGGTTTACTCCAGAACCTCTGGGGAAAAAATGTGTAATAAACCATACATTCTGTTGTTGCTAAGGTAATGCTCTCAGTCATAGGTACATCTTTATCGTATTCATCGCCTCTGTAATCATCTTTGTAAAGTGACCTTAGGTATAGTGAAAAGCACTATATAAGCTCAACATATTAATAATACTATTATTATTATTATTATTGTCATTTGTACCTTTTAGTGTATATACCTTTTACCATGAAAAGTGCTTTTAAAAAAGTGCTGGTATTCCTGATGCACTGTACATTTTTTTCAAATAAAAGATGAAATAAAGGTTGAATGAAGGTACAACCTTTTTACAGTATTTTACAGTATATTCACTTTTCAGTGTCATCTCTTATTTCAGCATCAGTTAGTAACAATCCTGCAAACCACACTGAGGTGAGAAGGCTTTACTATCACAACGCTGTAGACAGGAAGCAGTATGGCTTACAGCAACTACATGCAATTCAACCTAAAGTTTCTGAAGAAATTTACTGCTGTGAAATCAGCCTCTGGTTTGTTCAGTCATGCAACTCCTTTGGTTATTAAAGTGGACCTGCCAACAAAGCCAGCATCTACTTTATCTAATGGGATACTCAGCACCAAGCAAAGGTACAGATTAGTTTCTGACAGTGTGAATAAAATGAAGGCTTTTTGGAGGTGCAGTGCAAAACTTTTATTTTTATTTTTATTTTTTGCACCACCTTTTATGAGCTTTTTTTTTTTTTTTTTTTTTTTTACACATAGCCGAGTATCATATTTTTTTATGTTACCATCTTAAAGTCCAAGATTCAGTGGAAGTTCAGTTAATGTTTCTTAGCTTATATATACACACACGAGTAAATTCAAGATGTGGAGGAGTGTGTGGGACAGGGGAGAAGGTTTAAAACTGAAAGTCTGTGTTGCCACACGGGTGGTGGTTTTGCGGAGAGAGAGAGAGAAATGACGCACTTACCTCAAGGGATGAAACATGATAAAAAAAACAATACCGAGAGGCTGAGCTGCTCTGCTGCAAAGTGCACAGAAGAGCAACTTAACAACATCGTCCTAGGATAAAGACGGGTAAGAAAACCAAACTTTTTCTTTGCTGCTTCGTCGCTGTCTTTTCCTTTCTCCTCTGGCTGTCTTTCAGCTTCAGTAAAATGCAATCAAACTATATTCAAATCTTAAATGTAAATCCACATGTGATTCATTTTTTCTGTACTGGCACAAGAGCCACCATTTTCCAACCATGCATGGAACATTAAAGATAAAACATGGACCAATGAAATAATTGCTTCAATGCAAATTATGAATTCATTATTCATTATTCATTATTATTAAGATGATTATAGAGATATAAGATTGTTATATTATGTTATATAAGATTATAAAGCTAAGATATAGAGACATTACAATCTTAAATGATCAAAAACCGGTTGATGAATATCTTGTTTTGGAAAGAAGTTGTGTTGAATCCAACAGTGGTGTGCTTTCCTGTAAAGTAAAGGTACCAAGGAGAACTCTTTCTGAATCTATGATCCCTTCAAGAACGCTGTAGTTTACCATATGACTGAAATGCTACCCTCATTAGTGCACCTTATGTACCTTAGTACAAGGTAATGTGACTGTAGTGTACATTTCAAATCATTTAAGATGCATGATTGGACCATAGTCTCTAAATTGGCCTGTGTGAGTGAGTGCGTGTGTGTGCCCTACGATGGATTTGCGCCCTGTCTAGGGTTGTTCCTGCCTTGCGCCCTAAACTGCCGGCTAGGCACCGGCTCTCCCGTGACCCTGACATAGGAATACGCGGTTAACATAATGAAATGAAATGATTGGACCATAAGGACTGCTCGTTTACCTGTAATTCACCTGCTTCTAGAGGAATAGATTAAAGGTATGTTACATTACAATTTACAATTTTCAAATAAAAATGTTAAACCAACAAAATAAAATGCATCATTGAGGGTAACGCCAAAGCCACAAGGAAAAGGAGCCTTCTACAAACTCTAAATTATTGCTGCTCTAGAACCTAGAACCCATCAGGTCCTTTAACAGTTCCTGTTCCACTCTGTTCTCTTGGGATTCTCTATAGACAGGGTTCTTAATAAACTGTTCTGGGAAGAACAGTGTGAGTGTTTGATATACGTTTGATGTGTTTGTTACGCTGCTTCAGTTTGTGTGAGAGCCATAATGTCTCCAGCTGCCAGAGGTACCTAGTGGTGTACCAGGGCGTCCTGATGTACGATGCTCAGGAAATGCAGCAGACTATTGTTTCTCTACATAATAACCAACGGCAAACATGCCTTATCTTTCTAGATGTTATTTATCTAAGCCAGTAAGCCTTATTTTGGGATGAGCTTGAGTTTTGTGTTTATACTGGTACAGCATTTCAGTTGCTCTAAGTGCAGTTTGTGCACACTGCAGACTAAAGGGTTACATCACTTTAAAAAAAAAAGATGATTTGCCTTTATTTCAAAATGTTGTTGCCAAAACAAACATCGGTATATAAGAAGGGCGTGTAGGTGTGCCCTTCCCTGCACTTGTCCTGAGCCCTGCTGACGTTTCGCACACACACACACACACATACACACATACACATACACATACATAGGAGAGGTAGTCTACCTGCTCTTGGCTTCACATCTCCATCCAACTCCAGTAGGTACAATGTATATATTTTTTCAGTTGCAGCTATTAAAAGTAATAAAAAAAAAGTATTATTTAGCTTTTGTTTATGGCTTAGCTGACTAATCATCTGGAAATATAGTTTTACAAATAACAATAGAATATATTTCTATTTCAGTAGAATTGCAGTGCTCTAGGTAAACATGCTAAAATCTCTATATTCATATATTCCATATATAAATCCATATATTTTTAGTTTTTAAGCTGGTATAGTTAATATGCTTAACAAACTGTCATATATTCAGAATATCAGAATGTCTTGGATTATGGTTAAAGAGATATGAAGTTTATATTACTGAGCATTGAGCATTGCTTCATGGATTAGGTTTTGTTTTACACAGACAGACTTAAATTTTTGAGATTTTCAGACTTCCCGGACTCTATTTGATGCTCGGAACAGAAAATGTATTTGTTTCTTGCAATAAGGATAGTAAAGGAGGACTAAATAAATAGGTGAACAAATGAACATTGTTCAGTAATAACATGGCTGTAGACATGAATGTACATTTCAAATGTAAGTAAGCAACGTTATGTGAAAATAAAAAGAGTTCACGGAAAGAGGAAATTGCACAGGACTGAGTGAAAGTGGATTTCATTTGCCTGCCGCTCGTGAAGGCGTGTTTGCAAGTGAAATGTCAGGCCTTAGTGGAAAAAAATATTCATTACTAAGCTGCTCAAATTTGTTGTGGGTGCCACATTCCTTTTAGCAATGAATACAGCGGAAGGTAACATGTTGTTTTACTACGGTACTGTTATAATACGGGGAATAACAGGTTCTACCAGATGGACTTTCACAGCAGGTGTGAATAATGAGATCAGGTGTCAAAAGGAAAAGAAATCAATCAAATTTTATTTGAGCCTCGACAGGGGCTGCTGCTGTTGGACCCCTGAGCAAGGCCCTCAACCACTGCTCAACTCTGTCCCAACACCCCGCTTAAGGGGAAGGGTTGCGTCCAGAAGGGCATAAAAACTGCGCCAGATCAAGATGTGGATTTGATCCACTCTGGCGACCCAAAGGAATGGGAGCAGGAAGGAAATACATACATACAAAAAAGAAGAGTGGTAATAGGTGTGGAAGCCAAAGATGCATATAGTTTGAATAATTTCGTATAGAAGGACAGGCTTTCTGTTAACCTTTAACGTGTTGATGAGGCCAGAGGTGAACAAAGCAGCGTGATTGAATGGTAGCGTGACAGTCTTTTGTTCTGTTTTTTTTCCTTCTTTTCTTTTTTTTTAACACAATAGCAGGTGACAGGAAATGACACTTTCTCTCACTTATAGTTTTCTCTAAACTGTATTGTAAACTATATAACATCAATTGTGACTAAATCTCACCTGAAAAAGTCCCAACAAATCTCAGCTTGTTAACAAACATTTATGTGATAACAATCTGAGATGTATTTATATTAGTACAGAGGCATCTCTGAAAAAGAATTATTTTTCATCCTTCATAAAACTGAGCTTCTCTTCTATGCAGAACAGCTTCTTTATATTCTTAGATTTATGCATTTCCTCTTTCTGTACAGACCACAGGGCGTTTTCACACTGGTGCTTTTTTTCCCCGAAGTCTGTGCCCACAATTTGGTATGTTTGGTAAAGTTTGAATTGTTTTCAGCCAGAGAACTCATTTCTGTTCCTCTTGAAAGCTTTACTCTGGCCACCTGGGACCTGGTGAGGTCTGCATCAGGTGTAGAAGCACCTCATTAGGTGTCACATGCTAAGAACATGACTGGCTCAACTTGACAAACATGCCCTATAGAATGTTTAAGTTGTCCATTATTTGCAAGGAAGTCTTCCATGTGAAGAATCTTCCCCAGACGAGTCCAGCAGAAAAACCTTTAACCTCCTGGCAGCTCTATCCAGGTTTGCCAGAGCTAAAATATCCTGGTGATTAGCCAAGTCCATCATAAAAGCCTCATTTAACAAACAGCAGTAAGCATCATGGATTCATTACCATCATTTACAGGGTATGAATTATGAGGTAAATTATTATCACTATAATTTAATAGGCATAAAGTATCATCACCATAATTGCAAAGCCCAGAAATCTGGTTTTGGGCTTCTCTGTCCAAAACATACAATCAGTTATAATATTAGCATATAGTGTTAATGTCAGTAATAGAACATTAAATGAAGCTTTGTGAACGTCAGGTGTTGAATTTTGTTTCTTATTCCTAGGACATGCATCTTTCACAGCCTTCTTGTTGATACGGAAGTGTTAATTAACAGTTCATTTGAAGTCTTGACAACTAACCAAACCCTGACATCCTGAAACTCATCTGTAGTTTCTACTGCCATTGAGAACACTGTGTGGATGGATTCATTCTTTTTATGTTTGTACAAAAGGATTAGCTAGGTATAGGATTACATAATGCCCTACTTAGACTTAAAACGTATTGTACCTATAGGGTGGTACAGTGGCTAACATCGCTGTGTCACAGCTCCAGGGTTTGGTAGCCTCACAGCTGTGTGTAGATTCTGAGCTCAGGTTTCTCTCTGGGTGTAGTTTTGCATTTGTCCATGTAACTTAAAAAAATCATGCTGGTTGCAGGAATGGCTTTGCTAGAAAAATTTGCCTAGATGCCCTGAGGACAATAACAATAATCCAGCTTGCCTATGGATGGTATCCTGTAAGGCTTTCTGTCTGGACATTAGGAATGGCACAAAATAAAAGAATATGAATAATAAAATCTGAAAACATGTACTTTGCAGTGCCATGTTTAGGGCTTTTAGTAATAACTAATTAAGTAATATTATTGTAGATTTTATAGATTTTTTTTATTAGATTATTTTAGACTTTATTGAATTTTTATATTTTTTGGATTTTAATATATATTTTAAATGTATAGATCTTTGAGTTTGGGGATTTTATTAAGTTTTCTTTTTAACTTTTATATTTTTTTTATATTTTTGGGATTTTATCCTCAAATTTTATTTGATGTTTGAAAAGATTTTATAGATTTCTTTATTTTTTGGATTTTATTATATTTTCTTTAGACTTTAGTAAAAATGTTTTTGGATTTTATTAGATTTATTTTTAGATTTTATAGATGTTTGAATTTGGGGGATTTTATTAGAATTTCTTTAGACTTTAGTGGATTTTTATATTTTAATAGTTTCTTTTAGATTAGTTAGTTTTTTTTTATTTTATAGATCTTTGATTTTATTATTTATTCATTTCTTATTAGACTTTAGCGCATTTTGTTTTTTGATGTTGTTAGATTATTTTTTAGATTTTATAGATTTTTAACATTTTATTATTTATTCATTTCTTATTAGATTTTTTTATTTTTGTGAGTCCAAATCAAAGAACCATGCTGCTTCAGTTGGATCCTTGAGAAAGACCTCTATCTCTTACCTGCTTTAAAACGCATCAGGCAGACTTTCACATGATCTTTTCATGTCTGCGAAACTTCCTCTGGGTTCTCTTGTTTCCTGCCACCTTGTAGAAACATGGTAGGTGGCTTGGCTACATTACATTGCCTGCATACATGTGCTTGGTGCCCTGTAATGGACTGGCATCCAATCCAGTCCAAGGTATATTCTTATATAGGATAGACTCTGGATCCGTGTCCCTGATTAGGATTAAAGCAGTTACTGAAAAACGAATGAATGATTTTAATTGACGTTTAAAGTCATTTTATTTAGGAATATGTTTAATTCGTCCATGTTTGTGGAACTTTCCTGATAAACGATCCACTCATCCACCAGCACTGTGTTTTAGTTAGTTTAGACGTTCTTACTCCGCCATAACATCTCTTTTAGATCTTGCTCTATTCACAATTGCCATATTCATCATCCCTTACCTTTACAGCATATCCAGTGTGACCAGTTTTATCCATGTAGTTCAATGCCTTACCCACTCAGCTACCACTGCCCCTCCATGCCTTGCCAGCTGTTATTTGACCTGCTTGAATGTTAATGACAATTCTACAGACTGATATGAGCCCAGTATTAAACAGTGTTTACTTAAGTATAAGGCCAGGTTTTTGATGACTATAAAAGCCATTATGTTGGCAGCTGTGTTCATGATCAGTGTGTTTGTGTGTGTGTTTGCATTCCTTAGAGCTGTGTCGCTATAATGACTACTACTACAATCACCGTGCAGCCAGGGGCAATGATGCCACCTCATGCCAAGGTTAGCACATGGAGCACTGGCTTGTGTGACTGCTGCGAGGACATGAGCATCTGTGAGTAACATGTTGAGCTTCTGAAGCTGGATGCACAAGACGAACTACCTCCAACCCTTATTTTTCCATTTTGTTAAACTTGTTGCACTCGTGTCTGCGCAGGCTGTTTTGGTTTCTGGTGCCCCTGGTGTTTGATGTGTACTACATCTCAAGAGTTTGGAGAATGCCTTTGTCTCCCTCTGCTGAATATGTGCTACCCCTCCGTCATACCACCTGTTTCCTACACTCTAAGAAGTTCCATGAGAGAGAGATACCGCATCCAGGTACGTGCTTTTCTGACCAGACTGCAGAATTAAATTATCTCCAAATCCATTTGTACCCAAATATAAATATGCAAAAGGAAAAAAAACAGAACTAAGTTGTACACTTTTTGGATTGGTGGATTACTGTGGGCTTGTCTCCTTTAAGGGCACAATGTGTGATGACTGTTGCGTGGTGACCTGCTGTGGAATCTGCGCGTGGTGTCAGATGGCCAGGGAGCTGAAGATGCGCAGGCAGCCCCAGGTGTTTGTGAATCCGCCGGTGAACGTGACCTACCAGCAACCTCCGGTCAATCCAGCCTACCAGCCGCTGCAGCCTAATAGCCCTCCTATGTCACCTTACCCTCAGGGCACATAAATGTATCCAGCTGTATAAGCTACATATACAGTAATCTACAGATTTCTATTCTTGCGTAGGCTATTTTATGTACCATCTTGTTTTATGTATGTTTAGAGTTTCAGTTGCACTTCCCTAAGAATATTTAAAAGAATTGCTTTCAGAGAATATTAACCAATGTACAGTCTATTTTTGTGACAAAAACAGTTTATTTCCTTCATTAAAACATTATTAAAACAAAAATTAAGAACAGTTTTATTCTTTGATTATGGGTCAGCCCACAAATTTGAAATATTTGTTTGAGGCTTAAGTAGCTGTATTAAAATCTAGTGTTACTTTTTGATATAACCACATATTGATGTTACTCCAATGATCATGTGAACCGAACAAAGTTAAGGAACTTTAAATATGCCACAGCTTCATGGCTAAAAATGACTAAGTAAATAAGGTTCATGTTCTTCCCACTGTAGAAAATCATTCACAGTACTGAGGTCATTGCTCCTACACAGTCAGTGTCTGTCGAATAACCAGGGCAGTGCTGGGAAATCATGTGCATTTCCTGTGTGTCTGAGTAAGCCATTGACTCTTCGTGCTGTGGTGTTGAATTCCTGGTGACCAGTGCTGTCTTAGCTTTAGCACATTGTATCCTGCAGTTATCTGGGTCTTCCAGGATCTTTCACAATAAGCTCAGCTGATAACTCCACAGCAGTCAATGGGCTGGCTCCATGTTAATTATTTATCACTAGTGTATGAGAATCTTCAAGTCAGCAGGAAGTTAAGAACTCTTTCTGATTGATTTGCCTTCTGAAGCCTGCACTCAGGCCACGTACGTGTATACAGCTGTGTACAGCTGTAAAGTGACTTGTACAGGTATTCACAGAACTGTAGAAGAGGGAAAAGCAGCCAGGGGGAAAGGGGGCTAAAAACCCACCCTAGTTCAATTCCCAGGTCAGGCATGGAAACTGTGTGTGAATGTGTCTGTCTGCGTGTCTTCCCTGTGATGGACTGGCAAACTACCCCGAGAGTTTCCCTGTCTTCCGCCCAGCTCTAGGCTCCAGCACCCCCTGCAGCACAGCAGTAGGATAATCGGCTCATATACTGAATGAATGACAAATAATATTGCATTAAGATTTAACTGTAGCTTATTTAATATGGGGGCTTCTTGCATATAGAAATTATAATAAAAAAACACAATAAAGGTTATTAAAATATTGTTAACTATTAAATAATGTTTTAGTCATTTATTGGAGCCTTTTCACTCATAGAATGTTAATTGTCATTATATTCCAGTTGCCATTATTTATCATAGTCATATCAGCTTTTAAAGATTATGATTAGTAGTAATCATGATGATTAGTAGATTGATTTGATTGATTGATTTATTTATTGATTGATTGATTCATTCATTCATTGTAGTCTAACACCACAGTAACACGTATTTGCGTTCCACAGCAGCAAAAGGATAGCTTACTGATTTAGTGTTCTTACTCATCTGGTCCCCCACCCTGACAAGAATGACTCTAAAATACGTTACGCCATCATTCTCTAATTTTTACAGACATCCAGAAAAAAATGGCATCCTCTAGACCTCTGTTCACCATCTGGAATCATCCAAAGGTTTTAATATTCACACATTCCTACAGCTTATTATAAATGACTTAATAATAATAATAATAATAATAATAATAATAATAATAATAATAATAGGGCGACACAGTGGCTCGGTGGGTAGCACTGTCACCTCACAGCAAGAAGGTCCTGGGTTCGATCCCCATCTGGGTCCTTTCTGTGTGGAGTCTGCATGTCCTCCCCGTGTCTGCGTGGGTTTACTCCGGGTACTCCAGTTTCCTC
>JAOVVG010000044.1:5768125-5773254 GCA_028566375.1 Leptodoras nelsoni | reverse complement strand
TATAATCACTTGTAATTTGTTGTTTCATTGCCATATATACATAGTGCAGTTGTATGCATGGGATTGCAGATTTATTTGTTGTATAATTGCACTAAAGAGTAGCCGAAGAACAAAATAACTTGGTATCTGACTAAATGTAAATGAGAAGCAAACCAGTTGTAGTTGTATGTGTTCCCCACCCTTTTTTTTAGTCATAGGTGTAGCTGAACGTTTTTTTTTTTTTTTAAACATACTTATTTTCTGTATTTCAGATAAAAGCTCTTTCAAGACAGCCCCTACTAAAATCCATAGTTTAGCTTTCCAGATTTTAAACATTCTCCTCTTCAGATTGGAATTGCAGACTCTTGTAAAGGTCACTAATGATTTTCCATAAAGGGGATTACACCATGTTCTCCAGGACTTTTCACAGAACGCCAGATTTCCACCCTGGAAGACCGCTCTTGGAGAACACTGTCCTTCCTGGTAACCCTAATAACAATGATGGCTTGCGCATAGTTTGCATAAGCCTGTAATATTAAAGCTGGAATTTTAATGTTGCTCAAGTGAGAGTCTCTCTTTTGCTAGCCAGCTATCTCTTCCTGCCATAGTCTCTCCAGCATGATCTTAAGTTTTCACAGCTCGGCCAAAATCATTCACTCCAGGATGTAGGATCACATCCCTACTTCCGCTTAAACAAACAAACACCAAAACGAATTTTGAGGGTCTTTCAGGTTGCCGGCGGTGGAGTTTGCAAGTCAATAATAATAATGAGAGAGACAAATCTTTGTTCTTTTTTTTCTCCCTTCTTTTTGCGCTGTCTCTCATGAGCTTATTAACGCCGTCTCTCTTTTGAGACCTCTCAAAAAAGGTTTTGACTGTCTAATCATAATTCATTTTCTCTAACCTAAATTCCCCTCTCGTAACCTTTTTCAAGCACAGAGCTTCGTAACGCAGCATAACAGGTTTTCAGCAGCATCCAAGGGTAAGGTAACGATTGGAGCCGAAGCTAGAACGCTCTTCTCAGGAGTGTGAAGTCTGCTACATGCATCCAAAGACTTCTTGTGCCAGAGCGCCACCTGCTCCGGTGTGAAGGGGTAGTTCAGTTTCCACAGAGAGACACTGATCCCGGATTGTGTTGGTTGCTCCATTTGTCCGGAGTGGACGTTGATTTCATTTTTTATTTTTTTAAGATTTAGACCTGTTTTGATATTTGGGTATCCCAGACAGGCTTCACATGCTGCCATCTCTAAAGTGTAGAGCATCATTATCATATTCCTTATCTTTCCCAGTGAAAACTTTTCAGTCTTTAGCCCATCATGCTCTGCTGTTCTATGACTCTGGGGCATCCTGTGCACTTTTAAAGTGACCTTAAATACAACTGAAAAAAAATTAGGGTTTTGTTAGGTTTAGGGAAGTGAGTGCTATTTTGCCTTTCTTTAAAACGCAATTTAAAAAATGTGTGTACATTTCTTTGTCTGTATTCCCGATATTCCCAACAGGTCCCCTTCTCCTGAGCCGATCTACAACAGCGAGGGGAAGAGGTTGAACACACGTGAGTACCGCACCCGCAAAAAAATTGAAGAGGAGAGACATTCACTCATCACTGAGATGGTTGGGCTGAACCCTGAGTTTAAGCCCCCTGCAGACTATAAGTAAGTGTTTCTGACTGCTCGATGGTGGTAAGAGTCAAGATCGTTTTGAGCTTTTTTTTCTCGTGTTTAACATTACTGTCCTTCTCGCAGGCCTCCAGCCACCAGAGTCAGCGATAAAGTGATGATTCCACAGGACGAGTATCCAGAAATCAACTTTGTTGGACTTCTCATTGGGCCACGGTATGTCATCCATTCATCACTGAACGCTGCTGATGCAGTTGAACCTTGGTTTAGTTGAACATATTAACTTTCAAATAAAACCAAACAATTTATTTACAATTTATAATAAAACACAGGTCACTGAGTACATGCACATGTAACTGACTTTGTCTTCTTCTGTGGTGCATAGTGGCAATACACTGAAGAACATTGAGAAAGAGTGCTGTGCCAAGATCATGATCCGTGGGAAGGGTTCTGTTAAGGAGGGCAAAGTGGGCCGTAAAGACGGACAGATGCTCCCAGGAGAGGACGAGCCTCTACACGCCTTGGTCACCGCTAACACCATGGAGAATGTCAAGAAGGCCGTGGAGCAGGTTGGATATGACTGTTTGACACATGCTGCCTTTTATAGGTCACTCTACACTGATGTTCTTTTTAGTTGGTTGTGAATCTTATGGCTGAATTTGCTTTTTGTGTTCTCTCTAGATCCGTAATATTCTGAAGCAGGGTATTGAGACTCCAGAGGATCAGAATGACCTGAGGAAGATGCAGCTGAGAGAGCTGGCCCGACTCAACGGCACTCTGAGAGAGGACGACAACAGGTAACATCCCTTAAGCTTAATACAGACCAATACTAAGACTACAAGCACAAAATCATACCCTTGAAAGACATCTCTTTTGATAGAACTACTGTACAAAGCTTCCCAGATGCAATCAGAGACCTGTTTATCAACTTGTTTTAAACTCAGAAACAGTGTCCTAATTAAGTGATTGCTTTTAAAATTGATTTTCCAAGATAGAAGTGTGTGTGTGCAGAATCAAAATGTATGATAAAAATGTGGTCCCCAAACATTCAACCAGCCTGCTCCCTCGCTGGTTAAATGAGCCTGAGAGTTTTACCTTTAAGCAGATGTTTTGATGGCTGCTAGTGTGTGAAATATGTTCTGACCTTTAGACTAATGAAAGTTATTTATCAAAAGCTTAAACATTTGAATGTTTGCATTGTCCAGTGACAGTTGTTAGTTTTTTTTTCTGCCTAAAAATGAACAAATGGTGACACCTAGAGGAAGCAACAAGTATCTGTGATCTCAAACCTTTCTGGATTTGATTTTGGTTTCTTTTTAAATTTTCTATTTATTTACTGTTCCATAAATCCCTATTGATGTCTTAAGCGTGGGTTGCCAGGTTTTTGGGATAATCACCATGAAATATTCAAATTGGGCCCTGATAAATTTGTAGTTAATAACTGTATATTAAGACTTTGGAATTGGGCACCTTTTGCATTTTCCCTAAAGCAATAATTTGCTGTAAACCTGTCTTGGTGGCGTACAAATAACGTGTTTATAAAATTTGTGGGCTTTTTTAAATCAAAGATCATAACACTGTTTCTTTCTTAAGGATTCTGCGCCCGTGGCAAAATTCTGAGCCTCGTAGCATTACCAACACTACCCTGTGCACAAAGTGTGGAGGAGCTGGACATATCGCCTCTGACTGCAAGTTCACAAGGTAACAGACCTAACCTATGCTTGACTCCTTGTTGAAGAGTTTACATGTCTGCTGTATTGCAGTAGTGTGTCCAATTTTTAGAACATTCACCTGAGACTCTCATCCCGTTGTAGTACTTATACACCGAGGCAAAGTGATCCACCCCAGTCAGCTCAGGATAAGGCCCGTATGGATAAAGAGTATCTGTCTCTAATGGCTGAGCTGGGAGAGGCTCCTGTTCCTGCATCCGGTGGTGGACATAACAATAACAACCCACCCAGTGGCCCCCGAGGAACCGGACCCAACGCTAACCAGCCACCTCCAGTGAGTACAAAGGTTTTGGATTAGTGTGGATCTGAGCTCTAAGGGACGGTACATCCTCAGGAGCTGGACTATATACAGTCCCTGTTTAAAATATTGTGTGATTTGTTCATGTCTGCTATGACTTGCTAACACTCCTCTACCTCACTCATTTAATATTCTTCCTTATTCTCTTGCCTAGAATCGACCTCCCTGGATGAACACAGGCCCTTCAGATAACAGGAATTTCCATGGCATGCATGGTGGTCCAGGTGGTCATGGAGGTCCCCACAACTTCCCTCCTCCCATGCCCAACATGGGTGGCCCACCCATGCCTCCCAACCCCAATGGCATGCCCCCACCGTGGATGCAGCCACCCCCTCCACCCATGGGCCAGGGCCCGGCTCCTCATGGACACCCTATGGGTGAGCTGCAAATCAGTTAAAATTAATTAAAAATCTGTAAATCCATGCAGAAAACAGAATTGGCTTTGGAAAAGAAGGAGCAAAACATGATGATGACTTGTGTATTATGTGAAATACAGCAGTTCCATATGCTGAGAGTCTAGAGACACAAGGTTGTGTTTATGGTCAAGCTGATTCCAACTCTAACATTCTGTCTTCCTTTAACTTTCCAGGTTTGTTGCCTCCACCTATGGGCATGATGCCACCTCCTCCACCTCCACCAAATAACCAACCGCCCCCGCCCCCATCTGGGCCTCTGCCACCTTGGCAACAGCAGGCTCCACCCCCTCCACCCACCAGCAGCATGGCAACCAGTGCCCCACTACCATGGCAGCAAAGTAAGTGCATACCATAGGCAGTGTATTTTAAACTGGAATGTATTCCACCAAATCAGCCTTAACACTTATTTTTTTTATGTCCGTAAAAATTTTTTTCTGTTGTCTTTTGTTACAGATACCACTACCACTTCCACCCCGGCGACGGGTAACTTGCCTCCATGGCAGCAACCCCAGCCAGCGGCAAGCTCCGCCGCCCAGCCGCCTCCTCCTATTGGAAACCCCTCCATGGTGCCCCCTCCTCCTGGAGTTCAGCCCCCACTGCCCCCGGGTGCCCCTCCTCCACCCCCTCCCCCACCCCCAGGCTCAGCAGGCATGATGTATGCACCCCCTCCACCTCCTCCTCCCATGGACCCCAATTTTGTTACCATGATGGGAATCCCAGGAATGCCCCCATTTGGCATGCCCCCTGCCCCACCTCCACCACCACCCCAAAATTAAATATCCCCCACATCAACCACACGATAATGGCTGGAGCACAAAGTGACTTGGTTCTACATGATGTATGTTGTTAATACAGGAGAAAAAAAGGCTGGTGTGGTTGAAATGTGTACATTTGATTAAATTAATTTGTTTCTGATTTTAAAATTGTAGTGTTTGCTCAGTTGGTAGCCTTTTTTTTTTTTTTTTTTTGATGTGCAGGAACAGTATATTTTTTTTGCAGGGCCTTAATTTTTTTTGTTGGCCCAAACGTCAGAGCTGAATGACATTCCAGACCGCAGTAATGAAACGCAGTAATGTTAAGCATCCGTTAC
>JAOVVG010000044.1:5728081-5740579 GCA_028566375.1 Leptodoras nelsoni | reverse complement strand
TACGATGGATTGGCGCCCTGTCGAGGGTTGTTCCTGCCTTGTGCCCTATGCTGCTGGCTAGGCACCGGCTCTCCCGTAACCCTGAAAAGGAATAGGTGCTTAAGAAAATGAATTAATTAATTAATTAATAACAAGGCTGTAGAAGGATTCGGTCTGCTTCTCCTTGGAGAAAATGATTCAGTTGTGCATGTGGGTAATTTCTTTAATTCTGACTACAGTTTCTTAATATGATTCACATCCAGAGACTGAGATAACCATTGCACAGCACTTTGTGTTTCTACAGCCCATGTTGCACTGATTTTGTTGCTGGTTGGGGTCATTAATTTATTGCAACATTCATTTATCTGTCTATCTCTTAACCTTCTGGCAGAAACAACCAGTTTTTGGGCTGATCTAACCTGGTACTTGGTAGAATTAATGATCTGAACCGAATCTGCTAGACCAAATCACCAGCTACAAAACAGACAAAACAGTTTCCTTTTGTTGATGATTATGCACACAATTCCACTTGTATTCCAACAAATAATAAGAAAATACACTATGTGGATTGCCATTGAGGTGAGCATCTTTTGAACATTTACTCAAGTACAGTTCTGAGTTTACTTGGGTATTTCCATTTTATGCTAATTTATACAGTAGTACCAGAAAAACTGGTATAGCAGTTAATACTTGGTAGATCCCCCAGGGAACATTGAATAGTCTTGATGCTGATGTTTGTCGAGGTCCCAGCACTGAATTCCGATGTTATTTGAGGCAGTGTTGCACGGCTATCATGTGAAACGATTCTTGCCAGCTGACGTTCACTTTCATCCAGAGTCTTTTGACGGCCACGCTGCTGTCGGGATTCTTGTAGTCACTGTATACCCTTGAAATGCTCATACATGATCACATACATGACACAAATTTGCTTCTTGCAAAATTGTGATAACGCGCCATTCTCAAGGCGGAAACAGCTCTAGAAGCTTCTATAGGTGTCTATCACTTTATATACACACTGGTGGATTCAAACAATAGGTGGCATTGTTGTGTATTTTGCATTGGCACCAGTTTTACTGTCATTTCAGTGAATTTCCACTCCCTTATGTGGAAATACAGGAAAATACTGTTCTTTTTACTCCACTATATTTATTTGTCAGCTTTACTTACTGGTTATTTTTAAGATGAAGATTTTAAACAACAGATCACATAACAATTTGGTTATTTCAAGCATCGTAATCTCGGCTCGTTCTCTCGAAGTGTATAATTCTGAAGTTGAATACGGATTACAGTAACTGTAATTACTTCTCATTACAGTGTACACTGAGTGTCGTACATTGTTCTTATGTTTCTTATGACTGCTTCCTGCTATACAGTGTTGAGTGTTTCATCTGTATTTCTATCCTCTGGTCCAGGTCAGCTACTACTTCCCTTTAAAGACACTGTGGCGTTCATTCTTCGCTGCTCTGGTGGCCGCCTTCACCCTACACTCCATCAATCCTTTTGGCAACAGCCGTCTTGTCCTCTTCTACGTGGAGTTCCACACACCATGGCACCTGCTGGAGCTTTTCCCTTTTGTTTTGCTCGGTATTTTCGGTGGCCTTTGGGGGGCGTTCTTTATCCGTGCCAACATGGCCTGGTGTAGACGGCGGAAGGATACGTGTCTGGGCCACTACCCCGTGTTAGAGGTGGTTCTGGTGGCTCTGGCTACAGCAGCGTTGGCCTTTCCAAACGACTACACGCGCATGAGCGGTAGCCATCTCATCTCCGAGCTGTTCAATGACTGCAGCCTGCTTGATTCCTCACAGCTATGTGACTACATCCCTCAAGAGAAGGGCGGAGCAATGAACACTAGCTTGAGTCATGGTGCTAACTTCAGCACCGGCCTGTTTGACCGAGCAGCCGGGCCTGGAGTGTACACGGCCATCTGGCAGCTGGCACTGGCTCTCGTCTTTAAGACCCTGATCACTGTGGTCACATTTGGCATGAAGGTAATACTGCAGTGAGCAATATTTTTCAGACTGACTGATTACACAGCTGCATTTGTTAAACAGGCTCCTTTTCTACCTAACATAATCTCTGCAAACAGCATACCCAATTTTCCAAAGCATTTCTACAATGCTTGGGGGAAATATAAGTAGAATTATAGGAGCTTTGTGACATAGTGTTTAGTATTTATTTTCTCCAGACCACCACACATGCAGTATATTACTGCACATACAGCACGTGCAGTATATTACTGCACATACAGCTCTGTGCAGAAGTCTTAGCACCTTTTGTTATTGATTTTTTTTTTTTAGTTCTGCATTATTGAGTCTGTACAAAAGATTTAATATTTCCAAATGTTACTTTTCCTACAAAAAATAAATGTTACACAAAAATGTCAGCAACAAAAGCAACATAACGGACCACTTTTCAAACAAAAAACATAATGAAGGAAATAAAAGAAGTAAGTGTGACAGTCAAAGTCTCCAGAAGAGCTGCGGCAGATACTCCAAGACACTCAGTAAAAAAAAATAAAAAAAAAATTGTAAACTAATTTCCTTATAAAACTGCACACATTGTACCTGGGAACACTGTTTATGAAAAAGGCACACCAAATATGGACTTGCTGTAGTTTATTACTGTTTACTGCACTTTATAGTGTTTTCTTTTATGTAGAGACATCATCATTATTTTTGAAGGCGTGCCTCCTGCAGGACTTCTGCAGTAATTAGCTGTGCAAGTTTTACAGAGCGTCTGCCACAGCTCTTCTGGAGACTTTAATATTTAGAAATCAATAGCAAACGTTGTACCTAAAAACAATAGGGTGCCTAAGACCTTTGTACGGTACTGTATATTCTGATAGTGTACATACTGTATGTTAGCTATCAGGCTATCATCAAAACAATAGCACCTGCTTTCAAAGATATGAAAAAGCATGAGGTCTATCACAAAGGAGGCAGGAAAATCGAGTGCAGAACCGTTTTAATATCCTACAAACTACTTTTCTTATTTTTGAAAAGAGATGTAATTCATCACAATATTGATATTATATAATGATATCACCCAGCCTTAATTTCCATCCATTTACTGTTTCCTTTGCCCTTCTCTGTCATAGGTGCCCTCTGGTCTGTTTATTCCCAGCATGGCCGTGGGGGCGATAGCCGGCAGGCTGCTGGGCATCGGCATGGAGCAGCTGGCATTCTACAACCGGGACTGGTCCATCTTTAGAGGCTGCTCATCCAGCACTAAATGCATTACGCCAGGCCTCTACGCCATGCTCGGGGCTGCAGCATGTCTGGGTACGTCTTTAAAACACGTGTCTTTAAAGCAGATCACAAAATATCTGCTTTCCACTATCAGGCCTGTACCCGCTCATACATTTCATTACAGGTGTGTGTTTCATCCTTGCTGTTACTTATTGCTGCCCAGTTGGAACCCAACAAGTCCAGAGCACAGCTGAGTTTTCACAGCTCATAAACCTTCAAACTGGCAAGCACGTTTAACTTGTAAGCTGTGCCGGAGGTCTGCCTGCGCAACAGACGCTAAATGGAGGTCACTGAAGTATGAAAGCCCATCTGATGAGGAAAATGCTCGCTTGACTGTTTTGGATTTATAAAATGGTCTTGTTGTAGTTATGGTGTAGCTGCAGCTCTTTGATGCGCAGCACGAACTACATTTCCAGTGCTGGTCTTCCGTGACAGCAAGGGAACAAACATTACGCACTTCAACGTGGGACTTGTTAATTCTACAGGGACAAAAATGCTTACATGCAGCATTGTTTCTCATGGGCCTTTAGCGGGGTTTCATCTCATCGTTTTGGAATTTTATTTATTTATTTTTTTTTAGCTCTTTTAGTCTTTTTTTTTCTCTGTCCTGTTCTGACTACTCTGAAACATTCGTCCCTGATCCTGTTTTTAAGGAGCCACGGATTCTGATAATATAATAACATATATAGTCAGAAATGATTCAGATACCAACAGCTTTAGTTAAGTATAGTTTTAGTGATATGATTTGGGAATCGGGAATCAATCCAATTAGTAATCTAAAGAATAATTCAAATGGAGTGTATCAAATGGATCGCATTTTCCGTGAGCCTGCGCCCACTGCAGCCTCAGATTCCTGCTTTTGAATGACAGCAGTGGAACCTGATGCGGTTTTCCGCTTTAAGATTCTGGGTTCTGCATTCTGGGATGCTTTTTTGCTCACCACGGTTGTATAGAGTAATTACTAAATAGTTTCTGAAATACTCTGGCACCAACAACCGTGCTATGGTTAAAATCGTAAAGACATCTTGACTTGTATGTGCATGATATTATGCACTGCTCTGCTGCATCAAAGCTAATCATATTTAATGAGTTCTTTCTTTTCTCATCTTCTTTCTGTCTTCATCGTCCTGTACAGGTGGTGTAACGCGGATGACCGTGTCTCTGGTGGTCATCATGTTTGAGCTAACTGGAGGACTAGAGTACATTGTACCCCTTATGGCAGCCACGATGACCAGTAAGTGGGTGGCGGATGCGCTGGGCAGAGAGGGCATCTACGAGGCGCACATCCGTCTGAATGGCTACCCTTTCCTCGAGCCCAAGGAGGAGTTCGAGCAAAAGACCCTGGCCATGGATGTAATGCGTCCACGGCGCTCTGATCCTCCACTGTCTGTCCTCACGCAGAGCGGCATGAGTGTGGACCAGGTGGAGGCTGTAATAGCTGATACGTCATACAGCGGTTTCCCCATAGTCGTTTCCCAGGAGACTCAGAGGCTGGTGGGCTTTGTGCTGCGTAGGGACCTGGTTATATCAATAGGTGAGATAACTTTACCATCAGGACTGTGCAGGGTTTTCTTTAGACTTATCTGGTTCTTTATTCCTCTCTGATTCTTGTCTCCTCTCTGCTAGATAATGCACGGCGCTTCCAGGAGGGTATTGTGGGAGCATCGCAGGTCCTCTTCACTCAACACACTCTGGTTCAGCCTCATGGTGGTCCTCCTCCACTCAGTCTGCGCAGCATCATGGACCTCAGCCCACTAGCCGTCACTGACCACACACCCATGGACATCACAGTGGACATCTTCCGCAAGCTCGGCCTACGCCAGTGCCTCGTCACGCAGAACGGGTGTGTGTTCTGTGTGTGTGTGTGTGTGTGTGTGTGTGTGTATTTTAATCCTATAGTACAATATTCCTACAACTATTTGAGTCGACTTTCTTAGTCATATATTTTAAATCTATCCATTATGTGTGAGTCACCGTGATTTCCTGTAACGGTAATACACAGTCATCCGTGGGTCAGTGGTATTGTGGCTGAATTGATTGGGAATATGTATGTATCCATTGTACACCTACTCGGATATTACTAACATCATCACACCACCCAAAGTCACAGTCCAAGAAGGAGGAGAAAAAAACAAATAGTCTGATTGCATGGTAACAGGCAAGCACCAGCAGCCAATCAGGACTGAGAGAGAGAGAGACTGAGAGACTGAGAGAGAGAGAGACAGAGAGATGGAGAGAGACTGAGAGAGAGACAGAGAGACGGAGAGAGAGAGACAGAAAGAGGCTGGGAGACAGAGAGAGACAGAGAGAGACTGGGAGGGAGAGAGAGAGAGACTGGGAGGCAGAGAGAGAGAGAGACTGGGAGGCAGAGAGAGAGACAGGGAGAGACAGGGAGGCATAGAGAGAGACTGGGAGGAATAAAGAGTGACTTGGAGGCAGAGAGAGAGACTGAGAGAGACTGGGAGGCAGAGAGAGACAGAGAGAGACTGGGAGACAGAGAGAGACCAAGAGAGACAGAGAGAGACTGGGAGGCAGAGAGAGACAGAGAGAGACTGGGAGGCAGAGAGAGACCAAGAGAGACAGAGAGAGACTGGGAGGCAGAGAGAGACAGAGAGAGACTGGGAGGCACAGAGAGAGACTGGGAGGCACAGAGAGAGACTGGGAGGCACAGAGAGAGACGGGGAGAGATGGAGAGAGAGACAGAGACGCACAGAGAGACGCACAGAGAGACGCAGAGAGAGTGTGAGTGAGAGAGAGTGGCAGAGAGAGAGTGAGTGAGTGAGAGAGAGTGGCAGAGAGAGAGAGAGAGTGAGTGAGAGAGAGTGGCAGAGAGAGAGAGAGAGAGAGAGACTGAAGGAATCCTATATTAATAGATGATAAAGGATTTAGAACTGATGAGTTTCTGTTAAGGCGTTTCTTCAGCGGGTCAGTAGTGTGTGATGGTGTGATGTGTGTTGATCTGATTTCCCCTTGTTATAGAATTTGTACCATTGTAACAACTAATTGTAAAATTGATTTAGCTGAAGAGAAAACAATAGCTGGTAAGTTAGTAGTGGTTTTGTTTTGTTTTGGTTGTGTTTTGTGTAATTTGTACTTCGAACTCCATTATGTTGCAATCAGTAATATTTCATCATCCAGACGGGATCATTTTCTCGACACTGTATCTCAGCTAGTTATCTTACTTCCACTGGGTTTGGTCATGCATGTGTAGCCTGGGGGAACCGTACATTCAGCTTGTGGTCTGTCCCCAGAGAGCATATTATGAGATTACAGTGGAGTAACCCTACATAGTATGCAGCTTGCTGTTTGGAACACAGCCTGGCATTGTCTCGGTCTGTGCATTGACTTGACACTCATTCAGTCTGTGGACAAGAGGCTGATATAATAAAAGGTTCTTCTGGCAAACAAAAATTAGACAGTAAGCAAACATACACACCAAAAAACAGCTAGAACCTTTCTGATTCAGGGCTGATATCTAGAGTTCGAAAATGAACCCGCATTCAGGTTATGTTTTTCAACTGAGGAAGCTGAAAACTGTGATCCTGATTAAAATATAATGAATTGTAGTTCAGACTGAAATTAAGCTGTCTCAGTGGATTTGCTGATATACTGTGCTATAGGCGATCACATAATTGTGTGTGTGCATGTGCGTGTGCGCGCGTGTGTGTGTGTGCGCGCACACGCAAAAATGAAAGATGAGCAGTCTGTTTATCTTTCTATCCCTCCCTGGAGCCAGACGTCTTGCCAGCAAATGGAAATGACATCTGTGAGCGATTGAGTGTTGACTAACTGCTTCATGCACACACACTCGTGCGCTCACACAGACGCACATACACACACACACACACACACACACACACACATACACATACACATACATGTGGACTTGCATATTCATTTATGTGCTCGTGTACAAACTCATTATGCCACGGCTGTTGTCAGTCACGCCCTAACGAGGACCTTTTATTCTTGTTTTCTGTTGTTGGTACGGAGCTGTCGGAAGAATCGTTTCTGTTAATGTTATCATCAAATAGATTCCGGTCATTCTTGCTTTGTTTTCTTCCTCTTCTGTCTCTGTAGGCGTTTGTTGGGGATTATCACTAAGAAGGACATTTTGAAGCACATGGCCCAGATGACAAACAGGGACCCTGAGTCCATCCTTTTCAACTGAGAATCCTTTCCACAGCACTCAGCAGGAGAGACGTTAAATCGTTAAGTCCCCTTCCATCACATGGACACACTTTACTGACTGGATCATCGTAGTTACCTGGTGGAAAGTGTGGGTGTGTGTGAAAGAGAGATAGATATATAGAGAGATAGATAGATAGAGAGAGAGAGAGAGAGGGAGGGTGGTATTTTTTGTATGAATGGCCTGAGGCTTTGGCATAGTTGGAGAAGCGGAGTTGGACGACATGCCTGGACGGGAAGTGCCGTCTCCTAGAGAAACTGTCTCTATAGCTTGTCCTGAAGCTGTCACACACTCTACTGCTGACTACTGCACACACACATACACACACATACACACACATACACACACACATACACACACGCACCACTGATCCACATCTTCCTCAGAAGACTGCCACAAAAACATTCCTGTGAACCCTGGCAGGTGAAGGACATTTTGGGAATGTCATGCCTTTGGCTGCATTCTCTCCCTCTCTCTCTGTCTCTGTCTCTCTCTCTCTCTCTCTCTGTCTGTCTCTGTCTATGTGTATCTCTCTCTCTGTGTCTGTCTTTGTCTCTCTCTCTCTCTGTCTATGTGTATCTCTCTCTCTCTCTGTCTGTCTTTGTGTCTCTCTCTCTCTCTCTCTCTCTCTCTCTCTCTCTCTCTCTCTCTCTTTCTGTCTCTGTCTATGTGTATCTCTCTCTCTCTGCCTGTCTCTGTCTCTCTCTCTCTCTCTTTCTGTCTGTCTGTCTCTATGTATCTCTCTCTCTGTGTGTCTCTGTCTGTGTATCTCTCTCTCTGTCTCTCTCTCTCTCTCTCTCTCTCTCTCTCTCTCTCTCTAAGCTGACATGCCTGCACTCGCCCAGGTCAGACAATCACTGTGGGAAGGGGATGAGAGATGAGACACGAGTGTATCATGTTAAAAAGTCACACACTCTGTCTTCCTCACACTCAGACAAGCTGTCAGAGGCTCACGCAGATAAAAGTGTTGTGTTAGAGCTTTGTGGAATTGAAGTGTTAATCTTAAGTGCCAGCGTTTGAACGTTAAAGCGCGAACGTGACTTGAAATCAAGCAGCTGCTGCTCTTATGACTATTGACAGGAATTATTCAAGTCACTGCAGTCAACTTATATGTTTACATAACTCTCTCCATGAAATACCGTAGGATCTCTAAGCATCCATTTGGCTCAGAGTATTTTACAAAGGTGGCCAGTGTTTTTTCCTGACTCCTGCAATATCCTGTAAATCACGTTGGGAATTCTACCATTTTAGAGCAAAGTATACTGGAGAATCTTCCTTGCACTGTTTGTAGAATCCCCATAATGCATTTCTCTGTTTATAGCGTACTCTTTTAGACCTGGGTTTCACCGTCAGACCTGTGTGTTGTCTTTCCCAGCCCGGGCCAGTAGAGGTCACTCTCTCTCTCTCACTTTCTCACACCGCTGAACTGTGAGTATTCTAATCCTTTTTGGCCAGCTCTCCTTCTCTTCTCATGACTGCTCACGTGTCCTTGCATTAGGGAGTTTAAGAGAAGCGAAGTTGACGGGAGTTGCAGTTCATCCCTTCTGCGCCGCTTCTCTCACCGAGCTGCGCTCCAAGCACGATCGTCTCATCTTGGGTGTATCCTCCATCCTCTGTTTATCTTGCCTGAATTCATTATGACCCTGGACAACCTCGGCTGAGCATCATGTCTTTCCGTTCCCTCCCTTTTGTTGTAGCCATTGTGACAATCCAATAATGACATCAGAAGGGGCTCCTCCTGAAGGAAGCGCAGGCGGAATGCCGGAGAGCTCCCTGACATTTATTTACTCTACTCCCCATCCTCGGCATGCTCACTCCACTTCTATTGTACTCGCATGTTTATCTACTTTAACACAATGTTAAAAGCATGTTGGTCCTTTCAAATGCATTCTGAGGCCACTACACTTTACTCTGTCCTTCTCTCTCTCTATCTCTCTCTCTATCTTTCTCTCTCTCCCTTTCCCTAATATTCCCGTGAGCCTGAGCCAGGGCGCGGAGGTCGGAGAAACTATTGTTCCTGCTCATGCTCGTCTGGGCTAGTGGTCGCCAGGATGTTCCCCGATGGCGTTTCCCTGCTGCCCGGCCCTCTTCCACTCGTAGAAAGCCAATTTCCGTACAATAACAGCCAATTCTGCATTATTGTAATATAATAGAGGCGAAGAATGAAACGATCTCTGCCTCCGCTGATTGAAAGTAGGCGTTTGTGCGAACGTGTGTGTGTGTGCAAGGTGTGCAGGAACCAGCGATTTAATCCTTTCTTCTTTTGACCCCATGAGAAAACAAGGCGAGTGTTGCTGGGAGAGGCTGGAGAGGAGGTTAATTAAACAGCATGGCCAGGTCACATTCACAAAGGTCCCTCTTTGTGGCATGAGGGTTATGAGAGAGCGAGAGAGAGAGAAAGAGAGACTTGGCTAGAAGGAGGCTTGCTCAGTGCTGCTGGGTTACCGAGTGTCCCAGCTCTCTGTTGTAATCCAACCCTTGATTGGCTTTAAGGGCTCAGTCCAGGGCTGAATGAAATGTCATCTAGAGCAGGACATGCCACAGACCAAACCCCCTCACCCCACACCCCCCACCAAACACCCCCATTCGGCCTTCCCCTTCTCCCTGTCCGTGTTCCTTATCTGCAGAAAGCCGCACACCACCCTGTAGAAGAATGTTCGCGTTAGTGTTTTATCCAGCTGTGGTTATTAACCACCTGCCAAAAACGAGCTTTTGTATAACAAATGTGCCATTCAAACCCAGGAAGACAAACAAGAAAGAAAGAAAAAACAAGCAGCTGAATGCTTGTTTGAAACAGCGTGTGTTTTTGCTCAGAGAGCAGCAGTGACAGGTGGAGGCATGGCAAATGTTGTTGTTGCAAGCACAAGACCAGATCCTTGTGTGTTGCGTCCAGATGATCCAGACTCTGGAGCGAACAGCGTGACTCCACCCTGCAGATGGATACACCTCTCGGAGTTACTGGACCATCAGTCGGTTTATTCTGTCCGTGCACACGGCTGAACACGACCTGCTTCTCATCGGAGCACTAATAGTGTTTAAAGCAAAGTGAGAGCATCGAGACCCCACAGTGATCACAGTAGAATAATTCTCCGAAACTGGAACAAAAAAAGTCTTGAAGGGCAATTTACTTCTTACGGACCTTTATACAAAGTGGATTTGTGGAAAATGTTATTTATTTTGTGAACATGCTGACTCTGCACTATGGAATTTGTAATCACAAGTACAATCTGTTTTTTTGTGAATAAATGTGAAGCATTTCCATTCTGGGCTGTGTGTTCTTTTCGTATGCAATCAAGTACGTGAGGAATCAGGTATGCCTGGTGTTTTGTTTCAGTCGATCAAAAACTCGTTGAAGAAATGAAATAGACTGTAATATTGACGTTAAATCATGTTTCTGCTCCAAGCAAAATCCCCAAAATCGTCAGCTCACTCCTGGCCAATCGCAAATTGGCCCCATATGCTAGTCTGTAAAATGTGCATTATTTAAAGGAAACTGCAGTGCACATCCTATAAAGGATTACATCCATGGCCCCAGTCCAGAAGTCTCTTTTTTCCTCGGAGACATTGATCTATTATTTTCACTTCATAAAGTAGCAAAGTGCTTTTGCCATCACGTGATGGAAGTGTCCTCTTTGAAAGAGGTGAGTTATGATTCCCAAGGGGAAATTCACATACATGATCAACTCACTCTCTCTCCCCCGCTGTCTCTGACACACAGACACACACACAACACAGGCTATTTTAATGCATAAATCGTTCCTGTTGTCAACCCACATTCCCTCTGTCTTCAGGTGCAGCTCTTCTCTTCATGTGGCTTTAACAGCACTGTGAGGCGTACAGGCCTAAAGGCTGTGTTCCACAGTTTCACCTCAACGTGGCTTGGGTCTGTATTTAACAGAGCTCTTAGAATTCACTCCTGAGAATCATGTAGAATCAAGAGATGTTTTTATGACTGAAATTCCTCACAGCTCAAGAAGAGTCGGTTCACTGAGTTCCTTTATCATGGCTTACTTTCATCAAGGAATAGGTTCAGCACTTATTATTAATGAAATCCCTCTTGTTCATAACAGCATCCTGATATAGCAGAGGATCTCCAGTCTTTTAATATTTTAATAGCTACAACTTCATGTTTACAACTGAAGACCACTAAACAACTAAACAAAATGTAATTTTGTGAAACTGTAAAAAGGTGGAGCTGGAGTTCTGGGTGCTTTAAGACTCCTGAGTAGGAGTTATTAAATAGGGAGGACTTGGGGAAGTGGTGGGTGTGGAAACTCTGTAGAGAGAGAAAGAAAGACAGGGGAATTTGTAGGAAGGTAATTAAGAAGTAGAGCTTCAGGTGTGGTCCTTCCCACATTTAAGTCCAAAAGTAGCCTGTATAGCCTTCACAAACATATGCGGATCTATTACAAGCTGGAAGCACACAATGGTATAGAAGCTGTTCCTGCATGACAATGCCTCCTGTGCACAAAGCAAGGTTTATAAAGGCACGGGTTGCGATGGTTAGTTTGGACGACGTTCATTGGCCTGCACAGAGCCCTGACCTTAACCCTACTGAACACATTTGGGATGAACTGGAGCGGAGACAATGAACTGACCTTCCTCACCCAACGTCAACGTCGTGTTTGAGCTCTTTAATGCTCTTGAAGCTGAATCAACACAAAGCCCCACAGCCTGCATGCTCCAAAATCTAAAAACACTTCCCAAAAGAGTGGATGTTATTATGAATGGGACTTAATTTGGAATGGGATGTACAAGGGCTGTACTTGGTCGAGTGTCCAAAAACCTTTGGCCATTATGCAATTTCTATGTAATGTCATTCCCAGTCACTTCCACTTTGTTATAATACCACTGACAGGTGACTGTGGAATATTTAGTAGTAAGGAAATTTCATGACGGGCGACACGGTGGCTCGGTGGGTAGCACTGTCGCCTCACAGAAAGAAGGTCCTGGGTTTGATCCCCGGATGGGGCGGTCTGGGTCCTTTCTGTGTGCAGTCTGCATTTCCTCCCCGTGGGTTTACTCCGGGTACTCCGGTTTCCTCCCACAGTCCAAAGACATGCACGTTAGGTTGATTGGCGT
>JAOVVG010000044.1:5165316-5183908 GCA_028566375.1 Leptodoras nelsoni | reverse complement strand
GGTTTTATTGCAGTTTATTGGGGATTATTTATTATTGCACTATCTGGTGTCACCTAAACGAGTATGGGTTCCCTTTTGAGTCTGGTTCCTCTCAAGGTTTCTTCCTCTTATCATCTGAAGGAGTTTTATTATTTTATTATTAGGGATAAAATTTATATAAATGAAAAACTTATGTATTTTATGTCTTTTGAAAGCTGAGTCCTTTGTTAATAAAATTGAATTGAATTACCTTCATAGGGGGTTATTTAAAATAATGTACGAGCACCATAAAGGTAAAAAAAAATGCAAGTAATCATTAATTTTCTAATACTCTGAAGACAGAAATGCAAGAGATTCACAATCAAATCAAAGTTGGACTGTTTGAGATGTGCAAAGCTTAGAATAAATATAAACACACTCCAGCACTAGAAGCCATTTCAGGGCAACGAGATGAACTCACACAAACGCACAGTCACCATGGTGATGCTGAAAATAGGAACGAGATAAATCAGTAAAAAGGCACAGATACGCAATTTAGGTTACTGACTTCATATGACACAGTACGTGGGATGCAGCCATTGTATTGTACTCTGAAGTTTACAGTACACAGTAAAGAGGTTGGAGTAGAGAGAGAATGAGAGATGAAGAGTGAAGCAGGAAAAATCCAGAAGAAGGCATTAAGTCAAATAGAATATGAGATGAATGAGTCATAGCATTTGCATGGGTAGTGATGTGGTACACACTGAGTCATTATTACTGTCTACTGGCAGTGTGTGTGTGAGTGTGTGTGTGAGTCTGTAAGAGAGAGAGAGAGAGAGAGAAACATTTCTGTCCAGATGGGTGTGGTCTCTTCCACAGTAACTGAGGGCTCACTGAATGGTTTGATCAGAATGAAAATTATGTAATTTATATTCCATGGCCTTCATGGTAACTAGATCACAACCCAACTTGGAGGCTTTGGAGAGCTGTGGTAGACAACTCTCTACACCATCAAAGCAGTGATTTAAGGAAGATTTTGGAAGAACGGTGAACATTGCTCCAGACCTTGAGACACTACACACTGAAGCTGTTCTGCTGGCTCATTGTCACAAAACACTACATTACTAACTACATTAATAAATTTATGCTGGGGTTTCCTTTCATTTGTTGGCTATATGTAAATTTTTACTTCCAAATTGGAGTTTTATAATAACTGTCATTTTAAAGGTCATTAAATTAATAGGTTCTTAAAGGTCATTTCTTTCAGAAACAGAAAGCAATCCAATGACATTGTTGCTTAGCATCTGGCAGATCTTTTATCCCCAAAGTCAAAGTTTCACCTATGAATCATAAAGGTTTGTCTGCATCTAGGATGCAGTTCAGACAATGATTTAGGGCATCTGGGCACAAAGGGATGGGATGATAAATACTAAGAAATATAAACTGGCTGTGTGATTTAAAAAATGGAGGCCTTAAATCAGTCACCTTGACCCCTCGATATCAAGATAACTTAATCTTTATGGACAGGAAAGTAAGTCTTTTGCAAAGCATGGCTGAATTTTCTATAGCACTACTTTAGTTGAACAGAGTTTACATTTTTTAAATGAAAGGCATTCTTCTTTTTTTATGTTAATTTCAACATAGCATAATTATATCCAGTGTTGTTTCAAGTAAATAAATAGTTGCTAGCAATATAACTTGCTTTAAAAGCATGTGTATAGTAACAATACAAAGAAAAAGAATAATCAAACAGTCTGCATAAATGATATGTGTAAAGACATGCATAAAGTATGTGAAAAGACAGTGCAGCTCCTCTTGGGAGTAACAATACACTGCTGATTGCAAGAGAAGAAGAAAATATGGATTGCACACTGGAACATTATCACATTTGAATGTCTTTAACTACATTTTTGGCATTGCTGCTGCAGCAGTCCTGTGATCAGGTGTAGCAGAAGCACAGTATAGACACAAGGAAGAGAGAGAGAGATAGAGAGTGGAGGGCAAGCAAAAAGGGAATAGTGAGCTAGGAAGAGGGAGGGAAGATGTAATCATCACCAATCGTCTCAGAACAAAAAGTCAATTTACTGACTGAGATCTTGTATTTTTTTAATCCAACTAAATCCAAGAACAGAAGCAAGCAAATAATGAAATTGTGATATTTTATTGAAACTTTGCCCCGACATCCAAATCATCTTCAAACTTCTCTTGGTCACCAAGTCTCTCAAGCTCAAAGGTGCTGTACCTCATAAATAATCTCTACAATCAGAAACCTCTTGGATATAGGAGCTTATTCTCATAAATTACAAGTTTTAAAATTTCCATCTCCATAGCAACTAGTCATCAAGGCCAAGGTGAGACAGGCCTAAGGCCTATATTCCTCCCTGCACAAAAAGCCCATAAACATGCTGGTATTCTCAAGATGCACTTAAGCAGCAAATTAAAAAACACATTATATCTGGGCATTATAACCTCAGCATGTGGTTTTCCATTACACCAGACTTCAGGCTTCATTTCCTGTGTTCCTGTGTGGAAGACATCTTTGGGAATTTTGTAGATATGAGCTAATGATCTGCTGTGTGTGAGAGGTGCGCACATGTGTGTGTGTGTGTGTGTGTTCCTTGTTTTTATATCTTTGTGGTGGATACATGGATAGGAAAATCTGATATTTTTGACCTTGTGGGGACATTTTGCTGGTCGCCATAATGAAAGGGGGGTTTTGTTGTAGTAACAAAAATAAAAAATAAAAGAGCCAAATTTTTTTTGCATGAATTGGTATAAGTATAACAGTACAAATATGCATGTGTGTGTGGGGGGTGTTCTGGTGCACATTCACATTCACACTCTCCAGTCTGACAGTGAGGAGAGAAAACTCCCCAGGCTTAATGTGTAACTGTAAAAGCTAATGTTAGTGTTAATGTTCACAAGCTACACTGTGGCTACTGAAGGCAGTCCCTCTGCATTCACACCTTCACTGCTCTTCAGAGGATGCAACCTTATAAAAGCAAGAGTAAACGAAAGAAAAGGAAAAAGACAAAATGTGTTTGGTGATAAGGAGGAAAAGAAAGAGAAATGAGAAAGATGCTGAGGATTTTCTGCTTGTAAGAAGCAACGCCTTAATCACTGTACAGTTTTGGGATTTTAGTCACATATACAATCACTGTGGAAAATATTGAGTGCACTTGTGATATCCCACACAGGCTAGAGTCCAAACATTGTAATCTAGTGAGTAAAGAACACCCACAGTTTGTTCTCTGTAGGGTGTAGGGAACCATTTTGGAGACTGAGCACAAACAATGGAAAATAGTAAAGAAAGAGGAAAGCATGCCTGAGTCTGCAGTGCCTCCTCCAGGCAATAAGTATTATAGCAGTAAAGTGTACAAACTCTTTAAATACCGATCACATTTTTTTACATATGATAAGTGGCAATGTGAAGAAAACATGAAAATGTCTGAAATTTGGAAAGGAGCATGACAATTCATCTTTTATTTTCTCTGTCATTTCTTTGCCTCTTCTCCTATATTTTCTTTCTTTCTTCATTGCTTCCTACTGTCTTTCTTTCTTTCTGATTGATTGATTGATTGATTGAAATATGGCAAGAGTTTCAATGTCTCCGTCTGTCTCTCTGCAGGTCTTTCTGTTGCAGTGCAGCAGGATGCTTTATACACGGGGCTGGCTAGTTTTAATGGTGCTCTGGGCTCCATGGCTCTTGGAGGGCTTTTATTCACATTAAGCTGGAGAACACATGTGTTCTCCATTGTTTGTGGTGAGACACTCATACTCCTCCTCCTGTGATAATGCTCAGATATTACCCAATTAGTCAGACAGGCCAAATTCTGCTCTGTTAATCTTCCATCCTATGTGCACTATCTGTCCCATTTAGTCTCTTTTGCTTTCTGTTCTTCTTATATAATTAATCTTTCTTGTTCTTGTTTTCCTGTAATTAGCCTTCTTAATCCTGTTTAGTTTGTAATGTGTCCCTCGCTGTTGATAAAGTAATTGTTGTTTTAAGCACTGCTGTGTTTTTAACGCAGAATAATCTGTGATATTCTTGTTTCACTAAACACAGCAGACCCAGCATAAGAATGCACATATGTTTGTATTTATTAATACTTGTGACTATGAATTATACCACTCTCCATTTTCTGTACAGCTTTCCTCTCCTCCTATGCAGACATCGCCTTGAGCAATCTGCTGGCAAACGTGAGTACACCATGTGGATTTACTGGTTAGACTCTTTAGCTGCTTTTAATTTATCTATATGTCTGTGTTGTGTGTATAGGTGGGTCTCCCTGCCAGCAGCTGGGCCTCCACACTGACTATCAGTCTTATGCTGTTAGTGAGTGGGCGGAGCCGCTCCTCATATCACATAGCAACTGGCCAAGACAACTCACCTGGAGACCCTTACACACTCCCAGCCAGTGTACAGTGTACCCAGGTTAACACAGACAGTATGTCTTAACACACGCACACACATGGTGAACAACATTTATTAATGGTGTCCAGTCCACAAATTCTCTCTACTAATTATGTGTCATCACCCTTCCGGAAACTTCTGATGAATGCATCCCACAGGGAGTAAACTTGGTCTGCAATAAAAAGCACTTCTTAAGATAGAAACATGTGTGGGTAGCCTGATTCAACTCATCAATTTTTCTGTTGTTAACACTGTTAGGAAATATTATTGGGACTAGTTTATGGTTCTCTGCTCTCTGAGTGACGTCCCACTCACACCCTCCCACTTGCACTTTTTTCACAGGCTGAGCCGCTGTCAGCCCTGATCTTTAAATTGAATTTGTCCAGATCATCACATGTCAAAACAAAGAAGCCATCCCAACTAAATGGATAGAATGTGTGAATGTTGGATATTAAGCTTAAACGTGTCTAAAGGCCTAAACCAATCAATGGCAATATCAAAATACATACGGATCAGTAACGTTTCTTCTGTTCTTCTAGTTAGTATGCAATGCAGCTGTAGAAATGTAAACAATGTCTGGAGGAAAAGTAAAACATTCCTCGTTAACAATAGTGCCAGTGTAATGTGGGATAGTTTGGAGCAGACACTGTGGGCTTGAGGCCTCACTTGACTTTGACAAAAAAGGATACAGTTGTACAATACAACAATACACAGTTATTCAACGAACAAACAGTACCAGTAACAAAATTCATCTAGTATTGATAATTATATTATATTATATTATATTATATTATATTATATTATATTCATTCATTCATTCATTCATCTTCCTGGCCGCTTATTCCTTTTCAGGGTCACGGGGGAGCCGGTGCCTAGCCATCATCATAGGGCGCAAGACAGGAACAACCCTAGACAGGGCGCCAGTCCATCATAGGGCACACACACTCACACTCGCGCACACACTCACACAATAGGGCCACTTTAGAGACGCCAATCAACCTAACGTGCATGTCTTTGGACTAAACCCACGCGGACACGGGGACACCGCCCCACCCGGGGCTCGAACCCAGGACCTTCTTGCTGTGAGGCGACGGTGCTACCCACCGAGCTGCTGTGTTATATTATATTATATTATATTATATTATATTATATTGACATGTAATTAAGTGGTTTTATTTGATACATTTTCAAAAATATTTTTAGACACATTTGGCTTAAGATGGCTTTAGGATAAGATCTGTGTGTGTGTGTGGAGGGGGGTGTTAATGATTTAAATCTTTGAAAGAGGGATTTAAAGTCTTTTTACAAAAATTGACAAACTTTTACTATCTGTGAAAGTAGAAGAGAGTTGATTTATTCAATCATTCATAATAAACATTTATAAAATGTGCAGTATGCAAATGCCAAGATGTCTAACATCTATACTGTTTAAACTTAAAGCACATAGACCAAATATACTGTAAGGCCCTGTTTCTTTTGGCCCATGGGTATTTGCAGAAATTAATACTGAAACAGGCTCCAGCCCTCAACAGTCTCACACTACCTAGAATTCAGACCCTAAACAACACACGCTCCAGTAGGTGTCTTTTCCGTACTTAACCCAAAAACTGAAGTGAAGTACATTTCATACAATGTGATATCAAAGTGAGTGATATATCCTCGCATGTCTCTATTGTCTGCATTGCTGTTTTTTCCACTGGGATAAATAGTTGACATCCCTGCAGTGTCAACTAGTGAATGCACAAGTGTCTATATATATAATATACTATATAGTTATCATCTATACCACAGGAAAGCTGAAATCATGACAGCTGAGTTTGAGTCAAAACAAAAAGTTTTTAATGGTGCTGTAAACAGACTTCATTCCAGTACAAAAAAAAGATCAAACATAGTCTTTAAAAACATCCAACATAAAATTACAACATTAAATATCATTAGTAGCCCAGTCTGTAGGCTTTTTATTAAACAAACATCCAAAGTAGTGCAAAAGTTAGCAGAAAGACATTTTTAAAATACAAACATGCAAATAATAATGTAATAAAACAAAAAAAACAAATATCCAACAAAACAATACCTACTGTCAGATGAAAAATCAATTAGCTATGACTTTTCTTTTGCCAACCTAGAACTATGAGGAATTGTAAAATAATGTAATATAGTGTATGAGTGGGTGTGTATCCCTGCATGCAGTTAAGTGGGTTGAAGGTGATAAAAGTTCTCCTTCACAGAGATATTTACACACTGATGTGTGTGCGCATGTCTGTGTGTGTGTATGTGTGTGGGTAGTGATGAATCCTGCACACAAAAGGGGAGGTATAAAAAGCCTACGTATAATGTCATTCAGCAATTTTTCATGCTAATTCCTGTAGGAATGAAGGCCGAGACTATTCATATTGTGCAAGCCGTATATGTGTGAGTGTGTAAGAAGCTGAGCATCTACCTGCTTACAGCATAAGAATTAGAATAATATCTAGGCAAATGTAAGCACTTAGCACTTAAGTGCTGAGCAAATGTTTGTGTGTTTTGTGTGCATGTACAATAAATGAGTGAGAATAGTGCTATCCTTGAAACACCGTCTACAGTAGCTTAGTCATTGTGCTTTATGCTCCTAACACAATCACAGAAGCTTGCAGTCACTCAGAATGAGCTACAGAGCATTACCACTAAAGCTTTTTATAAGACATAAAGAGTGGCAGGTTAGTGAAGAAACCAACAGAAAGAAATGAGCTAAATGTAATCATGCTGGATCAGGTTTGATATAGTGATCAACGGCAGGTATTCATTAACAATCGTTAAGCAAGTGTGCAGACCAGGTTACACAGCAGATGAGATCAGTGCAGATCAACATTCTCCAATTTTATCAAAAAGAGGAGTGTACGTCTATACATTGTTCTTACCAAACAGGAACGAACCCAGCATATATAAAAAAAAACCTGTAGCCTGAGTTTCCAGGTCATGTTTACTGAACGAGCAGAGGCACAGAAATAGAATCAGTCCTCCCATCAGGGAAGGAGGGAATATACCCTGTTTGTGGTGTAGTCAAGGCCATATGAAATGTATATGCGTGCTTATTCTAGTGTGTTCATAAAGAAATATGTTTACTTCTAATGATAGTAGAGTCACTCATATATTTTGGTATTAAATGAAAAACGCACCCTGAATGGCTTGCATATTTATCTTTTTTATTTTTAAATGTGATCTTCAGTGGGATCCAAGATATCTAACTTTTCTAAACTTAAACATTTATCAGCATGTTGGTCTATTGACACCTTGACTAATGTTTTCCTACATTACCCACAATGCCACTTGACTACTTGCTGATAGAGGTACCACAGTGCTTCATAATTGTTTTAGTCTATACAACTCTTTTACCTCCTCATCTGTACACTCTACTCCAACAGCTCACCAACAGAAATCACTTCAACTTTCCTGCTAACCCTGCCAAAAAGGCCATCTTTCATCATGTCATAAACCTCTACTTAACCAGCGATTGTTCTCTCCACTACTTCTACTATGTTGGATGTTTCATTTGTCATTGAACATCAGTGGAAATGGTGACAAAAGAAACACGTGCTCCAAACTTTACACTTATTATACTTACGCATAAGTCTTTTAAAATATTTTCTTCTATTAAACACCTTTGTAGTTTTTTTTTGTGGCATTTGGCAGTCACCCTTATCCTGAACTTACATTTATCTTATTTATACAACTGAGCAGTTAAGGGTTAAGGGCCTTGCTCAAGGGCCCAACGGTGGCAGCTTGGTACTGCTGGGATTTAAAGTCATGACCTTCTGATCAGTAGTTCAATGTTTTAACCACTGAGCTACCACTTCCCATACACTGCTATCTTCCTCCTATGACAGCAGAGTGGCAGAAGACTGATAATATTTCAGTGGAGTAAATGTTATTATTGAAACCAAGTAACAATTTAGCACCATAATTGCTAAACACATACTCATTTCTAAGCAAACAGATTTAATGGGTTTCCTGGTGAATCTCAGACAAAACCTGTTCATCTGGTTGCAGTTGCTTCTTCATTTTCTATCTTGTGAATGAAATCTCACGTGAACGTAGATACAGTTACAGAAATGGAATGTTGAAATGCTACTAATATTAGCATTAGTGAGAATAGTCATGAGTACTTTAGTCTGGACTACACCACAAGTTACAGGTCATTTTCAGTGTTACTCATTAGTCAAAACCAAAACATGGACAATGTCAGGTCATATGAAGAAAACATGGTACAGACCATTGCACCACTCTCTTACTGTAACCTCTTTATTAGTGCTATGGCAAGACTAAACAAACAGCTCTGTTAACGATGTTAAATGGAACGAATCATTCGGGAATAAATTTAATTCATCGCTTTTAAAGAATGCACCAGTCATAAAACTTATAGTGCTAATCATGGAAAGGCTAGTATGGAGTAGTTAGCCTCAGGCTAACCAGGCCACAGTTGACTGTTGGTCAACAGCATGTTTTGAGCAAAGTGCTTCTTCAGCCCTAAAATAGCCCCATATTCCAATAATTCTTTCAACAGGCCCTCATCAACTTGCCCCTTACAGGGAAGTGTGCATTATCCACATGGCACAGGTGGCCACTTGCAACAGGAGGGACTGAAGACGTAGTGGAGAATAGATTTACTAGACAGCTAGCTGAGTACAGTACATCATCTATAAATGAAGTAGTGGTTACTTTAAAGAGCCCATTTCAAATAGTAAATGTTATATTTTTGGAACTGCTTATTATTTTATTGCTCTGTGTTAGATTGCAATGTATTTTGGACAATTTCTGCTTTCCACATAGGGATATTTAACAAACTTCCCCAGAGCCAATAAAGTATTAGAATACTAAATATATATCTAAATGAAATGTCAAAAGGGAAGTGGATGTAGGATTGTTGAAAGATGCATCAGAATGCAGGATATGGTCTTGAACTTGACACCTTCAAATTGCGGGGATGTTTAACATCAGTCTTTGCCCAAAAAAGTCCAATTATATCATCACTGACTGACTGTGAGCTGGTTAAGGCTCTAAAGCAGCCTGCCCAGGATTAGTCCCTCTGTGGAGCGAGCCTCTCCCCTTACAATCTCCAGAAAGCCCAGTTTAGTGAGGAACTCCAGCCTTAGCCGATCTGTGGGCTGCACCTCACAAAACACACCCTGGGAACCTGTAGAGAGAGAGCAAGAAAGAGAGGGAGAAAGAGAGAGACAGAATGAGACAGGTAAAGTGAGATGAGGGCCAGAAGACAGAAAAGATACAATCAACAATCAGGAGATTATATATAGTTTTTAGTTATCAAGCTGATTTTGAAATGTCTAGATTTGGATGTGAAAATTTAAATATATTCATTTTAATAGGTTTCTTAAATTCTGGCTTTAAGAAACCATTTTACCATTCAATTTCAAGTCCTTTCATTTTAGATGTAAATTACATGCTAGATGAGTGTGTAACGGTTCACAGGATATTTTATTACCATTACCATATTTTTTGCTTCTGCTTCTTTTCTTTCCTTTTTTCCAACAATTATTGGTCAATGTCATCATATACTTAGACTTCATCAATTCACATGACACTTAATATGGTTGTAGCCCCACATCAGAGTATAAGGTTTGTGTCCCTAGATGTGTTTTGTCCTTCATGCTAGCATCTCTTGAAATAGTGTAGGCTCAAAACACTTTTTGGGCAATACCCCAAGAACCATTGTGTAATTATTATGAAATGTTTATGGCAATTTGTCCTCTAATAGTCACATTACCCCAGTTCATTATGCACCACCTAGTGAATGTTCAAAGCCAATATCTAACAGGTCACTAGCGAATATCATGTGATATAAACACCCACACTTCACAAAATTTCACTCCACACATCATTACCCCACTCTTCAGAGGCACATTTCATGAAGTTCCGTCCATGGTGGCACTGTAACTGACACATTTCAATATCTCAAGAACTGCTTAAGCTGCAATTTGCACACCCTGTATCAGTACCACATGCATTAGATGTCCACCAAATTTCATGAAATTTTGTTCATGGGGACACTGCAACTGATCCATTTCCTTATTCCAAGAACTCCTTAAACCACAATTTTGAAATTTGGTATGCTTTACACTTCATTCTTGCTCTTTCTCTCACTTCATGCAGCAGTCATATAATACATCACTATGTGGTACATCTCGTTCTTTGTGCTGTTTACCAGCAAAATGGCTGATTCCTACTGATCAAGCCCCATACTACCAGTGGTCATGAAGATAATGTCAGATGATCTAGTTGTTGTCTGGGTGATAAAATGACATGAATGTCAACGTTCAAGTGATGTCAAAGGGTCTTCATTTCAGATCATCTTTCTGGTGCTGAAAGTCTTTTTCAGCCACTTCATTTGCAGTGAAAACACACAGAACACTGGAAAGGTAAACACTAGCCCATGAGCTGTTTCTTACCGTTAGCTTTGAGTGCTGTGAGCAGAGATGTGAGAAGGCTTCTGCTGACACTGCAATCCACCAGTTCGGGCAGGGCCTCAAGCCGGAGCTGAGATGGGAAGTGGTACAGCAGGGAGTCTGGGTAGTCCTGCTCTTCATGCAAACTCAACAGCGCCTCCTGTGATTAGAGGGAGAAATAAGAAGAGTGAATGGTTCATGTGCAAATTCTTGTGTTCTGTCTGTGTATGTGTTTGTGAGACAAAACATTTTAGTGATGTTTATAGGCAGGCTGTTTATCCAGCAATACAAGAGTGAACACTTCTGTTTTACTATTTAGATATTTGACTTAATGAAAAGCTGATCAAACCATTATCCTGTGATATTAATCTCTCCTGAATTGAAATCTGACCTTCTGGGCAGTGTGTCCGCTGGCAGCATGTGTACGTGTAGGATATTTGTCTCTAATAGCTGGCAGCCAGGTGGCCTGGCACCTCTTGATAAATGAGCGTACATCCAGAATTCCAGCAACACACCCACACACGCCCAACTCATCCTCCAGAACAAAGCTGTATTCTGGGCACAGGGCCAGAGATGCACCCAAACACCTGAACACACACACAAACACAGACACATTCATAAATATTCCTTTGAAGGTCCTAGAGGTACAAGAGTTAGGAATTATTGTTATGAGAGTACAGGGAAAAGAGAAACTTGCATTTTGCCTCTACTTCTGTGACATTTGCATATTTGTGTAAACAAATGTAACCTGTCACCGATGAAATCTGGATGAAGCACAGTCAAGTCCTGAGCACCTCTGGTTTTCTGATAAAGCTGATGCACCATGCGGTATAGGTCCACCTAACAGCACACAAACATCCAGTAATTATAATGCAGATGTGTATTGCAAGAGAAGTGCATGGATAATATTTTAATTACTTGTTATTTATTATATGTCTTTTAATATAAGATCATTTAAAAAATTTTAGTGTTTGCTGAAAGTGTAGTGACAATACAATTAACTACTAAACTACAAACTATTTTATAGTCTATTTAAGTTTGGAAAGTATGAGGCAGAGCACACTGTGAAAGAGAGATATTGTTATTGGTTATGAAGCTGCAAATTTACGACACAATTGTGTATCAGCAAGAAAAGCAGCATGGCCTTGGCTGAACATAGTATATCTAACCTTGTCTTTGTGCTGGAAGGGCCGTATATTGTAGAGACGAGAGGTGGGGAAGAGAGGAGGGGGGTGGCTGAATAGCTCACTGCTGGTGCCTACAGGAAGAAGCATCTTCAGCACATACCAAATGGAGAGACAAGGAGAGAGAAATGATGAGGAATATAGCGCATGAGCCATAGTGCATTCATGTTGTATGCTCAAAGTCATTGAACTCAATAGTCATTGCCATACCTGCACTTCCCCTGACAGCCCTCCTTTAAATACCCAGGGCTCCGCCTCCACACCGAGAAGCTCTGCCCCTGAAGAGGCTCCACACCCTGTTGAGAGGAAGCCACAAAGTCTCACAGCACGTACAGTTACATGCATGTGCAATATGGCATAGATAGGAAAAAGATACTCACAATGAAAACAGTTCTTCCAGGAACCCAGTGAAGAACTGTCACTTATCACCCGACCCTCTGTAGATGAGATAAAGAGACAGAGGGAGAGAGACTTATCAGAACAATTGAAGTCATTTCAGGTATGAAGCAACACTCCCATATACATACAGGAGTAATGAAAATCAACCAAAGTCCACATTTACTCTTCAGTCATTCAATTTCTAATCACCCCCTCTCACCCAGCCAGCTGATGAAGGCCTTGGCTACAAGCAGTGTGTTTCTTAGATCCCAGACATATGGATAAAGGTCATAGAGCACAGCTCTGTTCACGCTGTTCACCATGCTGCCATGCAGAACCGCAATCTCATCACATGCAACGAGAAACCGGCCTGCCCGCACCCGCCAGTCCTCCATCTGAGGGCAAAATAGGATTTATATTAGTTAAGAAGAAAAGAGATGGAAAGAATCTTTTATTGTAAAAATGCATTTTATAAATTAAGAGAGTTGGAGAGGATCTCTTTTAGAGGTGGCACTCTATCACTTTTCCTTTTACTGATACCAATACAGGAACTGAAACTGTATATATCTATATATATAATAGTGATACTGGGTTCAATTGAATCTGACTTAATTTTGCAAAAATCTGGGGCAATTTAGAACTATAAAATATAGAACAAATGGTAAGACTGGAAGAAACTTTATAGTCACTTCAAATTTTTTAAACATGCATTTTTGTGAGTCATCCTTTCAGTGAATTAATTTAAGAACATTTGACACCTGTGTAAGGGAGATTTGATAATAAATACATACTGTAGTTACAAAGTTATTGCATCATAAAATATAAGATCTCCAATTTTCTTCTTCATTTTCAACAATTGTTTTACCTTTGTCATGGCAGCTAGTAATACTAAGACTATCCTAGTAGCACTGTATGCATAGCTGAGATACACACAGTGCACCACATACACTAACATATTCATTCAAACCCTGGACCCAAGAGACACTGATGCTACCTGCTACTCCACAAAGCCACTTGTTTATTATTCAATATGGGAAAATGTTTTGGTCTTCATATGATGACTTTGAACAGAACAGAATGTACAGAAAACATGCATGTAACAACAACTTCCACACATATTTCTCTCATCTAGTCTTTGTGAATCCTACACACACACACACAAACAGACCATTCAGCATCACAGACAGAGACCTTCTGTGGTTGCATCTTCTTGCTGCTGCCATTGACACTGACATAATGGCAGTGGCATTTGAGCCAGGTGAGTGCCTGCAGCAAGCTCTGAGCAGGTGGGCCATGCTCATGTGGCAGGTAGTACAGTCCCACCAGCAGTCGCACTTGAGCCTCGCTGAGTGGAGATTTCCCAGCACACAGACCCTTTCCTGAGGCCTTCTCCCAGCCTTGGCCACCAGGCACCAGCTCCTCATGCTCAGTCTCAGCGGAGACCTTCAGCACTGAGGTGGAAGAAGGAAGCAGAGCCCCAGCAGCAGACAGACACTGGGCTCCATGCAGATTGTCTAAGCTTTCAGGAAGATTAGGTTTGGAGGAGAGTGCAGATGGTTTGTGCTCTGTAGGTCTGTTCTGTCGCCCTATGTAGAATAGGTGTCACAAATGAAGAAATCAGCATTGCAAAAATTGTTTGCAAAATAAACTTTCAGACTAAATCACACTGCTGATTTTCTAAGTGCCCCAGAAATCAGCTCTTAAATTGTACACTGACAGAATAAAATACAAATGAGATGCTAATGTCTCCAGTAAATTCAGTAGAATTTCGATTAAGTGGGCTGCCATGCAAATATGCAATGAATCATTGCGCATCTTGATTTTTATCTGTATGCATTTGCAGGCAAAATTCTCATCTGAATGTCTTTCTACTGTTGAAATGTTTCCTATACATTTGGCTATATGAGCCTTCTCTAGCCTGAGGAAAAAGAAATAAACACTGTATTTTCATACATTTTGAATTATGTATCATTTTTAAATTGCATTACATGTAAATCTATATTTGCTACTACAAATGCCATGGCATTTTATGGCAATTTATGAGAGGCATTTATCAGTCATGTTTTTAACACCTTTCTGTGGTAAAATGTAAAATGGTGTTCAAGTGAGCATGTAGCACGCCATAAAAAAGTTCAGATCTCAATTATGACAGCTATTGCTTAAAATACATTTTTTATGCAAGGTGTTTGGTATTTCTGACCTTTATGTATTAAAAAATATTTATATGAAGCATAAGAAAAAGACCAGATTGTTTGTGGATTTATGCTGAATTGTAATGTATCTAAGAAGTGCACCTGTTACTTTGTGTTATTACAAATACTTTACAACTGGTATGAGGGGTATAACAATGGCAACTAACATGTATATATAAACATGTATTTGTTTAAAAAAGCAAAAACAACAAAAGTCCCTGATGAATCAACTATATATAAGAATCAAAGACAATAACAATCAGGTAATCAATATAACACAAAAGTAGGCTGCGTAATTGTCTCTAATGCATGAATAGAGTGTTTGTTTGTGTGTGTGTGTGTGTGTGTGTAAAATACCAGGCTGTAGAGGTTGGTTCAGCTCAGTCATCCAGTCCTTCAGCGCAGCAGAAAGAGCTCTCTCTGGGGAGTACTCATGCCCTTTAGCTACACACACATACACAGCTTAGTTTATTATTATACTACAGGTCTAACCCTAGATTTATTTATTTATTGGCTATATCATTATTATATCATTGCTCTTTGTTTCATTAAACTAACTTGTCAATCAACTTTATCAATCAGCTCTATCAACTTTACCAACAACATCCCTGCAGTGATTAAGTATTAAGTGTTGAAGGTGTTGAACATTTATCGGTGACACCTACAATTATGGGTTTTTTTGGTCCATATCATGGCATTTATATGTTCATCAGGAAACAGGTGATAAACAGATCATTAGAGTACTGTACAATGCATTTTAATCACAGTTATTCAATGAACACTGTGAAGTAGTGTTTCTCTAACCAAAGCTAATAAACCCAACAGTTATTATCCATAACGTCCCACTTACGCACTGTTTAATCAGAAACCAGTCCTACTGTGTGCATGGATGTGTGTTAATGTCTTTGAGCCCTTAGAATGCCCTAACGTTAATCATATTATGTGACGGATCACTTGGTTCTGTCCAAGTCTTTCTTTCTCATCCTGACTCTCATTGAGCTCACAAACAACCACACACATTTCTCGCCATTTCTTACAATCCCTCTGTGAGTCATTTGGGTGTCATGGCCAAATTAACCCACTATCACTTCTTTCATGAAATCATATCCTCTGTCTCCCACACAATCTATTACTGGTCTTGCTCTGCCACTCAGCTTTTCCTCTTTTTCTTTCATTCATTTTCTTTCCATCTTCCCCTTTACTCTTTCTACAAGCATCTTTCCTCTCACCTTGTTTCTTCTCCTTCCCTGCTTTGTGCCATGTCCCAAGTGTGTGTAGAGGGATGTAGTTTGCTTCAAATTCACAGTTAGGGTTTAGCAGGAGACCCCTGAGATGAGCTTGGAGGCCGGGGGGACGACCCTTAAACGGCCCCAGGAAGACACGGCGTGAATCGTAATCATTTGCGTGCAGATTGTCCCAAACCAGGGGAGGGCGCTGTAATACTGACTGCACCTCCATCAGCGAATCAGCACTCAGCTCTCGAGAGATCACCTTGCTTCCTATTGGATGAAAGACATATAAACATATTAATCAGGGTTTTCTGAGGCTATGGCCATGAACAGGCTGATAAATGAAGATGTTATGAATATGGAATAACAGTTCACTCACATTATAACAAATAGAAGAAGGAATTCAATCTAAGCTCAATCAATGCAATAATGTTATTATTGTCAGTTACATGCTTTTTCATTAGTATTATACGTATGAAGATATTGGATGCTTACAAGCACTGTAATAATTTATGCATTCACAGTGACAGAAAATGGTCTAGAGATATTGTCCTAAGTAAAAACTGATCATATATCCATATGCTCACCAGTCCAGATGACCGAGATGCCAGGCAGAAGATCTTCTCCTACTGTAAGCAAGTATGGAGACTTGGACACACTTGGAGAGCAGAGTGAGCCACAGTACTCTACAGAGAGAGAGAGAGAGAGAGAGAGAGAGAGAGAGAGAGATAGATAGAGATAGAGAGATGGATATATATTAGCTGGGTAGACTTTTTATCAAACAATATAGCACAACAATTAGTCACAGTGGTAGCTCAATAGTTAAGATGTTGGACTATTGCTCCGAAACTCATGAGTTCAAATTCCATTACCACTAAACAAGGCTCTCAAATCTCAACTGCTAGTTTGTATAAATTAGATAAATGTAAGTTACTCTGGAGAAGGGGCCTCCAAATGCCATAAATGTGATAATCAGCAGTAGAATACAATGGTACTTTGTCTCTCTGTCTCTATTCACATAAACCAAATGGCAAGTAAAATATAAATCAAACCTCAAAGATTCTGCACTGTTGCTACTAATCTGCACCTTTACTATAAGCACTAGAGATGTTTGGAAAATGATGTCCATGATGTGCGTAAACTTATAGTTTTGAGTATGTTAATTGACACAGGTACTCAACCAAGGTGCTACATCTTTCATGATTCTTAACTGTACATAATATTACTGATGTGCAAATGTTTGTGTTGACCTGCTGATAATGAACATGAAAATGGCCTACCAGTGGGGCAGAACAGGAAGACAGATGGCTCCCCCAGGAAACAGAAGATCTCATTGGTCACAGACACCTGAGCATGAGCGAATGAGGAGAAAGCCTCAGTATCAGCCTGACACATGGAGTGATCGATGTCGTCAAACAGGATGGCAAATGCCTGGCAGCCCAGTTCTGCCACCTAGTAGTGAGGACAAGAAGAAACAAGAGAAAGTGGAGCAGGCTTTGGTATCGTTTAAGGGACTGAGCTAAACAGGAGATATTTTAATCCCAGCAGGCCACTGGTAAGCTAAATGATAAAGTAGGGCTGTGTGGGTGTGTGTAGGAGTGTGGTTATGTGTGCAGTTAAGGAGGTGGAAGCTAATAATAACTGCCCTTGTCCTGCAGTCATTTCTCCAATGCAAATAGATTTATATGCACACATGTGACTGTGTATGTGTATGTGTATGCATGTATTCATGTACCTGTCGAAGTTTACGCTTGAGCAGTGTGAGGTCGGAGGTGCTCGAGAAGACGATGTCCTGGCCAGGAGAGAGAGCATACACAAACCTCAACCCTCTAGACTCAGCTTCATGCACCAGTGCTTTCAGTTGAGCTAGAGACAGAGAGAGAGAGCAAGATGAATGAGGCCAAGAGTAAATAAATACCTGCAACAGTTGTGAAACAGCCCTATACCTTCCTCCTCTGTAGAGTACACTTCTCTCCACAGCAAACGATGCTTCAGGTCATCTTTAGGACCATACAGATATGTGTTCAAACCCCATCTTTGCATCCTGTGTGAAAGAAAAGGCTGTCACAAATAGGCTTATTATTACATAGTATTATATTTGCAAGATGCCTATTTATTAACAATGACTGTATTGTGATGAGAAATTGGTGAATTTATACTTTAATGTACTTTAATTTCTTTATTTGGGACACTTTTTACAAATGCAATAAAAACTGTAATCTGTAATTTGTTAATTCAGTTTTATTTAACAGACAAAAGGACAAAGAAAATATTTTCAGTGTTTTCCATGACAAACTTAATTGTACTTATTAAATATAAACAGAAATATAGAAATTGAGAAATTGATGGAAATTAATGGAAATTGATGGAAACATTTAGAAATTGATGGCTGTAATACACTCAAAAAAGTGTTGTTATCCAGTAAAACTGGAAATAGGTGAGGTCACCAAGATATAAAAAGGAGCATCCACCAAAGGCTTTCAAATACAATGTTTCTCAGCACAAGACTGCAAAGAATTTATGTCTTTTACCATCTACAATTAATAATATCATGAAAAGATTCAGGCAGTCAGGGGAAATCTTGGTGCGTGAATGGCAAGCGTGGAAACTGAATGTGTGTGACCATTGAGACCTCAGGCAGTACTGTTTGAGAAACCGTCATGCTACTGTAATGCAGCGGTCCCCAACCTTTTTTGCGCCACGGACCGGTTTCACCTAAGACGATATTTTCACGGACCGGCCTTCATACGCTCAGGCCTACATTGGCTTGATAATCCTTAATGACGTAATCTGATAATAA
>JAOVVG010000044.1:5056409-5070007 GCA_028566375.1 Leptodoras nelsoni | reverse complement strand
TTATGCAAGATGACGACGAAGTGGAATGTGTAGGTTTCTAAATCGGAACTAATTCTTGTTTTTATGAGGGTAAGAACTGTATATATATATATATCCTGTTTTCTTTGTATGTTCTACAGATAGTGTTAGTTTCTTTATAGATACGTATGCCTTCACAGTTAGTGAGCCAGCCAATGGTGATGGTTTAGAAGATAAAACTCCCTAAGATGGAGCTGGGTGGAACAAAGTCTCAGCAGGGGGGGAGTCCATCGTCCTCTGGCCAGCACTATGAATCAGAAGTTATTTTTATATCAGATATGCTCTGAATTCTGGTTTATGTAACTTAGCGGTTGGTGATGATGCTGATGGTGAGCAGATCTACTGTTTGTATATCCAGTTATGACTACAGTCAGGTTTTCCTTTTATACTGAAGTGGCACCTTTTATAGTTTTGTACCTTTTAATGTGGAACTTCAACCCGAGAATATGGATATAGTGTACATAAAGATTTAAGGAACGTAAATCAGATTCTGTCTTTCAGTGAACAGTCGTGCACCTTTTGTAGGGAAAAGGTAAACATTAAAAGTACATGCAGAGATGGGTTTTGTCATTCTAGCCATCTGCAAGTGTACAGTATAAAGAAATAATTCTCCATGGCTGCGTTAGAGAAGTCGCAGACAGCAGCGTGCACAGTCGACAACATGTAGTGGCAAAGCTGAGGGAGAAAAAGTGGCAGTGCACAATAGACTATACAACTCGTACCATAAAGAGGACAATATAATAAATACAAGCAATGGGAACAATACGGTAAATAAAACAAAGTAACACAGTAGTGTAGCGGGTGTAAAAATGATGGACTCCTCACAGTTGGAGGATGTTCACCCAGCTGTCTTACTTCAGAGCAGATACACACATTACAGGTACGACAGAAAAACACTTATGTTTAAGAGATGAACATTTTGGCTTCATCTACACCTGGGGATAATTAAATAATGTAAATTAGTGGCATATATTTTTTCCAGATCAGGTATAGGAAAAGTATTGAAACTCTCAATTTTGAGGAAAAACATTACGGAATCACTTGTAATCTGCATTTCTAAACCAAATACAAGAAGTATAAAGGTACAGAATAGTCTGCAGGTGAAACGATGAGCCGCTGCACTTGCTCTGGCTGATTGAAAGGAAACGCGGCCCTGACAAGAGAGCTGTCAGTTGAAACAATGGAAAGGAAATCGAACACGGCGTTATGAAAAGACATTGGTTATTCCTAGTCAGCTGTGTCTAAAATTGGGTGCAAGTTTAAAGACAATGTGAAGGTTGTAAAAGGAAAACATACTGGTAGATGAATGAAGATGTCAGTCTTCCTTGACAATATAAAATGTTAAATATAGCAAATGAAAAACAAGTGGCAGAAACAGGAGTCAATGTTTGCGACAGAACTGTAAGAAATTGGCGACATGACTTGGACATGACACAAAACCAGCATTTAACGCCTACACACATGAAAAGAAAGTTAAAATGGGTTAAAGAGAAACAATCATGGAGTGTGGATGATGAGATAAAAGTGATATTCAGTGATGAATCACAAAGCTATGCTAAATAAACAAATGCACACTATATGGACAAATCTGGACAAATGTTTCTGGACACTTGACAAACAAACATGTATGTGGTTCTTCCCTAAACTCCACACATTTGGAAGTGGTATAGAAGACCATTGTAAGCTGTAGCATTACAGTTTCTCTTCACTGAAACCAAGAGACCCAAACCTGTTCCAGTGTGACAATACACCTGTGTACACCAGGAAGACCTGGTGTGTTAAGGTTGGAGTAGAAGAACTTGAGTGTGTTCTGCACAGAGCCCTGAGCTCAGCCCCAGTGAACACCTTTGAGGAGGCAGTTCTTGCCTCAGTTTATCCCAGACAACAACAGTACCTGACCTCACTACTGCTTGTGTGGCCGAATGATCCAAAATCTAGGGGAAAGCCTTCCCAGAAGAGTGGAGCTTATTATTACAGTAAAAGTGCACTAAATCTAGAATAGGATATTCATCAAGCACTTGGGTTACATATCGGGTAAAGGACCAAGGACTGCATGGCAGTCGTTGCCTCAACAGATCAACTCTGTGATATGGCTGGCAAACAGTGTGGATCTCAATGCATGGTGGAAATTAAAAAAAAAAAAAGCTTGATGGAGAATATTGTTTCTCAATAGCCCATGAAAAAGAGTTCATGCCTCAAAGAATTCAGGCCATCCAAAAAGCCAAGGAGAAACAACAAAGTACTATTTTCTTTTCTGTTGTTATTGATTCCATACTTTTTTCTTTAACATCACGTTATGTCATGTTTATTTTTCCTCTAGTTGTTCTGGGGAAAAAATGCCATTCATTCAAATAATTAAATTTCATTTGTTTGTGACTCGTGCTGTAATGGTAAGTAACACTGGTATACATGGACACTGATTATAGTCATTCCAGAGTAAACAGTGTACACTCGAGTACCACTTTGGCAACAAGGAAAGGTGTCGTCATAGGGGCAGTGTAGTTCAGTGGTTAAGACATTGGACTAATGGACCAGGAGGTCATGAGTTCAAATCCCACCACAGCCAAGCTGTACTGTTGGGCCCCTGAGTAAGGCCCCCAACCCTCAGCTGCTCAGTTGTGTACAGGATATAAATGTGTGTCACTCTGGATAACGGTGTCTGCCAAATGCCATGAAAGTAAATGTACATGTTCAGTGCTGAGAGACTGGATGATAAAAAACCGAGCTGCTCGAAGGCAGCAGTGCATCAGTGAGGTTTCATGACGTTAACAGCGCGATCCGGATATGCGGAAGCTGTTTGTATGTTGATTGAAAGCCCGATTCGTCTGCTTTTCTGGTGATGACCTTTTTATAGATCTGAGATCTATTTTGGGATTTTAGTTGTATTTCTGCACAGATATCTCAGGTGCTGTTGATTTTATATTTATCTGGAAGACAACGCATCGGCATTCTTCTAAAGTAATGAAAAGAAAGCTTGTCCAGCGAGAAGCTTGCGGTAGCGTGTACATTTTTGATCAGGCGTTCAGCGCGGTCAGCCCCCGACCCGGCGTGCGTGGCTGAGTCGGACGTATGGCCCCGCCCTCTCGCTGGCCCCTCCCACTCCCCGGAGCTCTGTTCAACATGGCCGCTTAAGTGAACGCTGCTGCGCGTAGACCGACGCATTGCACAAAACGGCTGTCTCTCAGTGCTCCCACGGTTTCGGGTCGTGCGAACGCGGTCGTGAGCGGCAAATACTGACGCAAGACCGTAGGGCATCGAGTTGTAGCCCGTCGACATGCTGTCCGACGGAAATAAAGGAGGGTAAGATAGAGAGAAAGAGAGAGACAGAGAGAGGGGAGAAGGCTGAAATGTCCTAGCGCGGTTGCTACACAGTAGCATGGAGAATGTATAGGGCTGATATCCAACGTAATCCGAGTCAAGTCCTAGCGTTTACAAGAGTCTGATCTTCGGCACGCGGAGTGTGTGAGTGAAGGATGTCGCGATTTAAAGTCGGCGCAGGGTTTTTTTTGTCGCGGTTTGCTGCGGGTGGAAGGAAGAGCGTGGCCTTGGCGATGGGGGAAGGGGGATTTCTAGCCATTAGCGTCCGGATGATAACGTGAGCATCACTGATCAAGAGATCCGAGTGGCGTGAAGCCATGAATCGGTAATGAAGATGGTCTTGTTAACGTCGTCTTTTATCACCGTGCTGCGTCTCAGCCTTGATGAATCGGCGGCTCTCCGCGCCTGGCGTCCCGGCTTTGTTACTCCTCAACTTTGATATGAAGGAAAATCGTGAGACTTTCGGGGATTCTTCATCTCCGTGGCATTTCGCCTGGTTCTCCTAATCTTCCTCTTTACAGTTGTACGAACCAGTTGTCAGGTCAGGTGTGCCGTGGCTCTGAGTGGAAATGTCTGGTGGGCTTCTGTGTGCAGAAGTATGATCAGATTCAGTGGGCTTTGTTCCTAGAGTTAGTGCTTTTTCTCCCTGTGTGTGAAGGAGCAGCTCCCCAACGCAGCCTCTTGGTTGTTAAGGAGACGGAGTGGGGGAGTTCGGGGTGCAGTCCCCCAGGGAGAAAAGATTAGTTGCTGTCATCGGTAGCAAATCCCTCAAATGCATGTTCTGGACTACGACAAAATACACAGCCGCACTGCTTTCCAGGGAAACGTCCCTCTGTGGCACTATTTATACACGCGTCATGCTTTACAAATTAGTCTCCGTGTTATGGGAATGGTAGAGTCGGCTTTATTCCAGCGCCGGTGATTAATGACGTCTTATTGATGTGTTAATTTTCTGTACTGTGTCTAATTTTCTTCTGTCCTCCAGCTATGAGCACATGTTCTTGGTTCTACTTTTTGAATATAAAGATGGAGACGTGTTATACGAGGGCGAGGGGAGTCCTGTCTTCTTGGTAATCACAGTCAGTGCTGTCGTGTCTCAGAGGGCCAGCACTCACTTGCACACCTGTTCATGGTATTGAGACGAGCAGCAGGAGGGGTTTGTGTATGTGTTTGTGTGTTAGAAAGCATAGCGCAAACGCGCGAGTGGTCATGGCAGAGGCTGCTTAAAGGGGCGATAAATGCGATTACCTTGGCCAGCAGATCTCCAGCTGATAGGGTGACATAATGGCTAAATGAGGTTTGATGTTCTTGCCCTAATGGTGTACGCTGCTGTTTATTGATTTGTGCTGTTGTGCCTGGCATCCATTTCTCTCCAACATCTGTTGTCTGCCTGTGCTGGATGCTTTCCTGCTCTCATCTGTATAGTCGTTATAGCATAGTTGGACATGTTCGGTTGTTAGGGAGGCTGGATGAATTTTTCATTGATACACAGCCGAATTGTTTGTCTGTTACAGTTGTTTGATGTGCGTGTGTGTAAGCCTGTCTTTTTGGATGTGTATGTGTGTTTGACCCTGACATGCCTGGGTGTCATTTAGCTGCTGAGTTATTTATAGTTATAGTAACCCAGATCACTATCCTCAGTCACCTTACCTCTCCCTCTCTCTCTCTATTTCTCTTACTCTTCATTTTTTTTATTTGAAATCTCTCACTTGTCTTAATTCTCAGCTGATATGTGAGGTCAATCAAATCTCTGTGCTTCATTTAGCTCGAGCTTCGGGGAACCACTGGTCTTATGCGAGTACTGTAGTCTTGCCTTTCCTGTCTGTTTCACTATGCCTTCTTTAACATTCTGTCTTCTCCTACCTCCCACTTTTTTTTTTCCCATATTTTCTTCACTCCCCTTGTGATGATATAACACTCTGTGCAGTCATTGTCACATTTCTCTCTCCCTCTCTCTGTATCTTTCCCTCTCTGTCTCTAGGGATGTAAAGCAGGCCACGGTTGCTGAGCCCACAGGTCCCATCTCTATGGAGCTCCAGGAACAGCCCGAGTCCGAGAGTGCACTGGCTCATCCTGCCTCACAGGAGGCGCCTGAGACCAGCGAGTCCCGTCCTGATGAGGTAATGAGACCCTCTGGAAGGACGCCAAGGAGCAGGGGCAGGGTGTATGGCTACGTTATTAAGTGTATTCAAATTGGCATTTACAATGCTTACTGTTTTTGTTTTGTTTATTTAAGAATTGTAATGCTTGGCTAACATAAATAACTTGATAGTTATGGGCAAAATTAAAAGAGCCAAAAGAAATAATTTATATTAACTGTAAAAGTATCTCTCTCAGAGTAAGCTTTCCTCCCTCTCTCTCTCTCTCTCTCTCTCTCTCTCTCTCTCTCTAGCTGTTATTATATTGTCAGGGGTTGAGGCTGGCTAACTGTGTGTGAAATTAGATACAGTCTACAGCTTGTCGGTTAGGTCCTTTGTGTGTATGTGATGTGTGAAGACGTATGCGTATCTACAGAACAGCTTGATGTAGTCTTGACGCAGGCCAGCCGGTGTGTGCATACAGTGCACAGTATATTTGCAGACACACAGGTATTTGTGGAATATCTTATAAACCAACTAAACTCTGGTACTCTTATAACTATAAAATAAACCTCGTTTTTATTTCTTTATTGGTTGTTAATTAATAGCTTCCTTTTAAAGCCAGTTTTGGACAGGGTTCAGTTTACACAGGGTTCTGGGCTAATTTTGTCTGTAAGAACTAAAAACCAAACAAAAATAACTGTTAGTGTCTCTTCTCTACTCCAGTGCCTGTTTGACCACTTGGACGCTATGTTATGCCTAGAGAGTGAAACTGTGAAGCAAACATGCAGGTCCCTAGAAAACGCATCTCATTAGAAACTCCCTACTTGTATGTTAATTTTATTGCTGTTCATATGCGAGGAGACGTGTAAAAGCTTGACTTGGGTGACCCCCAATAAGTGAATTATATCCAAATAGGGCTTTAGATGAAGGACTAAATTATCAGCCAGGACTTTATGACTTTAGAAATGCAAGCCTGGAGTTAGAAAGGAATAAGATGGAAAGGGAATAAAGCAGGTGTCGTGTTGTGTTGGTGTTTAAATTGTTTTAAAATAGGATCGTCTCAAGGTTGTTGAACAGCTGATGAGTGTGGGTGAGAGAGGAAGAGGGAGAGAGTACGAGAGAGAGCTTTAATTGTAAAAAATAATTTAAAAAGCCTGACGCAATGTAGTGAGAGAGATAGCCAGACTCTCCTCTACCTCCTTTCTGTATTTTAGTAGCTCCCTATCCATCATTCTTTCCTCTTCTGCTCTTTTTTTTCCCTGTTATCCTGTCATTTCTTCTGTCTGGCACATTGTCTCTTACTTCTACTCTTTGTCTCTGCTGCTCTTCTGTCTTAATCTAGTGGTGTAAACTGTTATGTTTTTTAAAAACCCACTGATTGCTTTGTTATGAAGGTGCCCTCCCTTCTTCCATTGCTCATACTGGTACCTGCGTTACTACCTCCACTTCTCCTCCTCTACCGCCATCACGTGCCGAGCTATGAGCTAGCCCCCTCAGGCAGAGTCGCCACTGCACACTTAGCCTTCACCTGGTGGAAACCTGGCGGATGATTGGCCACGCTGCTCACTGCACAAGCTGATGTGGCCCCTGATAGGACTGCTTGGGAGAAAGCTAGAGTCGATAGGGTGGGTCAAGGAGGCAGCCATTTTGACAGGACTCCTCCTGTAGTCCCACCCTCTGTGGTCTACCTACAGATCCAGAGTCAGCTCATACACCGTATGGACTTTTCTACGCAGCTTGACAGGCACATGGTGGTTTGAGCACAATGGCCGCTTGTGTGTTTGTCTTGCTCACTGAACAGCATGTCTTCATATATGGACTTTAATGAGACATCTTCTGAACATCAGCTCTGAGCTGCCCTCTCACACCCCATACAGATCAATCCTGCAGAGCTTTAATGAGTAGAGCTGCACTTGACTCTGCTCAGCTAGAACACATGAACAAGGCTAAGAACTAACCACGGACTCCTTTGTTGTTTCCTGAGAGATTGATGCAGCTCCTGTGATTTACGTGTGAACAGGCTGCCAGAGGGTCCTGACGTTTTCTGAGGAACCGCACCACAAATGAACTTTCAGGAATACCAGCAACCGTCATGAGCTCAAGGTTAATCAAGGAGGTGTCTGGATGTGGCCCGTTTTAATGCCCAGTCCTTGCATGTGTTCAGGAAGTACGTGGACAGTCTGTGGTCAGTCCACTCATCAGCCTGTGACGCAACACGGTCTCAGTGGATTAGTGTCTGCCTGAAGGGAAACAACGAAAGACTTTAATCAGCATCGGCTTGGAGCTTAAAAATGCCCTTCCACCACATGCCACTGTGGTATACACTGTCTGCCAAAAGGATTATGGACTAGTTTTGCTTTATTAAAGCAACACGTTTAGACTGTAACGTTACACTGATTGCTCTCACATGCTGTGTAAAATGAAATGGGACAGCACTTCTGCATGGACACCATAGCTCCCAGAGACTGTATTTACAAGCTTGTTTGAGTGCACCATACATCTCGAAATCATCTCCCTCTGAAACCCTCAAAGACTGGTTCTCATTCATAAGAAATCACTATCGCATCAAAGACTTTGTCTCGACTCAGAAATCACGTTACACACTGAAAATCACTCCCACCAAAAGTAAAAGTCCAGAATCAGCCGGCCAGTCAGCATGGTTTATGAGCATTTCTCGTCCTCAGTCCTCAGCCTCTTCTGATTGGACCTTTGTTGCCTAGATACAGTGCACACTGCCGTGCGGTTGGGCCATAGCCAAGCCAGAGGGGAATCAGGTGTCAATGGTACCAGGAAATACCCTTTTTTTTAAACCCAAGATGTAATTCTCTTTATAAACAGATACAGTGATTTTCTTTTGTTTAAATTGAGGGTTGATTTGTTATTTGGATTTGAAGGGAAGTAGATTAAGTTGGGGATTGTTGAGGTTTCATAGCCTTATTGACACTAAACAGGGACTAGAAAGTATGGGGCAAGCATGACTTACATAATTACATTTAAGTTCCTATATTGTAAGGAACTTAGTGTTTGACAGACAGTGTGGCAGTTGTTTGGACAGCCTCTGTCTGTCACATCTGTCATTTATCTAATGTTGGTTTATTGATAGCTTTATGTCTGTTCTTTTTTCTTCTCTTCTATCACCCCCTTTTCCCACTGTTCTTCCCACCTGGTGTCTCTCTCACCGTCTCTCTCTCTCTCTCTCTCTCTCTCTCTCTCTCTCTCTCTCTCTCTCTCTCATCCTCATCCCTCCCTGAACCCACTTGGGTCTTTTTTTTGTTTGTCATCCTCTGTCTTTTCAGAGCACTACTCCAAAGGCGTTTGCTGCACGCAAGATTTCCCTCACTAGTAAGTCTTTTTTTTTCCTACTTAAAATAACGTGAATAATCTTGAATATTGTGAATGGGTGTCTGTGCCTTAAGTCTTAATTTGTCTCATTAATGTGTGGTCAGTCCCAGCTGGTGACTTGTCTAGCATACACAGCCAGGCTAATATGGGCAAATCCAAGAAAAGTGCTTGGAGAACGCCAAACTTTATGGCCGCTTAAAATCCGATATTATTCAGCAGAGATTTTTGCTATTTGTGTAGAGAGAGCAGAGATTATTCTGTAAAGGTGGCCCATTTTGGGTATGACACATGATAGTTTGATTGTATTTGCTGTAGAATGTGTTTTATCTGTATTATTTTTTGTCATTACTGCAGATTTGGTCTTGGATTATATTTGAAACAGCACTGAGGAAAGTCACTGATACTGCAGGCACTGTGTATGAGGCCCCAAGTAGGATGTTTTGGGGTTTATCTATCCGTGTTTATGCACGTATGTAAATTTTGCTTTTTTACACTGTAGCTGCTAAACCGGAGAGTGCGGCAGTGGAAGCGGAGTCTGGGGGCGGACCTGGTAGGAAGAGGAGGTGGGGCTCCAGTACAGCGGTCACTGCCAAAAAGCCATCAATCAGCATCACCACTGAATCACTGAAGGTACGAGGTTATTTCTTGATCATTACTACAGAATTATAGTAATTAATCAGTTCCTAAAAGCACGCGTTTGAGCACATGGTCCAAGTATTTGTGACTCCTGGGATATAAATAGTTGGCTATTGTCGTGCAGAAGTGTAACAGAGTGTTTTGAGAATAAAAACTTTATTGAGCATGTCTTTTAAAGTCAGACAGAGTTACTGTGAATGCCTGATCGAAGTAGGTGGAGATGTTTAGATGACTGGGAGCATTGTCAGCGTATAAAGAACTGACTGGGTTTTCTTATTTCAAAGATTGCAAATACGTGTTTTACTGTATATACACAATCAGAAAAGAGTAAATGTTTATAATATGTCTTCTTTTAAATGTAGCTCTATGACAACATATGTAGTTAAGGGGGGGGTGTGTGTGTGTCTGTTTTCAGTCTCTAATCCCTGACCTTAAGCCACTGCAAGAGGCTGTGGTGGACCTCCACCCAGATGAGGGTCATTTCTCCGGGGATGAAGACTCGGGTCAGCAGGCTGAGCGTGACGAGGACCAGGGGCTTCAGATCCGACGTACTGTAACACAGGTAAACCACCAGCCTGACATAATTCTCATAGTTCCTATCCACTGTCTGGAGAATATGCATGTTCAAAGAGGCCCAGTGCCATTAAATTAGTTTTTCTTTTGTTCTGTACCTAGGTGGTTCCATCCGAAAGTCAAGAGAATGGGCAGAAAGAAAAAGAGGAGGAGGAAGATGAGGATGAAGAGCAGACAGAAGGAGAGAAAGAGAAACCCCCCAAGAAACCGAGGAGGGAGAGCTCATCAGAGGTTGCCATGGAAACACAGGAGGGTGAAACTAAGAAGGGTGACTAATTTTAGTTTTTTGTTGTTAATGGCTGTTCCCCGACTCTTGTTTTTTCCTTGTGTAGATAATGATATATTAATAGGTTTGAAAACTCCTTGGTATCAGATCTTAATCTCTGAGCCGTTCAGTCTGTACCGTGAGGAGGAGTCTTCCATCTGTTCAACGATCTGTTCAAAGCTGGTCTGTGCTTCTGATAAATGGTTTGCTTCGCGTTAATTTTTTCTTTTTAACTTTCTCTTTTTTTCAGTTACACCTAACGACTCTGTGGTGCGGCGCTCCATCAGTCAGCAGAAAGTGGCTGTGTCCATCACCATCGATGACCCGGTGCGCACTGGCCGCCAGCTCTCGCCTCCACGTGGCAAAACGTCCAACATCATCCACGTCTGCAACCTGGTGTGTGTGTGAGAGAGATGCAGAAATACATAGAGCGCATAGGTGTTAAGCTAGACAAGCGTGTGTGCTGTAGTGGGATGTTGATTTGGTTCAGAAACACTGTTTATGTACATTACTTATATTTTCAGGTAGAAAACATGCCAAGTATATATTTCTATTTCTTCACTTAAGAAGGTGAATGATCACTGTAACCAGTGGATGAACAGATTCTTTTGGAATTGATCCAAATAGGGTCAAGGTTACAGCAAGGGTAAATGTTTGTAATAGTAGTTCTTTAAAGCTTCCTTAATTGAAGTACATTTTTAGGGTATTTTTGTCACAGCATCAAGTTTCACTTTATAGTGAAATGTAAAATTATCATTATAAATCAGGATTATGACCAATTAATGCATTGTGTGAGTGTACCAGAGTGCCTTATTATGACACAAAAGGTGGGTTGTGTTTTAAAAAGTATGCTGTCTGATGCCACATCCTGTGTGTGTGTGTGTGTGTGTGTGTGTGTGTAGGTTCGCCCCTTTACTTTAGGCCAGCTGAAGGAGCTGTTGAATCGGACCGGTACAGTGGTGGAGGATGGCTTCTGGATCGATAAGATCAAATCCCACTGCTATGTCACTGTAAGTCTGATGTCTGTCTTTCTGTCAGTCACTTCACCTTTTTTCCCCTCTTTATCTCTCTAATCTGCTTGAGTCTTAGGGACTTTGCACACCACACCTGTATTTTTATATGCACTTTTTAAATCAAGAGCAAGAAGAGTTTCACCTGCTGATAAAGGAGCTATGGTGTTAATCCAGATCATATGTCAGGATGTCAGTGGCCCAGTTTGATATGTGTCTACCATGTTAAAAAGACAACCACCAATTTCCATGATCCAGCTGATCCTGAAGAGTGGGAGTGAATTAGTTGAATAAATTAATTCACCAAGTGAAATGTTTCTGTGCTTGAGTGCTCTTCTGTAATGTTCTGAAAAAAGTGTGTGATGGGTTTGCAGTTTGCACTTTTTCTCTTACTTGCCTATATTAATCTGAACTTGTCTGATGTAATATTCTGTTGTCTGTGGTTAAGTACTCCAGTACAGAGGAGGCTGTTGCGACACGTGAAGCTCTCCATGGTGTGAAATGGCCCTCTAGCAACCCCAAGGTGCTCCGGGTGGACTTCTGTGAACAGAAGGAGGTATTCTCAGCTCTGTTGAAGAGGCAAAAATGCAATAAACAGGCAGATTGTGTCTTCTCAGCTTGCCATTCTCATCACATGTCCCTCTCACCTTCCAGCTGGACTTCCATAAAGGTCTGCTGACAGGTGAAGACCCCCGAGCCGCTGTACCCCCGAACCGCCCTGCAGCCCCGCCCCCACTCATGCCCCCAACCCGGGAGAAAGAGCGGGAGCGGGAGAAAGATGGAGCGGTGACGAATGTGAGGGACCAGTGGGCTGAGAGAGAGCGAGAGATGGAGCGCAGAGAAAGGACGCGCTCAGAGAGGGAGTGGGACAGGGACAAAGTGCGAGACTTCACCAGGGACGAACGGGAAGCAGCGAGGAGATCACGGTCACGTGACCGGGACAGGAGACGCAAGGAGCGAGGAAAGAGCAAAGAGAGGAAGACGGAGAAAAAAGGTAGGGTTAAGATTCATTCTTTCATGGATGTTTGCTGTAGAAAATATACAAACCCGCAAGTGACTTGGTTCCAGTTTTGAGTAGTTCTACTTTTAAAGATAATTTATTTCTGCCGGGTGGGGTGTCGTGTCTTTCTGTCATTTCTGCTGTAGATAAACCAGAGGAGCCTCCTGCCAAACTTCTGGATGATCTTTTCCGCAAAACCAAAGCAGCTCCATGTATATACTGGCTCCCACTTACTGAAGAACAGGTCAGACATATTGTCTCTCTGTGTCTCTGTCTTTGTCTCTCTCTGTGTCTCTCTCCCACCCTCATATATGCACAACCTTAAAACATTACATTGTTTTATACTATAAAGCACACCTTTAGAATGCTTTGTCTCTTCTCTTTCCACAGGCGACTCAGAGGAACCTGGAACGTGCTGAGAGGATGAAGGAGCGGGAGAAGAGGAGGAAGGAGCTGCAGGAGGAGGAGGAAAAGAAGCGCGAGGAGGAGAGGAAGGAGAGAGCACGAGGCCGCGAGAGAGATGGAGGGAACACGGCGAGCAGTGGAGGAGGCTCAAGCCGTCCAGCTGAAGCAGAGAAGGACAAAGAGAGGGAGCGGGAGAGAGAGAGGGAGCGAGAACGAGAAAGAGAAAGGGAACGGGGTAGAGAGAAAGAGGGAGAGAAAAGGCGAGACGGCAACAGAGGCCGAGGTGTCGACTCCAAGCCAGCAGGGGGCAGCAGACGCTCACGAAGCCACAGCAACCCATCCAGGGACAGACGACGCTGAGTGTGTGTCTGTGTGCGAGTGTGTGAGAGAGAGAGAGCAAATACAAGCGTGTGTGTGGTACTTGGAGAAAGATGGATGTCCTTTCTTGCCAACTGAGGCCCAAGTATGAAGCAGAAGCTTGAACCCTGAAAAATTTCATATGTATACACTTTGGTAGCGTCTCACACACATTCGATCACGTCTGCTGTACATCCTCTTTTTTTTTCAGGACTTTCAGGATATTTTTTTGTTTTTTTTTTATTAGTTCCACGTTTGTGTTGTAGAAATCGTTTCTCTTTTTTGTGATTTTGCAGTTGATTACTGTTTCTCTGGTCTTAAAAACAGATTTGTATCAAGGGCTTGTGCAGATTCATTTGGTGGTAATCACATTGTCGCACACGGACAAGGCTAGACCATCAGCAGGGTGATTCTTTTTAATGCATGATTTTCTCCACTTCTTTTTTTCATGGCCCTTGAGTATTTTTATTTATAAATTCTAATTGGATTCATCGGTGGTGGTGGTTGACTTGCCAAATAGTTCCTTATTATATAAAAGAATTCTTTTATTCATTACGATACTTTTAACTTCGGTTGACCAAAAGATCCCGCCC
>JAOVVG010000044.1:4843935-4856185 GCA_028566375.1 Leptodoras nelsoni | reverse complement strand
CTTTTTTTGTTAAGTACATAACTCCACGTGTTCATTCATAGTTTTGATGCCTTTAGTGAGAATCTACAATGTAAATACATGTAGTCATGAAAATAAAGAACATGCATTGAATGAGAAGGTGTGTCCAAACTTTTGGCCTGTACTGTAATTACATTCTGTATGAACATCAACTAAACCAATTTTTTGGGAGGTTTCAGAGAGGAACAAAAAGTCAGAAAGTGATGAGCAGTAGATCATGTCTAGAGTCACAGGCAATAGTTTTGAGACTGACACAGATTTTGGTTTCACTGCTTTTGCAAGTTAGCTGTACAATTATAAGCATTTTATAAGTTTTTAACTTTGATAATACATGAAATACATGAAGTTTATGCAAATATTCAATATTTATAGTGTTGACCCTTCTTTTTCAAGACTTCTGCAATTCGCCCTGGCATGCTGGATATCCAGTTCTGGGCCAAATCATGACTTACGGCAGCCCATTCTTGCTTAATCAGGGTTCTGTGTTTTTGTTTGTCCACCCACTTTTTGAGGATTGACCACAGGTTCTCGATGGGATTGAGATCTGGGGAGTTTCATAGCCATGGACCCAAAATTTCAATGTTTTGTTCACCAAGTGACTTAGTCCTTACGGTGTTCCATCATGCTGGATAAAGCATTGATCATCACCAAACTGCTCCTGGATCGTTGGGAGACGTTGCTCTTGGAGGATGTTTTGATAGCATACTTTATTCATGGCAGTGTTCTTAGGAAACACGGTGTGTGAGCCCACTCCCTGGATGAGAAGCAACCCCACTGAGCTTTAGTGCTCATCTTTTCTTCTCCAGACAATCATTTTTCCAGATGTTCCAAACAGTCTGAAGGGGGCTTCATCAGAGAAAATAACTTTACCATAGTCCTCTGTAGTCCAATCTCTGTACTTCCTTCAGAATGTCAGTCTGTCCTTGACGTTTTTCTTGCAGAGACATGGATTATTATCCTGCTGCCATTCCTGAACAAGATCTGCATTAGTGGTGACCCAATCCCTTAGCTGAACCCTCGTTCGAAGAAGGTCCTGGCACATGCTGGACTTTCTTGGTTGCCTTGAAGCCTTCTTCACAGCAATGAAACCTCTCTCATTGAAGTTTCGTGATAAATGGTTGATTTAGGTGCAATCTTATAAGCAGCAGTGTTCCTGACTGTGAAGCCTTTTGATGCAAAGCAATGAAGCCTTCCTTGGAGGTAACCACGGTTAACAGATGAAGACAATGATCTTCTTCAAAAATCGCTGAAATGATATTAGCAGGTCGTTTTTTTGTGGCAGGGCTGTAATGCAGTGGAAATGGGGGTTTTGGGGAAATGGGGTTGTCATGTCAAGGAATGACAATTGCAATTCATCTTATCACTCTTCATAACGATCTAGAGTTAATGCAAATTGTTAATGCACCATAAAAACTGAAGCAGCAATACACATAATGGCCAAAAGTAGGAAGATGGAAGCAAACAATTGTATAGAATGTCTTTGTATGCTGTAGCATTACAGTTTCCCTTCACTGCAAGGAAGAGGCCCAAACCTGTTTCAGCATGACAAGGCACCTGTCATGGCACAAAGTGAATGCCATGAAGACATGGTTGGCTAAGGTTGGTGTGGAAGAACTTTAAGGAGCAAAAATCCCATCACCATGCTCCAAAATCTAGTGGAAACCTTCCCAGAAGAGTGGGGAGTAAATCTAGAATGGCATATTCAATAAGCACATATTGGGTGTGACAGTTAGGTGTCCACAAACTTTTGGCTATATATTGTATCTCAAAACAGTGCATATGTGTGTACAATAATTTTGCTTTAATAAGTTCAGAACCTCTTTCTGGTACACCACTATTCTCCGTATAAACAGAAATTACAGGTCTCTAAGCCACAGCCACAGACTCTTATTAACTTTATTGCTCTCACTTACTCACTTCCTGTCTTCACTCTAATGTTTATCTGTCCTGGCTCGTGATTCATTCCTGCTTCTCACGTCTTCTGCTTTATGAATTTATTTTTATATTCATCTCTGTCATTCTGTACATACTGTACATTTACAGTTGATAGCAATATGAACACAGTGTCTACCAATCAGCTAGAAATATGGCCAGATAGCTGAGAAACAAAGCTCGAACCATTTCAAAATCATGACATGAATACATTGCAAGTTATTGATGTGTGTCTCCTGCACAGTGCGCTCCTGTCCGGCTCTGTCCGCTCCACAGCACGGACTGCTGAACTGCAGCGACCGCGACTCCTCCTCTCGGCTCGAGTGTGCAGTGCGCTGTCAGAAAGGCTACAGACTGGAGGGCAAATCCAGACTCACCTGTCTGCCAAACTCAAAGTGGAGCAGCCCTCCACCTCGGTGTGTGGGTAAGCTAACAAGGGCGTGTGTGTGTGTGTGTGTGTGAGACATTCATGTCTGTGGTTCAGTGTGTTAGTTTGACATTTACGTTTTTGGCATTCGGCAGACTGTCCTGCAAATTCAGAGCTCAGAAATGCTTCATTATTGACTTGGAAAACGAATCCTTATATTAGTACAAATTAGTAGGAGTCTAAAGATACCAACGGTTACACACACAAGTGTGTAATTTGTGTCCATTTAAGTGCTTAGTATAAATATGGAGAAGTTAGTTCCACCACCTGGACGCCAGCACAGAAAAAAGTCTTGATGCTTGTGCTTCTTGGGTCTTCACAGAAGGTAGTTTGAGTTGGTCCTGGAGAGCTGACTGGGGGATCTGGGTTGGTTTTATAGGCATGGATGGTGGTTTTAAGTCTAACACAGCTGGCACAGGAAGGGTGACATGGGTGAACTTAGGACCACTGAAGACAAGTCAGGCATCTCCACTGAAGAGCCTAATTGCATCTATAGGAAGAGCAAGCAGGAGTGTGTTTCAGTAGTCTCATGTGCATGAACAAGCACCTGAAAGAGAAATTATTGAAGAGAATCTGCATCATTCAGTAATACGTGCAACTCAGCGATACCTGGTCCAACACCACACCAAACTTAATGCTGGATCAGAAGGAATAATCAGGGAGTTCACAATGGAAACTGCAAGGTCAAGGTGCAGGCATTTTACAGCTGAGTCTCTGATGATCATAACAAGAGGAAGATTTGGGTCTGCTGCATAACAGTGGTATATCATTTCACCAAAAGAACTAGGACTAAGCCTTGTTAGACACCATAGTCTACAGGGGGATTATTTCTTTTACCATGATGCATCGAATACCAGCTTATTAACCAATCAGACTATGATATAGTGTTTATCTTCCTTGATGGTGACAGCCACATTGTTTGTACTGTCATTTTGTAATTTTGTGGGAACCAAATTAAAACCTCAAACTCCACTGGTTTCACTTTGGGCCAATTTCTGTTTATGAATGTGGGATCAAAAAAAACACTGGCAGTGGACTAGGCACCTAGCCACGATGCTGTCTCTGTTTGTCTCTCACACTCAACCATGTGCTTTAGCATGTGCTGTACATTAGCCTCAGCCAAAGACAAACCCTACAGAGCTTCTATAGCCAGGGCTTGTCTGTAACTCTCTGGTTTCTCTGTGCCTCCCATGACTCACTGCGCCCCGTTTAAGCTCCAGACATCTGCCGAGCCAGCCAGCCAAACCTCACTAGCTGCTGTTTATCGCTTTCCATTTCTTCATCTTTCTCCATTTCACTCCATCGACTGCTCCTGCAGCAGACGTTCATGTCACACTGGTGGCTAACTTTGTGGTGGATGCTATTTGCTCTTCTGATATAGGCAATCAGTGTTCAGTGTAACCCAAGGGCACGAGGAACTCAGGAACATTTAACTACTCACTTGGGTTTGTGTTTGTGCTGTCAGTCGTGTTGCGTCCAGTCTCCCGGTGTTAAACCATAGCCAAGGCTCCAAAGAGAGATATTGTTCAGGGTGAAGACTTTTTGCTGGCTGTGTGTGTGTTTCTGTGTGTGTGTGTGGGGCCTTTCTACAACTGTGTCCAAGAATGCAGAAACCCCATGTTTCTGTAACAGTGATGTGGGAAAACACACACTTTCTCCCCCTCTCTCTCTCCCTCTCTTTCTTTTTGTCTGTCTCTCTCTCTTTCTCTCTTAAACTAATATTATGGAAAGTCTGTCTCCAACATTATAAGAGCATTATAACACCCTAAATATGTATGATTTATAGTGTGTTATAAAGCTTCTTCAGTGACACTGTACCAAATGTCATGCCAGTTGTCTTCTTAGATGAAGTAGTAAAACAGTTCATTCATTAAAATAATATTATTATCACACTTTATACTACTAGCATTTTGTTACAGTTCACCAAACTTCACCATCACCAACTTGTTACTCGTGTATTATCTCAAAGTTCTTTTCATCATGGAGTTCTTTTACTGAAGAACTAATTCTAATTGCTACTAAAACTAATTGCTTCATGCCTCACTTTCCTGCTGTGTTTTGTGGTTCCCAGACTAATTAGAATTCATTTTAAAAAGCATTCTTAATTTTCTTAATTTAGTGGAGCCACTATACACCTGGCCTACAACATTATATATAATCAGTGTCATGGGTAGAGTCCAACATGGTTCCCTGATATCAAGTGCATTGAGGTAGAACAAACATTGATTACTTTGAATTACTTTGATTACTTTGAACAATGAAGGGGCAGGGGTTCAAGCCCCAGCAGCACCAAGCTGCCACTGTTGGGCCCTTGAGCAAGGCCCTTAGACCTCAACTGCTCAGCTGTATAAATGGGGTCAATGTAAGTCACTCGGGATAAGTGTGTCTGCCAAATGCCATAAAAGTAAATGTAAATGATTACGTATCTAAAACACTCACTGAATTATAATGATCTGTTTCTCTGATGGAGTGTTTGTCGTCACCCCCAACTCTCAATTCCTCCCTCTTTATGTCATCCGCTTTTTCAGAGGTGCGCTGTTCCCTTATTGTAACCTCGGAGCAGGTCCGTCTGTTACCTCCTGCCTGTGGAAAAAGAGCAATGCGGAGTGGAGCCCTGTGCAGATTTTCCTGTCACCGTGGTTATCGTCTCCTGGGTAACCCAGAGGTGCGCTGCCTGCCAACTGGAGACTGGAGTAGCAATATACATAAAGTCACCTGTGCAGGTGTGTGTGTATATGTGTGTGTGTGTGTGTGTGTGTGTGGGTGGGTGTGAGACTGGTAGTCATGTGTAAGGCAGTGAAAACGGAATCGCAGGCGTGCAGATGGGATGTCTGGTTCGGAAGGTGGTCTGTTTTTACTGCTATGACACCCAGCTGAACTTTCTTTGTAATGCCCGGCAGACACAGTGGAAACTCCTCAAACATCATGCGTGCAAAAAGTAAAGGATTCCAGCATGGTCCAGCATTCAGGGCCTGACACAGCCTGACTGAGCCCAGGCAGAGTCTGTCTAGAATTGATAACTTCTGCTTTTTATCACTAAGATGTCTTCTCTATCTGCACATTTATTCAGTTGGACAAGGGGAAGAAGATCATTATGCACCACTGTGAAAGCATGCGTGTATGTGTGTGTGTGTGTGTGTGTACACATGCGTTTCTATACCCCTGTTTATACTACTGCACATATTTATCTGTGTTTTCCATGTATGATTAGGGCATCCAAACAGATGCTATTATTATGGAGCCTATTGCCCTAAAATGTGTTTATCTATTTATCTGTTATCTAGTCTACCACATGTGTAGCATATGTGTCTTTATGACAAGATTTTTTAACAGAAATCTCAAAACTCACTTCCAATTGAACTTAAAGAAGCAGCTGTTGGGACGCCAGTATTTATTTATGAATAACACATTTTTAGTCAGATGTGTAGTTGTGTAGAATGCGTACTTTTCAGTCACTGTAGAACAGTTTTTCAGATTGGGAGTAATCATAACCTTTAATGTATTAAATGTAATCTTCACCTCAGTTTTATGCTCATAGTCATCTCCTCCAAATGTTTATTTTAGTCTTCTTATTGTTTTATTAACCTTATTGGGTTTTGTTATAATTCCCGTAGATGCCGAGCCTCCGTGGATTCAGTGTCCTGAGAACATCGTCACACAGACCAACAAGCATCAGGGCTCGTCTAACGTCACTCTGAGCGCACCGGTACTGAGAGATAACTCCGGAGATGAGGTCAGTTCTATTTGACTTTTAATCCAAGCCTTCACTTAGAGCTTAGACGGTTAGGTAGAACCGGCTTTTATCCCATGTTATGATAATACACACTCTTGCACTGCAGACCCCTACAAGACTGAAACAATAAGCATTCCTAATTGGCTTTGGCTGGAAATGTCAGAATGGATCCTGTTAACCACTGCTGAAAGGGTCCTCTGTTTTTTTTTTTACTGTCTGAATTATGATGGAAACTGTTAATGTTAACAATAATCTTTTTGGAGATCTACATGTGACCTGGTCTATGGCACCGACTCAGATTCGCTCACCAAAATGTCAGTAATCTGGGCAGTCTACTCCCGCTGCTCTCTAATTGAGCTGAAGACATGACGTAAAACTGTCCACTTTTGGGCTCAGTAAATCCAGTCGTGTCATTTTGAACCATACTGTAATGGTTATTCATTGCTCTACAAAAGTCCTTTACAGAGACAAACTGAAGAATCCTGCATGACTAGACATACCAAACGATTCCTGTCAAGCTTTCTGGCTTTGCTCATTTTTAATTGGACCTCCTGGGCAAGCTATCAGAGACGCTTGATGTCAGCATCCCACATGCCCCATTACCCTGTTACTCAGTGACATGTTTACATTACCAACACCAAAACTTCGTAAATCCTTCATAAGAATGTCACTGTCCATTAGCAAAAATATCATATTACTTAACTGGAATGACAGAACCAAAATAGCTGTAGCTTAACACTTCACCTTCAGCGGTTAACAGATCACTCAAACGTAGACGAACTGGAAAACGGTTTGGGTGAATGTAGTTCTGCAGTTTGTTGCTGAGGGTCAGAAGGTTGAGAGTTCAAATGCTGACACTCCAACCCCAGTTTCACCATCAGGACAATGGCCTGCCAGATGACTTGCTGTAAATGAGCGCAACCTGATCTCCAAAATATTTCACAATATTTTGAGAGCTGATTCCCAAACTTGACCCTTAAAGCAAAACCTTTGATGAACAGTTTTGAGCGGAGTTACTGTTACCGCACTAAAGTTGATTATTCTGCAATAAAAGCATGTCTTGTGTCTAGTGTTTTATTATTCTTTTCAAGCCACACCAACTTGCCAATGATTACAATTTCTTTAAAAGGGGCAGTGTAGCTTAGTGCTTAAGATGTTGGCCTACTGACCAGATGGTCATGAGTTCAAATCCCACCACAGCCCTTGAGCAAGGCCCTTAACCCTCAACTGCTCAGCTGTGTAAATGAATGTAAGTCGCTCTGGATAAGGGTGTCTGCCAAATGCTATAAATGTAAAAGTCTTTTTGCTGTGAGACGTCTATGGATTTAGTGACTTTTGTTCTAGCAGCTATAAACAATCGATCCTTTACTTTCACCTATAGATCATTGTACAGAAATATTAATGACAGATTATCCACCAGGCACAAATGTGTGAGGAAAACTTTAACTCTGAGTGATTATTACATTGCCCACCACATGTCCTATTCAAGTACGCATTACTATAGAAACAATAACATATCAGAACTGGAACATTAATATAAACTGTGATTTGGATTACAGCTGGCTCTGATGCAGTCCTCTGGTATAAAGTATAATAATATGTACTCTGGTTCATTTCTCAGGTTGTTGTCCAGGTTACACCCATTCTTAGCCCTGCTCAGCCTTTCCCGATTGGCACAGAAGTCATCACGTACACAGCTACTGATCCTGCTGGGAACAAAGCCAACTGCTCCTTCACTGTCACTGTAATTGGTGTGTCTTGCTTTTGGCTCATTTATAATCTCCACATCCAGAGGTCACTGTCGCGTTTAAAAGCGTTTTGTTTTACCTTCTCTCTGACGTTCCCATTTTTCTTTCTCCTTGGCACAAGTGCAAAGAACCCAGTGCATACACTCACACTGCCTTTATTTGGTCCTATTTGGTTTTTAGCCGGGGTTGTCTTAATCAGCTTGGAATCCTAACATTGTTTCTATTTCCTTAGATACGGAGCCTCCGTTGATTGACAGGTGCCGGTCTCCGCCTACCGTCCAGGCCACAGACATAGAGACGCCGGTTTACTGGGACGAGCCACAGTTTTCAGACAATTCAGGTACACACCCACAGAAATGGAGCATGAGAGAGAGAGAGAGAGAGAGAGCCAGTGAGTGAGATCGATGGAAATTAAGGAACCGAGATGGAGTTAATGAAGATATCTAGGCAAAGTGTCCAGGAAAAATGTAGCCCACAGTGGAAAAGGCCAGGATTCTGGTGGCAGTGCCGTGAGAACTGAATCTATGGAAACCAGGTTTCCATGTGCCATGTGTTTGAATCAGACAGCTCCCCAAATCCCTTGCAAGCATGTGCTAGAGCCATCACTACAGGCTTTTACTGCATTCACGGATTCAGCTGATTCTCAGGCATTTTAGAGACTCCATTCAGGAAATGTTTTCCTGCATAGAGAATTTATTGGATGAGATTTCAAGGCAGAGATAAGGCGGGGTCGGGGTGTACTGCTTTGTTGGAAACGTAAGTGGAAAATAGCGAAGGAGGATGACCGTAATGCATTTGTCTGCACTAAAGCAGGCATGTATGGCGTTATAATAAAGCCTTTAAATGAAATGAAACACGGTAATGACCCTTAATCATGCCAGCACACACATGCAACTGGCCCACTGTGGCTACTCTGAGGCGCTCTGTCGACGTCACATCAACGTTAGACTGACGATAGCACGCTGTGGTTTTCCAAGTCCACACCCAGATGCTGGGTTATATTTAGGAAAGAGTGGCGGCGAGTGGCACCATCCTGCAGACGCTGCTCCCAGACGGTTTGTCAGACTGTTTGGAATGGATCAGGAGCTTCTGTGTGTACTGTGGAAAACACTGTGTGTGTGTGTGTGTGTGTGTGCATATGTGAGTCATGCAGATTCATACATGATCATGTGTTTGTGTTTTGGCTGCATCACTCTGAAATAACTGAAATAACCTTGTAACTGCCCAAAATGAGGAATTTTATTACCGCCCACAGCTCAGTAATTCTGAAGCTCGCTGACTGTCAGGCGGCGCACTGTGGGTCATCACGGCTCTGTTTATTAAGGCTTTAGGCACAGCCAGTCGTTTAAACAGGCATGAGTGGGGCCTGGCGAAAGTTTACAGCATACATTTAGTTCTGTATAGGATGAGCATTCATGAGGAGTTTTTTTACACAATTTTGTCTGGAATTCCTAAAGATTCCTAAAACATGACTGGAACCTTTCTGGAAGATGCAGCCAAATTTGTTTTATAGTAGCATCAGTTTCATTCTGATAAGTCAGTAAGTCAGGTGTTTGGTTTTCTCAGGTACAGCAGCTCTGACAATATCGCTAATAATCAGAGTTTTATATTAACTCACTCATTCCGTGTTACTGTACCTATAATAACAACCTTTACTAACCACTTACATTATCCAAGCGTAATAATTAACAGGTTAAAACAGATGTTTGCTTAACATTTATTGGAGTTGCCACAAAGTCAGCACTAAGTTTTCTAAACTACGTGGTTTTTTTTTTTTGTTTTAAAGTTTTCCGCCACAGGGAAGGCTTCGGGACAGAGGATTTTACGTTCCCGCTTTTCAATAACATGACAAGCTGCAGTTTTGTCTTCAAAGTTAGTTTTAAAAAAAGTGTTTGGTGAGGGAATGACTGTTTATAGCGGTTAGAAGTGAAAGCTGGAACTGACTTGTTTCTTGGACAACATTAAATGTAACTATAAATCATTAAATGTATGCTGTGTTGTTGGTGAATATGTTACAAATGTAATTCATAGGGGGCGACACGGTGGCTCGGTGGGTAGCACCTTCACCTCACAGCAAGAAGGTCCCTAGTTCGATCCCCGGGTGGGGATGCTGCGTGGGTTTACTCCGGGTACTCCGGTTTCCTCCCACAGTCAAAAGACATGCACCTTAGGTTGATTGGTGTCTCTAAAGTGGCCCTAGTGTGTAAGTGGCCTACGATGGATTGGCGCCCTGTCTAGGGTTGTTCCTGCCTTGCGCCCTATGTGGCCGGCTAGGCACTGGCTCCCCCGTGACCCTGAAAAGGAATAAGCGGTTAAGAAGATGAATGAATGAATGTCTTTAATAGGAATCTGTTTGCATTTTATTCCTTAATTCCAAAATCTGTCACATTTTATTCCTTAAACTTGAATATTTTTGACTAGGAATCATATTAAAAATGTAAGATTTCACACTGAATTTGAAGCAGTTTTGTAAACCTTACCGCTACTTACTCAACAAACATTGGCCCACCAGATAACTAACCCTAACTCTTTCATTTGTGGATAACCTTATGGTGCTGCTTCCTTAAAAAATGGTGTTATAGAGTCAATATTTCTTATTGCAAGTCACCCAGCTTGTGATTTCAGAACAGGCCCTATAATTATCCAGAAGTTTCGCAAAGTGAAATGTAAGCTTATTGATGTATTGATGCATTGCTCATTGCATTTCTAGTATGCAACGAATAATGCATTGATATTTAATACACTATTAAAATGCATAGTTAATTTTCAGGAGTGATTTGACATGAAAATAATCAGGAGTTTGGATGCAAGTGTAGGTTTATCCTCATGCAAATAGCAAAGCAAACAAATCCAGATCCAAAGGCAGAGTTGAATTCATAATCAGGTGATGGTCCTGGTGGTCATCAAAAAATGAAAACGTAATAAACTCAACAAACCAGGTCAACGGTTAGTGCAGGAGCGCAGAGTGCACTCAGGCTTGTTAAAGTAAACTAGTTAGCAGTGATGCTTCGCAATGAACTGAGGTTTGTTCTGCATATAGGGAGCTCATGATTAGGATTAGATGTGTGAGAGGAAAGGGAATGTGAGAGATCGAGTAATAAGCAGAGGTTATGATTTGGTGGATGATCCTGGGAAATGGAGTTTGATGTGTTTGATGGGGCAAATGTGACAAAAACATTGACCGGTTAGTAACAGCAAGCCACAATCAATTAATTTCCTCCAAGCCATGTACATAATGTCAGTGTTTTAATACAGCTCATGGATAATGAAAAAAAAGTATTACAGTTGTACATTTTATAAGTGTAGTGTCTACACTGTTCCTGTCTACACTGTTCCAGGTGCTCAGCTGAGCATCTCCAGCACCCACTCTTCTGGAGACATGTTTCCTGTTGGAGAGACTGCAGTGTTCTACACTGCCACAGACCCATCCGGCAACAACTGCACTTGTGAGCTCATCATCACAGTGCAAGGTGATGACTGACTTTTCCATTTTACTCTTTTCAATCAGACAGTTACTGAAAGTAGCTCATGTATTGTAATGCCCAGTTAATTCTCAGCATATTCAAAGCACAACACTGACCTGCTTGTGTGTGTGCGGAACCGATAGGACGGTCTCAGGTACAGCTGGGGGTTTAAATGATTCAGATTTAAACTAATTGGGAAAGAGTCCATCAACCAAAAAATATCCAGCCAACAGCAGTGCTGTGGTCAGAAACCTGACAGCCAATAAGGATTAACTCACACTATGTATGTAAATATGAGCTACAGTACAGTCTCTACTTGTACTCCAACAAGGTGGACCAGCGAGGTATTCCAATGAAGTGGCCAATAAACATACACAGTACTTAGAAGCCTCATCAACAACATTACACCATGTTTATACTTTCACATCAGTACCAGACACACGAACATGTCAGTGTGATGGCTTTTAAGGGAAATGGTTCATTACCTAAGTAATATTTGCTCACCGATGGTCATATGGTGGTGCTTTTTCTTATGGTGGACAGAAAAGAGGCAGTCTAACCCATGATGCCTTGTAAGCGAAAAGAGATAGTAGTCAGTACCTACAAAGTCATATACTGAATTGTATTTTATACATTTACCTGATTAAATGGCCAGTAAGACTGTAGGCTGGTCTGGATAAACCAATTTCTTTACTATATATTGTTCTTAAAGTGATAGACTTTTCTAAACTGATATGCGGTTCCTTTTTGTATGCATCTCAAACACAAGTGCTACAACTTAAGTCTCCGGTTACTTCTAAAAAATGACAAAGGAGAAAATAAAAACATACCATGACACAACCCTGACTCGGTCCTGCAGATACGTCCTTTACAACATTAGGAGGATCCGACCATTTCTCACCACTCAAGCCACACAAATACTTGTTCA
>JAOVVG010000044.1:4785307-4797153 GCA_028566375.1 Leptodoras nelsoni | reverse complement strand
AGCTTCTCTTTCCTTAACCATGCATCATTTCAATGATTTACAGAATTAGAATTTTGTGTGTACCTCAGGCTGCTGCAGATGCTGGAGCTGGGTAGGCTCGCTGAGTGTAAGGATCCCCTCCTGACATATGGGAGGTTGGAAGCTGAAGCATCTAGCTTGCAGAAAGAGCTTTTGTCTGTTCATGATGCTCTGGAAAGGGCAGCTCAAGAGCAGGGCTACAGCGGTGTGCGTTTAGAGCATGACCACAGTGCTCTGGAGCGCTCGGCCTATTCGGATATTGTACAGCCGCTCCTAAGGCCGCAGGTATGTGCTACAGCCACACCTGCTCAGGAGCTCTGCCCTAATGCACAGGTATGTTTTCTTCACACCTTTCTTTTCCTCATCCTCATCGCCGTACTTCATTCTGAGACCTCATTGGCAATGTGAGATGATTTTGATTATTATCCACTAGCATGTTTAACCACTAAGCACTCATCAGTCGCTCTGTATAAACGCACCTGCCACATGCAATAAATGTAAATGTCTGGTGGTGGTTTTGCATGGCTTTTGTTGGGTGGTGTTTTTTCCATACTGGGGTCTGGAGAGAACTTTTTAGGATTTGCCTTTTTCATTAATTTTTTTTTTGTGTGTGATATTTTTTGTTTGTTTTAATGTATTCCCTGCACTTGTTCTCCCAGCTGTGACGTTAAGTGGTTTTACCCACAAATGTTTAATTATAGCTGCAGTGTGTTTGACTAAGGAAGTACATTTACTCTGAGTCTATAGAGAAGAAAAATATAAACATGGTGCTCCTAAGCTGGGAATCATCTTGGAAAGCTAAACATTTAATTATAAATCTGAGGTATTGGGTTGGTTTTGTTGAACATTTAAAAAAAAAAAAAATTCACAATGTTCCTACTGAGTGATGCCACAATCATTATTCATTAACAGATCTGAATAGGGGAGGGGTGCAGAGAAAAAATTGTTTTTCAGTTACATGTAAGAACATTCCTGCAAAAAAAAAAAAAAAAAAATCTGTACATGCCTGGGTTCGATCTCCGGGTCGGGGGTCTGGGTCCTTTCTGTGTGGAGTCTGCATGTCCTCCCTGTGTCAGTGTGGGTTTTCTCCGGGTACTCCGGTTTCCACCCACAGTCCAAAAACATGCACGTTAGGTTGTTTGGTGTCTCTAAAGTGGCCCTAGTGTGCGCGCGTGTGTGCGCGTGCGTGCGTGCGTGCGTGTGTGCGTGCCCTACAATGGATTGGCGCCCTGTCTAGGGTTGTTCCTGCCTTGCGCCCTATGTGGCCGGCTAAGCACCGGCTCCCCCGTGACCCTGAAAAGGAATAAGCGGCCAAGATGATGAATGTACATACTTAAACCTTCCTGTGAAAAGCACTGTGACTAAATGTTAATGGGCTGTTTCTAAAAGATTGTCTCTCTCTATCCTAGCTGCACATATAGCAAGGCTGTATTGTCCAAATATTTCAGTATTAAAAGAAATCTAATCTTTCAATCCTTTTTATATATAGGAGGTGTCCGTTGTTCTCCGTGAGCTGGAAGAGAAGCAGAAGAATCTGTACAAGCTGTTGCAGGACATTGTAGGAGACTTGAGAACCAAAAGGGCTCAGCTAGAGCAGAGCACCACCCTCAAACGAGAGAGAGAACTGTATGTCTACTTTCACCTGGACCCCACACTGCTCAGCAAGGTTGTGAGTGAGATGGAGGCCAGGGCTGGTGTTAAGTAGGCTGAGGAGCAGATTCTACCTCTGACCTTACAGGAAAGGAGCTCTGAAGATGAAGTCATGAGCATAAATTATGTGAAGCCTACAATGTTGTGCCTTTTTTGGATCCTGGACTGCTTTTGACATTTGACATTTAACAAAAATGTCCATGACATTTGTAACTTTGTTTTCTTTGTACATATAATTTTTGGACATTTTTAATAAAGAACTTTGTATGTTTGTTTGATATGACCACATATACCCATTAGCCTTCATTAAAATAAATCTTTGTGTATTTGCTGATAAATAATTTCATTAAAATTAAAAATAACAGTACATCAGTGTTTGGCGTCACTTCTTAAAGCATACAATCTGAAAGCCTACTTTAATTGATCACTTCTCTTGTCTCTGTGTTTGTTTCAGGACAGTTAGTGAGGAAGGACAGAGGAGTAGGTGAGATGGAGTACCGCCCCTGTAGTATACTGACTGCAGGCCCTCTGTCTGCAGCTGCCCAGAGGGTCATGGCTGCACTGAGAGCTCAGTATGCAGGCAGAATAGACAGGAGCCCACACAGTAAGTTGGGTTTAGAGAGGAAGAACACTGTAAGGTTCTCTATTCTCTATAAGTATTGGAGATGGAACTAGTCGTGTAACCTACCTCATACTGGCTGATGGGAGCAATAATTGTGTGCTGGATATAGAAGAAAACATATTGGATCCTATAACAAATAGGATTAAAAAGCTTATGATCTAATGTTCCGGTCAATAAAATATCTAAAATTACCCAGACCCACAACTCGACCTAAATTCACCATCAGTGCTGTTCATTATGTTTAATTAATTGATGATGTCTTTGTTAGTAATGAAGATTTAAAGCTGCCCTACATAGACATATGTCTACTGAATCTTTGGCTTCTAATCTTTAAACTAATTAGTTTGGAAATATCCAAACATCATTTATCAGGTTTGTGTTTTATTGTTAGATTGTTGTGAGTTTTTCTGTGAAGGGAATATTGCATTTCATTGTGTGTCCAGCAAACTCGTTTGGCAGAGCCCCCAGGCTGTCCCAAAATCAGGGCACTGTGAAAGAAACTTCAGGCCCACACACACAGACTACAAAGTGAGTTCTTGAACAAGCTAATTTAAAAAAATACATTTGTGATAGTTCAAGACAATTATTTTCAGATACTTCGCAATAAAGTTAAAAGAATGCCTCAGCTCTGCTGTTGTGTCCTTGACTTAGGCCTTATGTAAGCACCAGCTATCATGGGGAAAGCATAGTAAATCCTCCTCAGCCTGACCTTGTAAAGATGCACATCTATAACACCAAGCAACAGTGAGTGTAGTTTCAGTCTTTTTTTCTCATTTCTGTTTCATAACTTTCCCCATTCAAAATGTAGCATTAAAGATTCTTTATGTGGATGCAGAAATGATGATTCATCATCTGTCTTGCTCTCTCCAGACTTCAGGAGAGAGAGAGGCATTTATTCGAACACTCCCCAGAGATGGAGCTTCCCAGTCAGCCTGACCTCTGGCGGTTGCATGATAGAGCTAATGCATTTAATCAATGGGGTGCAGATAAACAAGGTGATTGGAGGCCAAGGGATTATGGAGATGATGGCAGTCTGTCAGGATATAATTCCAGTAATAATATCTCATGTCCCAGCCAAAGCCCTCCAGAATCAGATCAACAAGGAGAAGAGCTTTTCCCCATGAATGGCTTTATTAACAGGGGAAAGCCACAGGCTGCCATGGGATTACCAGAGACACATGGCGAGTTCTCCAGGGGGAAGGAAAGAATCCATCTACTGGTTTCCAGTGAAGAGAATTGTAAAGCAGAAGCAATAACTTGCTCCCTTCCTGTGAAGAGAAGGAGGTTTGGTAATCTGCAAACACCCATAGTCATCTATTCTAAACTGTTTGAAGTAGGTGATTCTGAGCAGAAGAATGAAGTTGGGAAAGCAAATGAAAACCCTGATAAGATGTCTTTTTGGAGATTTGAAGAGAAAATGGAAAAAAATAAAGAAACTGTTGATCAGAATTCAGATATAGAGAAGTTTGAATTTAATTCAGTGTTGTATGGGGGTGGTGTTAAAGAAAGTTGTGGTGAAAATGGACAGAATGAAATGGAAGATTACTCAAGATCACTAGATCCAGAGTTAGACAAATACCACAGTTATCAGAAAATTAGTCTCGTCTTAGCTGGTTCTTGTTATGATTCAGCTACGAATAAAATAGAAACTAATAGAAGCCATCTGCCAGTTAATCACACTCAGGTTTCCCTCAGAACGTGTGACTTTGATCAGTACACAGAGGTCAAAGACAAAGCGTCAGCCGTGGAGACAGCACCAGCCGAAGAGGAACATGTCCATCAAAATGCTGGTAAGTGGAATTATACTCACAATGTCCAGCAGGAGGCGCTCAAACACTGTTCATGAGATCCTCACTATCTGTGGTAGAGTAATGGTACTAACACTGCCAGCTCTCAGCAACATTCCCTCTCAACTAATACTACATATCAGGCCAGAATTTTATAGCACCTTTTGATACCTAAAAATAAGCTCAAAGCGCTTCAGGAGGACATTAAAAAAGATTAAAATAAGAGGCGAGTACAGTGTTGAAACACAGCAGTAAAAATAAGGCTCAGATAAGTGTATTGCATTACATACATTAAAGTACTTCTTCCTAGAGAGAACTGATGTGTGTGTTCTTGGAATCTATTTTTTCTTTCTTGTAATCAGTGTGTAGCAGGTCATCATGCAGGGTGAATTGGGAGATGCAGGCTGTTCCAACTGCACCACTGACTGTCTCCAGAGATCTGCTCAAACAAATGCTTCTAAGTCATTCCTGTACAATTTGTACCCACTTGTACAGGTTTAAGCCTCTGGCACTCAACCTTAGGACAAGGTTAAACCATTTGAACTTTGCTCTCTGTAGTTCAGGTGTGCTTCTGATTCTTTTCTGTATACTGTAAAATGATAACTACTTGGACAACTGACCATCACACCCATATGTGCTTTTGACCCAATTCCATATGCTGGAACACACTGAAGCACCAGAGCCTATGCAAAATACATAGCAATGCCACCTATTTATGTCATTGGATGCGTCCGCCAGAGCGCATATAAAGTGATGGACATCTATGGAAGCTTCCACAGTTGGTTCCTCCATGAGAATGGCATGTTATGATGGTTTTGAGATTTTCAGTGTGGCTTAATAGTTTGGAGTGGCTTAATTGGAGTTCCCAGGACAGCATAGAGATATCTCTCCAGCGAGGAAACTCATTTCAGCCGTTGTGTCCTCAATCTTATTCTTTGGTCACTACTCAAAGCTTGTGACCATAGATGAAGGTTGGAACATAGATTGACCAGTAGATCAAGAGCCTGGCCTTATGGCTCAGCTCTCTCTTCACCACAACAGACCAATACAGAGCCCACATCACTGCAGATTTTGCACGATCCATCTGTCAACCTCCCGCTCCTCCTTTACTCCACTCGTGAACAAGATCTGGAGATATTTAAACTGCTCCACTTGAGGCAGGAGTACACTCCTGACCCAGAGAGGGCACTCCACCCTTTCCCAACTGAGTGCCATGGTCTCAGATTCAGAGGTGCTGATTCTCATCCCAGCCGCTTCACACTCCGCTGTAAAGTGGTACAGAGAGAGCTGAAGGTCCCAACTTGAAGCCAAAGGACCACATCATCTGCAAAAAGCAGACATGGGATCCTGAGGCCACCATACTAGACACCTTCTGTCATTTGGCTATGCCGAGGAATTCTGTCCATAAAAATTATGAACAGAATCGTTGACAAAGGGCAAAAAAATGCAAACCAAGATCCTACTCTATTTGTATAGGGACTATGAGCAATGAGCCCAGTTCCCCATACTCCCAGAGCACCCCACATAGGACACCCCAAGGGACAAATGCCTTCTCCAAATCCACAAAACAAATGTGGACTGCTTGCACCCATGCACCCTCCAGGATCCTGGACAAGGTAAAGAGTTAGGTGTTCCACGACCTAACCTACATTGTTCCTCCTGAGTCTGATATTCAACCATCAGTCAGACTCTGTTCTCTAGTACCCCTGAATAGACCTTACCAGGGAGGCTGAGGAGTGTGATCCCCCTATAGTTGGAACACACCCTCCGGTCCCCTTTCTTAAAAAGTGAAACCATCACCACCCCGTCTGCCTATCCAGGGGCACTGCCCCGATGTCCATGCGATGTTGTAAAGACGTGTCAACCAAGACAGCTCCAATACATCAAGAGCCTTAAGGAACTCACGACAGATCTCATCCAGTTTTTTTTTAACAACCTCAGGCCACCTCCGCCTGACTGATGGAGAAGACGCCCCCGGGGTCTGTAGACTCCGCTTCCTCTACAGAAGACGTGCTGGTGGGATTGAGATCATCATCAAAGTATTCCTTCCAACGCCCGATGATGTTCCCAGTCGACATCAACAATTCCCCACGTGCACTGTATGCAGTGTTGGTGGGAAACTGTTTTCCCCTCCTGAGCCGCCTGGCGGTTTGCCAGAACCTTCTTGAAGCCAACTGAAAGCCTTTTTTTTTTTTTTTTTTAATTGGCCTCTGTCCGCTTGGCCCTTCAGTACGAGTTGGTACTGCCTCCAGAGTCCCACAAGCCAACCAGGCCTGATAGGACTTTTTCTTCAGCTTGACAGCCTCGCTCACCAGTGGTGTCCACCACCGGGTTCGAGGGTTGCTGCCCTGACAGACACTGACAACCTTGTAGCCACAGCTCCGATCAGCCACCTTGACAATGGAGGCCTGGTACATAGCCCATTCAGATTCCCCTGAGATGCAGTCAAAACTTTACTAGAGGTGGGAGTTGAAGATCTTTCTGACAGGTTCTTCTGCCAAATGTTCCCAGCAAACCCTCACTACACGTTTGGGTCTGCCAAGTCTGTCCGGCATCCTCACCGCCATCTGATCCAACTTACCTCCAGGTGGTGATGAGTTGACACCTCTGCTCCTCTCTTCAGCCACAAGGCCAATGATACGATTCCAAAGTCACCTCATTACAGCACATTCCATCCGTTAGTATTAGTTGGAACATTTAAATGTGACAAATAAGCAGAAGAAATTCTAGGGGCAAATACTTTTTCACAGCAGTGTATTTATATTAAACTATGTAACGTTTTTTACAGTATTTCGCAAAATTTGTGAACAGGTACTTAGTTTATGTTTTGAATAAGTAAAAAGGTTGAATATTATTAGCCTTTCTCACCATTAACTTATGCCATGTTGAGCCATCCAAGTTACACAAATAGTTTCTTTGCTGTGTGTAGCTAGAATTAACTGTGTAATTATGTTACAATTCATAATTCCTTGGGAGATTACGGGTTCAAACGGAGCTCTGTTGGTGGGTAGGATGCCATTACTTTCTCCCCTGTCAGTCAGAGTGACATTATTTAATGGTGAGCTCAGGTATATCAAAAAACTCTTTCTTCCAAGTGCATTCAGTCACTCTGCGAGGTAGCACATATCTGTCACAGGTCACCATGCACACAAACAGTCATATACTCATTTGCAGTGAGCAAATCAAAACAATATGGTTAACGTTTATGTGAAGTACGCTCCAGAATATTTATTTTCCTGAATAAAATGTTTATTTATTTTCACAATGTTTTGTTTTAACAAGAGAGATGCCACACAGTGTGGCATTTTATTTATTTGTATTTTTTTTTTATCTTTCCTTTAAATTGCAATTATAATTTTTCTACAGACCTGCATGTGCATCATTCTGATATGAAAAATGATCCGAAGGAAGCCCAGGAGTGCAGCATAGAGTCAGAGCGCAGTGCAGCTCCTAAAGACACAGAAATACATCATGACCAGCAAGCTATCGACTCTCAGGTATCTAAAAAGGGTGGGAACTGTTTTTGTATAGGTCTGACTCCTTGAATGACATCGAAACTTGCAGAAAATAACGTGTATGCATATTAAATCAGTTTAATATGAAACGGTTATGCAAATGTTTCACATACACAATACTATTAGACACACTAGTAAAGCCATTGAATCATTTTGCTATACATTTCACCTCTGAGATTTACTCTGAATCTTATTTATACCTCTTTGAGCAGAATCAGCTGACGCATTTGATCTTTCTGCCCTCTCTAAACTGTTTTGTAACACCGCTAGGATTTGCTGACAACAACATCAGGGTGTCTGTGTATGTGTGCCTGCATGCATATGTGGGGTTTTTATAATGTGAGGAGCTTTAGAGTTATTCACACATACTACCCAGGGGAGTAGTGGCACATTCAGGAGGAGTTAAAGTTATTGACCTTTGCATTCTTTTAATGCAGAGCTTGACAACACTGCAGCTCTCAGCACTGCGGTACATTATGGGCGTGAATATATCGTGCTGACTAGGTGGATGTATATTCGTGTAGAAGAAAAACCTGTACCCTGAGTGCAGCATTGTAGCTTTTTTTCTACATTGTAAAATAAGTGCTAAAATAACTTCTCAGCATAACATATTTGAACACGAACAGTCGCATTCAGTTTGTGATAGTTTAATCATAATCCAAAACATGCGTGCTATTCATCACATGTGGCTGTCTGTACAGAAAAGCTTAAAATATCTCTAATGCTTTGTAGATGCATTCATTGGGCATTACCTCAAGGTGAACCTGAACCTCATGATTAATGGCAAAGTGCTTAAATTAGGTGAAGATGCAGAATGTGTATATAACTGACTAAGTGTCCTGCTCATGTTAAATGTTATAATGATCAGTACACAGTTATTATACAATGACTAGAATCACTAGAAATCGCTACTAAATTCCTGACCTTCATGCTGTTACCTTAAATTAAAATGATTGGTATAATCATTCCAAAAAAATCCTTCAAATTATTTTTATTAGGAAATTCTTGTAGAAGTTACAATTATAAAAAGACATATGGCTCTGATAAATGGCCAAATTGTTACTGCACACGTTTAAATAATCATCCTTGTGTTAAAATAACCATCCTGAGTATTATGATTATAAAATCTATGCTGAAGTCTCAGTGAAATTTGTTTTATTTTTTTTTTATCATTTGTTTTATCATTAGTCATGACATTCACGACTTTTCACGACTTAACAAACAGCTTGATCATGATATTTTATGTTTTTTTTTTAAAACAATATCTTTTAATTAGCTAAAAACAGCAAGTTATTAGAAATCTCACCATGTGCGTCACAGACACATTTTCTCCCTGATCTGATTGTGTAGCTTTTTAGATGAAAAAAGAGAAAGCTATAAGCAGATATACTTTCAAAATACAGTATAGACTTTATATTTAAATCACAATAATGACAAATTTTCAATGTTTTATTTTCTGCTTCTATATTGTTTACATTTTTAATTAAATGCAGTATAATTGCATTCTCATCTACTCTTTTGTTGTTTCTCTCACTCATTTCTTGCTATTAATTCTTAGGTAGGTCATAGGATTTCTGGAGCGGAGCCTGTGCAGAACGTGATCTTAACTGCTAAGCGGTCTGGAAAGCAGGAGCCTCCTCAATCATCACAAGGGACTCCTCATATCACACAGTCGCAGAAGCCATGCTCTAATCAAACCTCCAGCATCAGTGGAGACACTAAAGTCCAACTTATACACCAAACACATGAGGGAAATGGTAGGAGGCAATTCCTGTTCCCACTGAAAAGTACTAAGAATCAGGAAGAGAAGCCAGTACAGACAACAATCCCTTTGGAAGAACAGAAGAAACAAGAACGCAATGTTGAAATTATCAATGATATCCCTAAAGCTGCCCAACAGAGGTGCTCTGCTTCAGACGTGAACAGACAGATAGACCCAGAGAGAGACATGGATGGTGGCAAGACCTCTGAGAATACCACGCGTACTCTAACCTCAGACCCCCTAACCTCAGACCCCCGAGTGTGTGATGCCAGCCATCTCTCACAGGAAGAGCAGATGTGTGTGTTGGAGGAGGCTGCGAGAGCAAGGTCGCTGGTGGTTACGATGGTATATCAGGATGGAACCACACAACTGGACCCCGAGCAGGTGCACAAAGCTTGTATGGTGCTATTTTATTGCACACAGCCTTTTAACATCAGCACCTCAAATGCTCTGAATGTTCAGTGTCAATGTCATCGATCATTCTATTGATTTTACATGTCAGGATATAAAACATGTTTTGTCGGACACTGAATAACTGTAACTTTACACTTGTAGTATCACTTCTAACACCACAAACACTACTAAAAATACATGACTTTTAAAGGGCAAAGATACACAGTTAAAATTCCATGTTCAAAAGTAATTCCAAGTTTCATAAAAGAGACTTAGACACTGAATTTAAACACATTTTATTAGGCATGTACAACACTGCGTTGGGTCTATGTTATACTCAACATAGTGCAAATATATTGTGGATAGGTGCCAATCAGGGATTTGGCCAAACTATGTGCTGAAGAAACTTTCTCATAATATTTTTGCTTAAATAAAGTAAACATTTTTCGATTACATTGGTTTACATGAAGGACACCATGGTGGTGCAGTGTTTATCGCTGTTACGTCACAGCAAGAAGTATCCGGGTTTGAATCCCAGGTCAGGCCGGCATCCTTCCTGTGTGGAGTTTGCATGTTCTTCCTGCGTCTGTGGGTTTTCTCCTGGAGCTCCGTTTTCCTCCCACAGTCCAAAGGCATGCAGTAAGGCGAGCTGGAAATGCTAAATTGCCCCTAAATATGAATATCTGTCTGTGTGTCTGCCCTGTGTTGGATCATTGACCTGTCCAGGTGATTCCCTGCCTTCTGCCCAGTGAGCACTGGGATAGGCTCCAGCACCCCCACCACCCAGTAGGATTATCGGTTTAGATAATGAATGAAAGGTTTATGTGATGCAAATGTACACTGCTAATTATGTTTCCCTGTCACAGTATAAGATTACAGGGACATTAACATACCAATACAATCATATAATTGAAGTAATAAATATTAATCCACAGTGGAATTCATTTTGATTAAATTTCCCTAATCAATTTCACTGTTGTGTGTGGTGGATCATGCAGAAATGTCCTCCTGCTGTGTGTGGCGTTTTGGTTCTGCTGAAAAAGAGTCTAGATTCACTTGATCTGGAGACGACTGGAGCTGCTGAGGAGAGGTTGCTGTTTCTGAGACTGGAACAGAGACCGCTTTGGGCTCAGCAAGTCCCACAACACAGCCAGGATCTATTCACTAGGTGTGTGTGTGAGCGAGTGTGTGAAAGATAGCACTCCCACAGTGTTACGAGAGCAGAGTACATGGAACTTGTTCATGTTTTTTTCACTGATGGTTCTTGTTTGTGTTTGTTATAGAGAGATCCTGGTGAATATGCTGTGTGGAACCCAAACTTTAGTGTGTTACAAATCTAAAGACCTCCTCCGAACAGCACTCAGGCATTTTAGCAAGGATCTAAGCTGGAAACAAGGCAAGACAACACCATTTGTTACACACACATGGCTGTTGTACAGCTGGAGCTCCTTATCCCCAGTGTAGAGTATAGATAGTACAAACACCATTCTGCATCATTTATTTTCTGTCAGGTGCTGAATATCGCCAGCCACTCTCATGTATTCATCACTCCTCCAGACACTATTGGTGTGAATTGAGAACATATTGAGATGAAATTCTGACACAACTCTGCAGAGTGTTTCCAAAGTTTTCTGCCTTTGATCTACAGTTGTATGTAGAGTTAAAAAGTAATTTTTGAAATGGTAAATTTGGTGGTAGTGGTAGTTCAACGGTTAAGACGCTGGACTACTGATCGTAAGGTCATGATTTCAAATCCCAGCACCACCAAGCTGCCGCTGCAGGGCCCTTGAGCCAGGCCCTTAACCCTCAACTGCTCGGTTGTAGAAATGAGATAAATGTAAGTCACTCTAGATAAGGGTGTCTGCCAAATGCCATAAATGTAAATGTACACTCTTTGTCCATTTTATCAGCTCTTCTGACCATACAGGTGCACTTTGTAGTTTTACAAAAAATAATAACTATGAACTACTGTTAAAAGTCCCATGAAAGGTTTCCACCTTTTATTGACATTAAGTAACTCTCAGTATCCTGTCAGTATGCTCTTCTTTAATCACCTCGTTATTAAGCTCCTTATTGAACTTCTCACCTCTCAAACCTCA
>JAOVVG010000044.1:4723164-4741746 GCA_028566375.1 Leptodoras nelsoni | reverse complement strand
GGCCCTACACCATACTAATAAATTATTGTGCTCTAAAATGACAGGTGTTTCAGTTTCATTGTCTAACCCCTGTATATCATGAATATGAAATATGACAGTTTTTAATTAAATAATTTTTAATATTTAACATTTATTATTTAACATTTTCCACTGTATTCTAATGTTTTGACATGCATTAGTAATTCTGTCAATGTTAAGTACTCGACGTGTGGTATATGTGTGTGTGTGTGTGTGTGTGATCAGGTTCTGCTGCAGACCTCTGTAAGATGGCCATGATACACATCTGTTCATTCGTGGCTTCTTCCACCACTCTCACCGCCAGGTGCGTCTATCCATGCATCCACTCCAACAGTCCATTTTTTCCATCTTCCTATTTAACCTATTTACAATACCAACTCTATGCTTTACCAGGGGGTTAATGTCTCAGTCCAGCCTGTGTGTGTCAGGTGGCCTTTTACATTTCATTCTGTATCTTCATGTCCAGCTCTTCATTACATCTTTTACCCATTAAAATGCTTTTCTATTCTCTTCCCATCTCTCCCTTTGACAGTTCATTGGATCTGTTTGTTATTCTTTTCAGTCTTTACCTCCCTCAGACTCCATGTCCAAGAATAAAAAAAATCTTAGCCAGAGAGATGTGCTCTTAAACGCACTCTGCTCACTGATCTGATAATAGCTGTGGTTTCAATGGAGATTTTTAGACAGTGATTACAAACCACTTACTGGATATCTGTGTTAGACTGAACCTATGTTTTAAATTAATCTCTAAGAAGCATGTCATAAAAAAAGATACAAACCCCTTAAACATATAAGATTTTCAATAAATATTAATATAACGTGTGTGTGTTTGCTCAGGCTGGTGGCTCAGATCCATGATGAACTGCTCTTTGAGGTGGAGGACTCGCAGGTGGATGACTTTGCAGGTTAACACAAGACACACTCCTTGCACATCATTCCGGCTGGATCTAGCGAGCCTTACTGGAACCATTCACGTTCATAAGAATGTGTCTGTGCTTTGAAACAGTGCTGGTGAAGGAAACAATGGAGGCCCTTCAGCATATCGGTTGTCTTGGAGTCAGTCTTACAGTGAGTAATCAAAATAGTAATGTAAATAAAATACAGTATTTTGTATTCTGCAAACACAGAAGTACATTTTGGAGGACAGCATGAGATTAGTTTGTTCGTTTAACTAATAAGAGTAATGTTACCATTCTAATCCATAATGGATAATAATAAATCATGAAGGGCTTTTATATTTTCCTCTGTGTGTTTCCTCTCTGATGATCAAGTCATTTAAAAACACTGTTGCACTTTCCCTGAACAGAAATTGTCTTTTTGTCTGCAGAATGTCTAGATAGAAAGCAGCTCTGGTGAAAGGACCTGCTTTAAAATCAGAAAGAGCTGCATGACTGGCAGTATAAACGACGTCCCTGTCCCCGTTCAGTATTTTGAAAATATACACAAAAACCTTTTCAAAACATACCACATACATATTACAAATGATATTTATCATTGCCCCTGCCCCATTCCCGACTACAGTTCGTAGCACTTCTGTGTTTTTGTAGCCCTAGCAGGTCATTTCTACTGAAGGTTTTATCTGAGGCTTCATTTATTGTGACGACTCTGAGATTAAACCACGATTAAATCCAGGCCTTTGATTAGTACACAATCAATAACCTGAGTAATTAGAAACATTTCTGATTGTTTTGGATAAAATTTGTTCGAGGTAAATCATCTAGAATTAGAAAGGCTGAGTAAGAAATGGGGATGAGCCGCCTGAGAAATTTATTTTATTTTATTGAGAAAAGCAAGACATAAATGTTGATCTGGATGACTTTAGGTACACTGTAGCACATAACATGAAGGGGCAGATGTGGCTCAATGGTTGTGTTGGGCTATTGATTAGGAGGTCAGGGGTTCAAGCCCCAGCACCACCAAGCTGCCACTGTTGGGCCCCTGAGCGAGGCCCTTAACCCTTAACTGCTCGGTTGTATAAATAATGAGATAAATGTAAGTCACTCTGGATAAGGGTGTCTGCCAAATGCCATAAATGTAAATGTAAGTGTGTTTGTCTTATAGTTAATACTAGCACTATTCAATATCAACTGTCAGATAAATCCACACTAGACTTACAGTAACTGCAACATTACACAAGCATGTATTTGATGAAAAGCTGGTTAAAATATTCCTATTTAATGGCCAAACTCGGTTATCTGTAACCTGTAGATGCTCCAAACCATTTGACTGGCAGTGTTTTTAAATTATATGATTAAATGTCCTGGAATGTGTTGGCTGATCAAGGTTATTAATATACTAATGTACACAAATAATTGCTTATAGCAACCGATTCATTAAATACTCAATGATCTGACATTTTCTTCCCTCGTTAACAACAGAGGTGTGTGTGTGTGCGCGAGTGTGTGTGCGTGCGTGCGCGCATGTGTGCTAGAGTGTGTGTGTGTGTGTGAGAGATGATGGATCAATGCAGGCTTCAGTAAACAGTGATTAGTACACAATGGCCTGTTGATCTGATATGGATGTCTGCTTGGCTGTGTGTGCAGGTTCCTCTGAAGGTCTGTGTGTCTACAGGAACATCGTGGGGCTCCATGTGTGAAGTCACTCTCCCCCATGCTGCTACCACACACACCTCTGTCTGAGCCTGCTTTGAGGTTTCTCAGTGTGAGTGTGTTTCTCTGCCCAGCTCTCTACCTCGTGTTCCTTTCCTGAATCATTGTCTTTCTTTTTTTTTCAGGGGCTCATTTCTGTCTCTTTTTTTTTGTCTCTTTCTCTCTTTTTTGTCTTATATTTTCCTGCCCCTTCCTCCTTCTCTAGGTCTTTCTCTGAGCTGAAACCCATCGCCATGGTAACTGGGCTGCTGCAGCTCCCGGTTCTCGTTCCTCGCCTGCCGTATCCGGGGGCAACCGTTGGAGCCTAGACTGGATTGTGCCAGTTTGTGTCTTTCTCTTCCTTCAGGCATTTGTCTCCTATTTCCACTATTAGTCCATTTTTCCATCCTGACCCTGATTTCTGTCTATCCTCTTGTCCAGTCCCATTCACTTCTTATCACAATTCTTTTATGCAGAGATAACACATAATTGTTCATCACAATTGTCACCAGTTTTACAGTTTTCTTAACAATTTTAAGTTATTAAAAATATTATTGTTCATATTTTACCAACTATTCCAGTTTTAACCAAATGTCGAACTGCAGTGAAAATGTTACAGTGCCAGTTTTATCATAATGTAGCATTATGGTCACTTCTCTTACTGCAGCTTCTTGATGATTGCAGCAGTGATATTATTATTATTAAGAGCACAGATAAACAGTGTAATGGCAAGGGACCTGGTATCTTAACTACTATTACATTCAATTAAATTCAATCTCAGCTGCTTTCTCAGTACCTGATTAGGACATGAACCCAGTGCCTCTTTATCTTCAGTGTCATTTTTATAATTACAGTATACACTGTCCTGTCCTCATATATATATGTATATATATATATACATACACACAATTCAGGGATAAGCACTCCGTGTCCCTAACGTCCCCTTCAGCATACCCCCACCCCTCCGATATAAGCACACACATTTCAATAAGCCTTCTAATACCACCTGCCTGTAACCCTGTGCCTTTTGGGGTTTATAACCACTCATAATAGTTTTTCTCATTTCAAATGCTATGATTACTCTGGGGGCTTCATCACAATAGATCATAATGTGCCTACGGAGTCATATAAACATGATTACATGATTATCCATAATGATTCATTTAAATCTAGATATAAAAGAGAATGGAAAAAACTACAGAAGCAATACAAGCTTAATTGTTTTAATTCATACAATATGTACAGCCATTTCTTTTGTAATGCACGATCTCCTTTCTTTACATCTTTACAATGGTCCTATTTAGTAAGCAAAAGAAAAAAAAATAGTTACAGCAATTGGAAAAAAAAACACATAAAAAACAAAGAACATCTTAAGGAACTGAGGCATTTTATAATGGCAGACCCTGAAGGATCCAGGTGATTAGTCCAGCCACACAGATGTTTTTAGCAAGGTCTTTGTCTGTTCCCCCTTTTTTTAACCCCTAACTTGGCCGGTATATTGGCATATTTAACACACTTGCCCAACACACAAACCCCGACCCTACGTTCCAGGTGACCCGCTCCCTTGAGTGGTTGCATATAATTTTATCTGCTGTGCTTTAAGTGGGCTTGTTTCCATAGTGACAGTCAGCCAGGAACTGGACCAAATGGAGAGAAATCCACAGGTTACCAGCGCAAATGTATAAAAAGGATTCTCAAGCATTCCCTGCAAACCAGTACAGGTACAAGAAACTGCACCACTCAAACCACAGGAAATAGAAAATGAATTTCCTTCAGAGTGGAATTTAACTCTCAAAGTTAACTCTAAGCAAATTATTTTATGAAATACAGTAATTTATCTTTAGTTTGCTACAGCAGTAGGAGTAGTTACTGCAAACATCATACGTCAGGTACCGAGGAGATGCCGCCCCTCTGAAAGCTGTTCTCACCTCAGTGTGTGCTGTTGGTTGTGGAATACAATTGTGTCTCAGTTTGCAGGTCAATGTTTTTTTTTCCTTTTTTTTTGTAAACATCCAAAGATATCATTTCTGTTATAAAAGGATCACAAAATATACCTATTTACAGTAAATTACACTTTACAACTTTACACTTAACAAAATGCTTAAAAAAAGAAATTCCTTGCTCTTAAGGAAAACATCTTCACTGATGTTAAACTGTGCGTCATTTGGTTAACATGTTGCTACTGTTCAACATTCAAGATCTTGAAAAGTACACTTCTCTGTAGATTTCAGTGCTGAAAGAGACTTAGGCGAGATTTTGATGCTGACCAAACAGAGATTAGGACCTGGAACAGCTTTCAGAGGGCCTTCAGCATCACACTGTACAGTGGGCTTGAGTGGTCACGTCTGTCCATGGGCTGCCAAACTGTACAACAGCACTATTTTAATCATCATTCATCTTAACATTTAGAAAAAACATTAATCACAATAGAAAGAAAGAAAAAAATCAGTTTAGAGTCATGCCCATAATCTCTTAACCTCCCCATGGTGATGCTCACCATCAGTACAGCATTAGGGTAGAAAATGAATGCAGCATTTTTACTTTTGAATTCCTTCCGTCCTTTTTTTTTTTTTCTTCCTTGTATGCATTTTATTGCTCGGTTAGATGGCACAAGGGCGTGATCTCCAAACGATAAGTGTTAAGGACACCAAAAACAAAATAATAATAAAATGCAGCAAAAACCACCTTTGGCAAATTCAGCCTTATGAAAAAAAGGTTTCTTGTGAATACATTTTTTTGATTTATCATACATTTGCATATGGTACATACTCGCTATTAGCAAAAAAGCAGTAAATATAACCTCAAAATAAATTCAGAAAAATAAAAATACAATTTGTTACAAGTGCTTCTGCATTCTTGGCACCTCCAGCCACAATCAAGAGAGTGCTTTTAACCAGAAGAGTAAATACAGGGAGGTAGGAAGGGGATCCAGCCTTAGCTTGTACCAACATTCCATTTAGGGAGCCATAACTGTAGTAGCAGGGCACTCAAGGCTTTCTTCCACTGTAAAACCTCCCCCCCCTCGTCCTCTTAGAAGTGGAACGTTCCTGTTACAGCCATCTTCTCATGCAGGTCACAGGTCTTCTGAATGCTTTGCATTATCAGTCATTTCCAGACACTGGATATTTTATGTACAAAAGACACGCTTGAATGCTGAAAAGGGGAGGGGTTGGGGAAGGGTGGGTAGGGGGGTATTAGTTGTTCATCAAAGTTTCATTGGTTCAATTAGAAGGAACTCCTTTTTGAATGAACATCTGTGATTCTTAATATAACCGATAATGAAGTCTAGGAATCCCCCAAGGTTTTTCTTTTCCGAAGGCTTTCCACAACCAAGAACTTTCATCCATCTATCCATCCTCTTATCCTCTCAACCATTTAACTATTCCAGCTCTGATTGTGTCATAATCCTTCAATCTTAGCAGCATGCATACATTCTCATCCAAATACAGAAGAATCCAGGTGAATTGTTTTAACCTTTCGTGCATGTGTAAGCCCAGTAATGCGTCTAAGGACGTCTCACTGTGGTACGGCAGTACACACGAAGCAGTCATTAGCTATGTCGTTGGCCGTTTTTGCACTTTTAACATCGTACGGCTGATAAAGTAGATTAGCGGTAAAGCAGTATTTTGTGTTATTCAGCCTGGATCTGTCCAGAGGCTTATACATTACAGCTTGCCTTTTACATTCAATCATCCACATCTGCAAACATCGCCTTAGACGTGTACTGAACACAAAAAAACACCGTTAACTCACAGACTGAGGTGTGTGCAGCCAACGCACACCTGGGTCGACATCTACATTGTTCCTATAGGTGAGTGTGGGATTCAGATTCCACTGAATTAAAGCCAATTTTATAGAGAAATTACATAAAGACGTTTTACGTTCTAGTAAAGGAGCTACATGCATTTTATTAAATGTTCATTACCGTTATGCATTTCTAAATAGATTTTCAATACTAACCAGGTTTGCATTAAAGCCAAGTTTGGTCACACTGATCAAATATACTTACAAAATTATTATTCATATTCCAGCAAGCTTTCTGTCATTACTTTAGATTTCTATCAACACCTCTGAAGGTCTTCGTTTCTTGCTTAATGTTACATGTAGCTCCTTTACCTGGATTTTATGATTTAAAGTTATCAGCAACAGTTTTTCAGTTTTTTTACAGGAGTCTGAGTTCATCATAGTGCTAACACTCCACGTTTAATCTCTAAAGTCTGGTACGTATACCGTCCTGCTTTAATACGCTATAGTTTATATAGTTTAGACAGCTCTGCCGTTCGTTTGGTGATTTATACCTTTAAGATCACCTCGTTTCAACAAGCGAGTTGTCCTGGTGTTTACAGCGAGAAGCTCTGTTCATGTCCTGTAATATAATATGTAATGCTGCATGTAGCTGGGTGTTTTTTTGGGCTTCTTACAGTAAACAAGATATTTATCACCCCAGTAGTAACGGGTAGGGGAGAAAGAAAAAAAAAAAAAGAAGAAGAAATGTTTACGATAAAGAAATAACATTAACCAAAAAATAAATAAATAAATAGAACTCCACTGTTAAGACAGCAATTTGATAGATCATGTTTTCTTAAACATTTTTCATTCAAAGTCATGTTTCATGCAAAACAGCAGTTTCTTTTAACAAAGACACACATTTTTATATGTTCAGCTAAAACAGAAGCTTGTTCTACATAGTTTTAAACAGAGTTACATCATTTCCAGGGCAGGCACCATACGTACAAACCAGGTACAGAGGCATGCCACATATTTGCATTGCTTTTGCATTCTACTTTTGGCAGCTGTGATGTCATTGAAGCAGTGAGTCGGTAGGTCATACAGTTAAACTTTTCCTCCTTAATCCGTCATCTTTGAGTTAGTTGACCAAATGTTTCATGCTGCTACTATAACATCACAGAGGGGTTTTTAGGAGTTGTACAAGCTCAGATGGAGATAGAAGCAGCACAACAAGGCTCAGTGGCGCATGCACAGATGGGGTGGGGGCTGAATGAGTGGGGTTAAGGTGTGGGAAGGTCTGGCCCAGGGCTGCAGTCAGTTTCATGGATGGGTTAAGTCAAGTCAAGGACAATTGGCAAGGGTCAAGGGCTTTTTTTTTTTTGGTTTTGTTTTTTGTTGTTTTTTTTTGCACTACATTACTTAGTTTTAATCACATTTAGTTTCTTAACTTTATACAAGAATATTTCACAAATGAGGCTCATTGTGGCTTGTATCTCTCCCATTGCTGGTACTTTCATAGGAGAATGGATATGGTGAGAGATTTTCAGTTATATCTGTCAGATATGTATTCAAATGTTTCACATTTACATATTAAATATTTCTGTAAAATATAAAGTTTTTGTTTATATTGAATATTTACGCAGATCCAAATTTGTGCTCAGATTTGTGTCTGACCAACCAATGCAGCAATAACAGATGCATTATATTTATTAATACTGCAGCAGTACCACTTTGCATTCTTTAAACTTGGTGATGTTTGAATGGAAATGATCGATTTGTAACGAGATTTCTTTTATGTTAACGTCAAATCAAACTTTCACTGACTGCAAATTAATATCCTGTTAATCTAGGTCCAATTAATTCCAATTTAAATAAGTCGGTATTTTAGTAATATTAAGACAAAACACAATATAGATCTTATACAGCATTATAATCTGTGCAATATCTGATCTGTTCCAGCAAAACAAAAGGAAAGATTCAGAAACCGTCCTGTAAATTAAAAAACAAACAAAAAAAACAGGAAGATTTAGAGCCAAAATATGAGTTACTATATATATACGTGTAGTAGGAATCCTTCCTTACAGTGATATCACTACTCTTGAGTTGACTCCAAGTTAAACTGTGTAAGATTACCTAGGAGTTACTGCACATAGTGCTAACGTCACTGTTTGTTTCTCTTCTTGTTTTTAAAACATAGAAAACCTTGCTGTGCTTTAGTCAGTATCATTTGTCTTTCCATTGAATAAGGTTCATGTACATTTAACAGAGTAGTGTGACATTGGAAAGAGAACCTTAACTGTATCCATTCTCCTTTCCTCTGTACACCCCTCTATTCATTCTGCCGTCTTTGAGAAAAGTCAGTGCTAGCGATCAGATCAGATCAGATCAGCCCTTACAACAGATTTGAAGGAGAGTCTGACAGACCGACCTTCTGCCTCGGTTTGCTGCGTGGCATTTTACTCCTGTTAAGACAAGGGTTTTATCTTTTCATTTTTGTAATATAAATTAAACTAACTGGGAGGTTCAGTTATTAGTAAAAGGATAATGAAAGAAACAAAGTAAAATGTTAAAAGAAAAAAAAACAACAGTTAAGGAATTAATAGAAATAGTCATAAAAATAATACTTGTGATTCAGAAAATAATATGGTTGAAGAGGTGAATTGGGTGATTTTAAGGGTTGTGGTCGGCGTTCATACTCTCACGCTTGCGCTTTCTTACGTCCACTCGTTCTGTCATGCTTTCGTTCACTCTCACACTCTCACTCTTCGTGGAGCTGTAGTCGGTAGCGGCTGTAGCGGATCTGGAAGAAGAGCCTTTCCATCAGTGAGCGGCTCATTCCAGGCAGAGTGTAGTTCTCTGTCTCGCCCACCTTTTGAAAACCCAACGATTCGTAGAGCTTGTGGGCGGCCATCTTGACTGCTGTCGTACCCAGAACCACAGCCGAGTAGTTGTTAACCATAGCGAACTCTAGGACCCGTCGCCCCAGTGCCTTAGCGATGCCCTTCCCACGGAAACGAGAGTCCACAGACATGCGCCGCAGTTCTACCGTGTTGTCTTCTTCTCGTCCCTGTGCCGCCACAATGCCGACCACTTGACCCTCCAGCACTGCCACCCAGAAACAAGAACCTGCAGGAACACAACCGCAACAACTTCACATTTCATGTTTGAACACAAATGAGCAGTTTTTACCAATACGGTGTAGGATCTGTTACCAAACTACACAAAATCTTAGATTTCCCTGAATACACATATGCACTTAACCCTAACAGCCTAACTCTAGCTACAAACTGAGACCCATTTCTATGTGTGATGTGAAAGAGCATGATGCTGGTACATTATAATGGAATTCAATAAACCCGTCAGAGGATGTAAGGATACATGTAAGAGACTGTATCATGAACTCATCCATGAGTGTAAATATCATAAGTAGTATTCAGACAGGATAAGATTTCCACACATAGTGCATGTCTGTTATGTAGAGTAACAGGAAGACATGTGATCATTATGATCAGTTTACAGTGTAATCGAGTTCTGAAACACAGACCTGAGAGTATATTCACAGGAAATATTCCATGTGTACCCTGTACAGCTCATTTTAATAATACAAACCGATTGCTTTGACCTTGTTGTATGGCTTGTGGCGATCCAAGTGGATCATTAGTAAATCACATGACCATAACATGTACCTGCCCATTACCTCTGCTAAGAAATAATTTACCTAAAACCCCCAGAGGCACAGCTTAAACATTGTCTACAATGTATTGTTCTGCCTTTTAAACTCTGCTAATATTTATTTCCATTTTGGTTATGGTAGGAGACACCAGAAAAAGACCAGCACATCTTTTCCCATTGAATATATTGGAATCTTTACCACCCTATCAGTTCAGCTGGGGTATACTGTATATTAGGAAGGCTTGCTTCTACTACTCGGGTTATGGTCGGTAAATTACAGTGTACGTTTTCTAGACTTTTTCTAAAATGACATAACCTCACCTCCACCATGAAAAACCTAATCCATTCTCATTGAATGGCATAGTTATATGAGACACAAAGTAAGCTTTTATTACAGCTGAAGATGTCAGTATGTTTTTGAATCGATGTTAATTCTCAGCTGTGACTAAGAATATTTTATTTAAACTCTAAGACCAAGAGACATGTTATGGGTTTTTTTTTAACCATTTTGTTTTCACTTTCTAAAGAAACTGAAACTGATGTCCTTCATAATCACGTAACAGTTTAACAGTCATGCTCTTAAGTCCTTATTAGATTACCTTGTGGATATAATGACAGGAGGTGTGGTGTGTGTAAAGACAAAAAGACTTCCCCTGCAGCATCAAGCTATCAACAAACATCATTATGATAATGTGCACGATGCACCTGATGCATGAAATTCTAATCCAGCGTTATTGGAAATAAGTCAAATAAAGCTGTTAGTAATCTGTCTTTTTAAATGAGAAGTGTGTAATGAGAGAACCTCTGTCCCAGGGGACCAAATTATTGAAGTCTGCATGTGCAGATGCACTGAGACCCAGCTGTTTCTTTTATGTCTGTGTCCAGCAACAGATCTCGGAGCCCAGGGATTAACCGGGGCGGGAGGTGCCGAATATGCCTGTCACCTCCGTGATAAAGGAGACTGTGCAGAGTTCAGGCCTGTGTGTCAGGTCTGAAGCAGCGCCCGCCATCTGCTTTTTACCAATCTGTGCCAGGAAAATCATATCTATGAGCGGAGTGTGTTTACTGAGGGCATGCTAGTGCTGAAAGCAGACATGGGAGATGAAGTAAAAACACATTGGAATGTAACTAATAAAATAAGGATCTGACTGGAACTCAAGTGAAGCAGGTTAGTGTGAAACTGATACCATACATCCAACACATACATGTGTTTGTGTGTGGGCAGGTTTAGGGCTTTCTTTTTCTCCACGTGGTAAAACAAGGGTCTCGAAGGCTATGCATTATTCAAAACCTGTTTAATAAACAATACTGCTTATAATGCAGAACTGGGGGCTGAATGACATCAGAAATTACATTACTGCTAAATTACATTCTTGCTAATTTGCTCTCTATATATTTATATGTACACTCCGCATACTGCAACATGCTGCATCTCTGCGGTCTTTCAGGCTCCTCCTCTCATGTGGGTAGGCCCCAGGGAGCAGAGTGTGTTTTATTATGGATCAGCCCGTCACGTTCACTCCAGCAGGGCCAAGTCAGCGCTTTCACACTGTCAAACCGTACACCCACATGTACATATGGCCTAATACTTACAGCAGCGTGTCATCCTGTTTAAGCAGCCGTACACCGGCATGCACACACCGGCGCTATGAGCACAAACTCGGATACACCTTAACTTGGACATAACAGCATAACACCAAGGCTTATAATTGTCCATGCTATTACACACACAATCTGATCCTTCCTCATGAGCTATCCCTCTGCATCTCTCTCATCACACACACTTCCAGTGTAAGTGCCAGTGTGTAAGTGATGTGTCCAAGAACTAAAACTCTTAATGAAAATATTAATATCTGTGCACTGTACACACCTTACAGCTTGTAAGACCTGTACAGCTTTATTTATTTGTCTGGCTGACATATCCACTATTTTAATACTGATATAAACTGGAGTACGGTTTGACGGTTCTTATATAATCCCTGATGGTATTGTGTTTTCGTGTGTGCCTGTGCACTGTTCTCTTTTGGGTGTGTGTGTGTGTGTGTGTGTGTGTGTGTGTGTGTGTGTGTGTGTGAGACTGTGACTCCAGCCTTGGGGCAGGCAGTCCCAAAATGAAGATCCTATCCTACATCCTCTATAGGCCACGACCTGCCATAAAGATATATTAAAGCATGCAGGCATATTAGCTTATTGCTGTGCAGGAACAGAATAATAAGAGCAGATGTTCTGAAATATGTTTAACAAGGCCTGCTGTTATTTTATCATCTTTTTTTTTTTTTTTTAGCTTTAAGCTTAAAACTTAAACAGAGTGGATGAATGTAAACGTCCTACTGGTTTGTACTAATGGCAGGTTCAACACCGTTCCATACTCTGCTGCTTTCTGGTCTTTCCTGAGGGGTTGACTTAATCAGATCATTCTTAAACTTAATCAGAAGATTCTTAGGAAAGATCCCATGTGATCATTTTTGGCACAAATTATTTCAGCTTCTGTGCAGATGTGAGAACGGCTTCGCTGTCTGGTGGGGCATGGATTAACCAGACGTTTTAAAAATCCATCGTGGGAGATGTGGCTGGTGCATTTGATTATCATCAATCATTATTCCTGACCTGAACTCAATTTTCATTTACAGTCCTGTAGTTATTGCTCTATTACATTTAATAGACTAACACTCTCTGCTCTTAAACCCTCTTCCATTATGCTTCCATTATCTGGGCAGCATTATTCTTCCTGTGCCATGAACCAACAGATTAGCTCTCTGTAAAGTTAATCAAAGGGAACTGAAAAGAAATGGAAAGCTGCAACATTAAAAGAACACCCCCCCTCTCTCTCTCTCTCTTGCGTGCTCTCTCTCTCTCTCTCTCTCTCTCTCTCTCTCTCTCACTCTCAGTCTGACAGATAATTCAGTTAGTCCTGCGCCACAGCTTAGACAAGAGATGGAGAGACTGAGGCTTCCACATTAACAAAGAGAAATGGAGAGAGAGCGAGAGAGTGGTTCCCCTGGGAGGTCTCTTTGTCTGCATGCTGCCAGTATGCAAAACCATTTCACAGCTTCTACTCTACTCCTTCCCCCATCTCCTGACCCAACACTCAGCTCCCTTCCTGCTTATATCTGTGCTAAAATAGGAAACCTGTACCGAGCTGATATTCTGAGCAGAACTATCAGGTGGTATAATACAACAGCCTGAGCTTTACTGCTTTTCTTCAATACCAAGCTGAACAATCTAATCGAAATCTCTTCAGCATTTTGGATTTTTACAATTTAGGCGTACTGACTCTATGTACAGAGGCCAGGAGAGACCACTGAGAACAAAAGGGTGGGCATTACAGACTTCGCTGTTGACATTTGCAAGAAGTCTACTGATGCGCCATGTGTGACTGGAGCTAGAGCTAGAGCTGGAGCTGTGAATGCTGATTTCCCCAGCAGGGGATGCATTGTTTGAGTGATCACTCTCCCCACTGGTAGGCATACTAAAATAGAAAGGATTCAGGAACAAAAAAGAAACGACTTCTTTAAAGAAGCCCTGCTGATGTGCATAAGCAACCCTCACACACCCACCCACACACACACTTTCTTTTGTTATGAACATGTGACACTTAGCCTTTAGGAAAAATGAGGTTATTTCCTTTGTTCAAATACAAATGATGCTGATAAGATTAGAGAATCGATTGGCTAGATGCAGGGACTGGATGATGTATGTCACGGGCTACTTGATGTGACTCAGCCTCTAGTTGATTCACTGCGTATGCTGACACACACTGAGCTGTTTCTGAGCTGTAGTTTGTACTTTCCCTGTTTACTGATAGGTAATAAACACGAGGGAAGAGGATCAAAATTGTTCCTTCTGCTGAATGAGAGTGACGCATCATCAGGAAATCATCATAACGGGCAACCACTAATGATCTGCACAGGAATAATGATGGTAAACCACTCATTTATGATCGAGTTCATCAGAATAAGATAGCATTGTTACCTATGCCGATTTGTTTTTTTTATCAATTATAACAGTCTAAAGGCTAAAACCTCTCCTTGATCATTTTGGACTTTGGAAATGTACTCTTCTGCTCTGAAACTAGGAACCACTCAAATGGACTATATATAATCACAAAATACTAAAATTAGACACAGCTCAATGTGTGTCTGGTAATCTTTCAGACCTCTGTAGCAGAAACCAGTCCTGTCATGCTTGGCGCTATGCGGCAGTAAAAAGTGCTTGAGTGATTTGTTCCTTCCCACAATCAATAGAGGCATGAACAGTGAGCCAGGTCCAAGCTGCTGCATATTTAATAAGTCCATTGCATTAAAGCAGCACCTCAGACAATTAACCCATACAGAACTGCTAAACAGAAGAATTCCTGTGTCACGTCTCTGTCTCTTTTTTTTCTTTTTTTTTTTTTATAAAGTTGATGTCTGATGAATGTCTCAGTTTGTGTGCTCTGTTACAGCTCTGCACTATGTGGCCAAAGACAAACACTAGAGGTGAGATGAACTAATGTATCTGCTTGTGTATTATTTATGCTCAGTCATCCTGGCAAAAGATGACGCTTGTTTAAACAAGACAGACCCAGTCCTCCAGGTGTAAGGTGTCACATGGGATCTGGTTAGGATTAAGGATATATATTAGGACTTGGATCCTGAAGGGAAACTAAAATGTCATGCAGTGGAGGTTTTTGCTTTGGTGCAGGCGGTCAGATATGCAAGCAGTCAGATGTTCGAGAAATCGATTAAAGCATTTGCAGCATTCGTTCACTCATCTTTAGTAACTGACTGGTCATGGTTCTGGTGATTTACAAGCAAATTAGGTTATTAGGTTATATTTTTTGGGCAACACAACCAACTAAATGTATTAGAAAATGAATTAAGGCATGAAAAAATAGTCCTGCTCATGTTTCACTATTAAACAAAATATGTCCAGTTTAGGCCACACCCACTTAAAATCCTGATACCGATATGAATATTTGGATATTTTAGACTGGTCCATTATAAAGGAAATCCTTTACAATTCTCAGCTACTTATATGATTTATCTGATTTTCTGGCTGGCGTAAATCTGATATGTGTGCAAGTCGGCTCTGCACGGCATTATTAACGTAACTATTCTGATAGACACTGATCTATCATAAAACCCTCAGTAAGTTCCACACAGTTACTTGTTTTCATGACAGAGTGTTGCCCTTACCTGTGGGCTTCATGTAGTAAGCCTCTATATCAGCCATATCTGTGTGGAGTGCGCAGTCCAGGTAGTTGAGGATGATTTTCCTGCTATAGTAATAGCGTGCTCCCAAAAGAATGAAAGGTGTGCAGCATGTCAGCATGACGGACTTGGTCATAACAAAGCACATTACTATGGAGAAATGGAAGAAAAATAAACGTCTCCTGTCAGAAAAGAGAACCACAAAGTTTGATTTTTGGAAGAGGAGAGAGAAACACAGAAAAAAAGACACAACAGGAAAACATGGAGTCCACAATTTTATCACAGTGATCCTGACTACAGTGAGGAAACAGTAGGGGGCTTTATGCTATACTAATGTGAGTAGCATGGCTGGAACTTCTGTACTTGTGCTGGTGCAGCTGTATTTGCGTGTAGTATGAACACACGAGGGCGCCCTCAGGAGCGCGCACAGTGCGCCACACTACACAACTACGATCCAGACGCACTCTGCTTTACTCAGCACTACATGAGTGGATACTATACCGAGAGCTGTGGTGTGTGCACTCGGCTTTTAGTAGGCAGTATGCGGTCTGAGACGCAGGCCATGGCTGTGTGTTTATGCCATGTGACACTGGTTCTTCTGCACTGCTGGTGCCCCCCCTCCCCAATTCCAATACCCATCCCAATCCCCATTGTCAGCTACTCGCCAAAACACACACACACTGCACTGCAAACACACACTCTCTGTGGAATGTTGATCATATACCTGCAATTCTGGAGGGAAGCATATCAAGCCCACATACAATCTGGTATTGAGGGGTTTTGTCTCCATGGAAGAAAGACCCTGCTTGATAGGTTCTCCAAAAAAACTTTCCTTGCCACAGGAATGGTATCCATAAGGGATTTTGTTAATGTGAGAGTAGCTTACAATTTAAAAATCATTTACGATATTTTGATGAAGGACCAACATTGTGTCTCTGACTAGCATGCTTACTTTTAGACTGCTTTAAATGTCTTACACTCCCAGAACAAGGGGAAGCTTGTTCTTTAAGCGTGCACCGTGTGCACCTTCCTGGGTTAAAAGGTAAAAGGTGTACGCTTGACTAGATCACTCCAGTGACAAGGAATGGTGCAGTTAAGCAACTTTTTTCTTAGAGTGTACATGCACCTTTCTTGGAAGATGCATACTAAGCATACAATAGATTCTGAGTGTGTGTAGATCCCTAAAGCCGGTTCTGCAGAAAGTTTCTCCAGATTTCTCACTCTATTATCGGATTCAATACGGGGAAAATCTATTAAGCTGTTTATGAGATAAATAATGAATGTTAACGCATTAATTACAGCCTACTGTTCCGCTGCAGCCACAATCATTCATTCATTCACTCATTCATTCCCTCTGTCTCTCTGCACGCTGCTCCTCTATGGGCTTCTTTGTGTGCGGATGCCCGACGCCGCTCACACCGCCACATTTTATACACACTTCTGCTCTTTGTTAAACATGTATCTGAGTGCCTCCGCCGGCTGGCTCCATTCTCCCCGTCTTACCTGTGAGCACGGCGTAAATGAGCTGAGTGTGCGGCTGGTCCTTCAGCCCGCGGAAGGCCGTGTTGGGTATCCGCTCCATGATGCCTTCATTGAAGATGCGCCGCACCTCCGCGTTATCGCCGCGCTCGAAGTCGCGGATTAAAACCTGCTCCCGTTTCGCGTCTTTCCGCTCAAACGCCTCAGCAGTCGACGTCCACATCTGCGAAGAGGAAACGATAAGAGAATCTTTTTTGTTCCCAGCTATGGCGTCGGGGTCGTCCGCAACTATTTTAGTCTCGCAAACCATTTTGGGAGACGAACAATGCATGCAAGTGGCCTCGGATAAACAGAAATGTACCAAAAAAGAAAAAAAACGAAATTATTAATGATGAGTGATGGCTGCGCTTTTTTTTTTTTTAATGGGGAAGGAAACAAAAAAAAGACAAATTAGATACAGCAAACCCTGAGCTCTCTCACGACCAAAGAGATGCCGGTGTAGCTCACGCGCTCTTTATAGCGGGGTTTGCGGGGCATCCAGGTTCCGGGGTGGGCGTGGCCTCCTCCCACCGCCACATAGCGCCTATAGGAAACACGCACTCGGGGGCTATGAGCTCTGCTGTGTACTGATGGGTTTGCAAAATGCAATCTTATTTCTGCCTGAGCATGCGGGAGAAATTCCACGTGTGCATGCGTGCGTGCGTGTGTGTGTTTTGGGGGGAGGGTAAACCCAGGATGCGTCTTCTTCATCACCTTTTTCAGTGTTTTGCGTGCACCACTGGGAGACGGGTTCGCAGTGCACACATCCTTTGGGAAGATCTGCCGGTGATGCGATGCACGCGCTCTGTAGTGAACCGAGTGGGCTTTAAACCCCGGTGCATGCTTTGATGTGATTGGTTGCGTCTCGGCGGCGCGCGCCTGTGTGAGCCGAGAGAGAGAGAGTTTGGGACGGTTTGGTTTTGCTGCACTGCAGTGCCGCTGGGTTTTTTTTGTTGTTCACCACCCAAACCCGCCCTTTTCTCCTCGTGAACACGAGCACGGGGTTCCCGTCTGTCCTCGTGGGCGACTTCTGCAGATTATATGCACAAGCGTTCTGGGAATGCAGTCGTGAACACAATAGCACAAGAAGCCATGGCATGAGGGGGGGGGGTAATTGTCTGGTGCGCCACATGGCAAACCCAAAAGCGCACGTAGGCAATGTCAGGGTTAATTCAGTGATGCAGTAGCGCCCATTAACTGACCATCAGCCTCAAAGGAGCCTTCGTTTGAATAAAGGCGCATTCCGAGCGCATTGTACGGAACCAGTTCAAACTGGATCTTTCCCTCCCCCTCACCAGACTCAAACAAGACAGACAGAGAGCTTCTCAGGTTGTATGGTTGACGCTAAGGAATCCCCGCGCATGTCTAAACCACATGCGTTTATCCAGCAAATGAACGTATTTGTGTGCGCTACAGAAGAGGAAGAGAAATGTTCTTCTTTCTCAGCATCAGCACCTGCAGCGAGCGGCGGGTGTGCCAGTGCGCATGCGCACAGAGCACCAAGATGAGTCAGGCTGTTAAACTTGGATACTCAGAACTGCTGAACCTTACTACTTCTATGAAAAGAAGTACACATAGCACATGTACACTTATTCATCTGTCTGATGTTAGTCTTAATATATTACATGACAGATGTCTGGTCATATATATATATATATATATATATATATATATATATATATGTACTAGTGCATCTCAAAAAATTAGAATATAGTGGGAAAAGTAAATTTTTTCATAATTGTTATATATATGTTCAATACACATATTATGTATATATATATCTCCCTCCTACCTGCATCTTCTGCTAAAAGCGTATGTTACCCTCCGGCCGCTGCGCTCCTCCTACGAACGCCGACTAGCTTTGC
>JAOVVG010000044.1:4657257-4668336 GCA_028566375.1 Leptodoras nelsoni | reverse complement strand
CCAGCATCACGTAGTGACCTGACCACTATCCTGCAAGAAGAATGGCTTCAAATCCCTCTGACCACTGTGCAGGACTTATATATGTCATTCCCAAGATGAATTGATGCTGTATTGGTCGCAAAAGGAGGCCCTACACCATACTAATAAATTATTGTGGTCTAAAATGACCAGTGTTTCAGTTTCATTGTCTAACCCCTGTATATGATGTATAATGTTGCTGATGTAGGCAAAACGTACCTTATTTTCTTTGGGCCTCGACTCAGTCTTGCCTCCTCAAAAGACTCTGTCTTAACTTGTTCTTGACTGACTCAAAATACCAAAGCTTTGGTCATGAAAGTGTGTAGGTCTAGACTGCAACTCGGTATAGGTGCGCTCATCTTCGTTACTCTTGCATGAACAGGAATCATCTTTGTTTCCTGAATGTCACGAGAATAAGACCACAGGTCGAGAGAGAATACATGGCATAATAAGGAATTAAGGTTTTTCATTCAATAATAACATTTGGTTTAGTCTGGATTAGGAACTCGCCACCCGTTTTGTGTACTCTATTTGCCTTAAAAAAAAGGTAACCTTTATAAATGAACCTGGTTCTGAAATATGAATCAATTGAAATATTATTGTTGTACAGCCTTAACCAGGTCCACTGTGTCTGCACTGTCGTTTTGTTGTGACAGATATTCATAAAAATTATGAATAATGATAATGTGAATAGGAGAAGTTCACAGAGATGACTCTTAAAGATATCATGTTAAAGACTGTGGAATATTGCATGTGGTTAATAAATGGTATAATAAACTTTTAATGATCTGCTTCACAGCAGGTAGAGAGGGAGCAGTAGCATTCAGGAGTGAGATTAAGGGAGTACATGCTTTCTGAGTAAATAGGTGGTGTCTGTACCTGCCGTGTGTTTTGGTTACACAGGGCGATTAGTGAAAGTAATTGATGTGTGTCTCTAATGCAGACTCCATGTTCTGCTAGTTGCTCAATAAATGTGTAGCAGTGTTAATTTATGGCCTTGACATTTACTTGTAGTGACTGCACTCGCTTATCTCCAGACTTTCCCTTTACATTGAATTAGACACATGCACACATCCTGCAGCCTCCACAATTATATAATGCTGCTGGCTACACGGGCAGTTGTGTGTATTTTGAGTGTTGCTTGTGTTTCATTTCCATTTTGCATTTGTGTATAACTTCCTAATGTTTTTAGAAGTGTGAATTGTGTGTGTGTTCATGTGCTCATACTGCTAGAACGTGTACTGAATCTTGGCCTTTTTTAAAAATATTTGTTCACAGGCTTTTGGCTGTATGTGTATTTTAGAGGTGTCTCAAGTAGCTGATAATCTGTCCTTGTGCGTGTTTGTGTGTTTATATGGGTGTGTGTGTGTTTGTGTGTGTGGGGGGGGTTTGCATGCATGATATTTTGGAAAGGTTTCCTAATAAGGTCAAACTATTCCAGCGTGAGGCTGCAGACTGGCACCGTGCCTCCACCAGCACTTCCCCAAACACTGTTTACTCTGCAGCTTTCTTACACAGAAAACATGATTCACCCACCCCCTCTCCTCTCTCTCTCTCTCTCTCTCGAAGTCATCTATCTATGAATCTGCCTTCCTCTTTATGCCTGCTCTCCCCTCTTTTACTTCCTCTTTTCTTACTTCTCCCTCGTGACTGACGATCTTGCTGGATTTATTTATATGGTGTTATTGAGTCAGTCCAAAATATCTCTGAGGAAGAGCTTTTCAGCAGTTATGGTGATTGTGGTGGCTGCTGTGGTGACAAACATTTTCACAGATGCTTACAAAACACACTTTAAGAGCAAACTGCTGAATTCACAAGCATATTTCGACATCTGTCAGTATTGCATTTAAAAAAAAATAATAATAATAATAAAAGCAAAATATGCCAGTTATTTTAGTCATCTGAGTAACAATGGAGGACATTGATTCTGACAATTCAGTTTTAAGCAAACATTTTGGCATCCCTGCATCACAAATGACATATTTTGCTGCAGTGCTTGTGTTTACATGGTTTCATTAAAAGAAAAAAAATAATAATAATTTCATTATTTTTCTGTATTAGATCATTCATATTTGATGGATAATATTGGATAAATTACTTATCTTGTTAGGCAGGTCAGGTCTTGTCATCAGGAAGAACGATTCCAAAGCAGAATGAATAGAACTTCGTTCTAACAGCTAACTGATGATCTGAAAATGAAGCTAATAGGTGTGTACAAGGCAAGGGAAGGCTAGAAAATACCAGAGTGCTCCCAGCTGGAAATTTCCATCGTCTCAAATGTCATTAAGAATTGTCTATTGAATAGAAACTGTAGAAGTCAAGATAAGATCTGGAAGATAAAGAATAGAGAAGAAAAGTGAAATCCTTAAATGATGGTTTGTTTGCATGAACATGATCTGCATGGAAGAGTCATCAGAAGGAAACTTTACCTTACCCTTTCACAAAAACGAACCTCTGAAACTGTCGTGGGTGAAAATTCACAAAAACTACTTGAAATTATTTTTGATTGTGGTTCCTAGTCATGTAAGGAGGAAGAGTTGCTCAGCTCTGAATTTTGCTTGGCTGATTATTAGAAACTCAGCTACTGTGAACTTTATAACTGGGACAACACATTGCAGTGACACAGCAGTCATGCATTTGACCTGTACCAAAAGCCATTTTTAGTCTGCAGTAAAGAGGGCATTTGTTAGAGGTCATGAAGGTACATAGGACGACTAAATGATAAAATTAAACCTCTTGGTTTTGCTTCCTTTTAAACATTTTCTGTTTTTTTCTTATTTATAGCGATGGTATACGGAAGCAGCCTCTGAGCATCGTGGGCTCTCCATACTGGATGGCTCCTGAAGTGCTCAGAGGAGAACAGTATGATGAAAAGGTGGGATGAGTAATGATATCCTATGACAAAAACTACATTATATTCTATAAACTTCTAAAAATGCCATTTTATCACTGAAGAAAAATGAAAAATGCACCTTCTCGCAATCCTTTTATAAACTTTTATTCATTTTAATAAACTTGGTAATGTTGCTGTGTTTCTGTGTCTAGGTGGATGTTTTTGCCTATGGTATTATCCTCTGTGAAATCATCGGTCGGATTCAGGCAGATCCAGACTTCCTGCCCCGCACTGAGGCAAGTCAAACCTCACCACATGTTTCTCAGAGTCAGAGCTCAGCCTCCAGCTGGACCCAGTGGCATCAGTGGGAAGATCTTGATACCATCGTCTGTATATACAAACTTGTATATAAACCTTATAAACATGTATAGAATCTTGTATTGCTGTGTGTCCTGTTCTACTGTGCATTTTCGAGGTAAAAGCCAATGACTCGGTGTCTTATCTGACCTTTATGTGACTTAACCTAAAAGTTAGCTATGGCATTTTCTAAATGCTGTATTGATTACATGTTTTTCCTTGCTGAAACTAGTGCCGTGTCTTCTCAGCCTTTAGCTCTATTTTTTGTAGTTCTCTTATCTGAACCCAACTTTGCATAATTCATCAGATTATTTTATCCAAAACAGCAGAATCCAATTCAGTCAGCTAAAAGTTAAGGACCTAACGGTGATATTCAGGAGTAAGGGTGGACAGTTTAATGATACTTTCATGTAAAGTCTACAAAAGAAAAATATTTGTCACTGAAAAGATATTGAGCTTCAGTTCACAGAAAAATGAAAAATTGGGTAAATATTTAAGTACCACATAGCAGTGTATATAAAGCAAATGGGCAGTAATGAAGTGAATTGAAATGTCAGTTGCAGGGCCACCTATGGAAGAAATTTCACAAGACTTTCAAAGAGTCGTGTGTTTTAAGAACATGGTAGTGATGCAAAAGTTCGAGCATTTACAACACAAGAAATTGAGTAGTGCTGTGCTAGATCTTTGCCTTAAACATTATTCATGAGGTGGTTCCTCTCCACAAATGAAGTTAGTATCCCAGATAATGAGTCTTCTAGAGACCAACTTTCCATAAAACAAGAATCATTTTTGGGTAAACGGGTTTCATGGTATTGCCTAAATAGTGCTTTGAGCCTACCCCTAGCACAAAGGACAGCGCATACCTAAAGAAACAAACTTTTTTGTTCCATATCAGACATGCAGGGCTGCAACCACACCACGTTTCATGTGGATTAATGAAGTTTAAGGATGTGATATTCATGAGCGTTTTCGTAACATGAGAGGTTTTATGGTAACGTGAATATAAATGAATAAAAATGCTAAATGTTTTTTATTTTGTTAATAATAAAGTGCATTTGTTGATATTGTTTCTTGCACTCTTGGTCACATCTAAATGTACTGAGTAGTTATGTAATGCCAGCAGTCTGATGAAGCATTTTATTGACTCGTATTCTGATTGAATTTTCCTGGACAATGTAGAGTTTCAATCACATTTGCCTAAACCTGCTATGTTTAGAATCTCTGACAAAGTTTATTGCCGACTTGATCCTTTAATCAGTGCTGAGAAACAAACTCAATGTGTGTGTGACCCAAGAGTGTAATCTGGCTTTAGTTTCCTTCATCTGAACACCTGTGTGGAATGAGTTTGGATATGCAAACTTAGTGTTTTTCGTGCATGCGTGTGTGAACAAAAGCATTCTGGAAGTAGTCTTCTTATTAAAGGTCTTGTCTTTTCCCCCTACAGTTATTCAGGATTAATTATAAAGGCACTGTAGCATCAAGTGAAAACCTTAAATATGAAAAGGGCACTGAGCCAGGATGTTTATTACATAATTGTGGTTTGTGTGCTCCCCTAGTGGATATCGGTGTAGCTTCTGGATGTGTGCAGTGTCCCCTGGTGGTTACTAGTACTCTATAAAAAGTGAAGCCTGGGATTAAGTGAACTGCTTTGTGATTCATGCTTGTTCCTCTGTGCAGGATTTTGGTCTAGATGTGGAAGCATTTCAGCCTATGACAGGAGAATGTCCCCCTCCTTTCCTCAGCCTAACAGTCACCTGCTGTTGTGTAAGTCTGTATTTCTTTCTTAGACGTGTGCACACAGATTTCCAAATGAAATCTCACCCACAGAAATGGGTGGCAAAGGAGCCACCAGAACAACTCTGATAGATCTTGAAATCAATTCTACAAGTCTCTGGAATGTTACTGGAGCAACACAATTCTTTTAAAACATTCTCCTATTTGGTGTTTTGATGATGGTGCTGTCTAACACACAGCTCCCCCATGGGCGTTCATTTGGGTTGAGGTCTGGTGAAGGTGTAGGCCATAGCACATGATTTCCATCTTTTTATCCTCATCATACCATTTAATGAGCCCTTGTGCTGAGTGGTTGAGGGTGGAGTCAGAACACTCCCATCAGGAAAGAAATGTTCCAGTATAGGATAATGGTGATCATTCAGAAGAACTATTGAACTGCAGTGACGCCTTCTTGTTTATTTTCCCCTGTTAGATGAAGCCACAGAGTCGCCCTCCATTCTCTGAGATAGTGTCCAAGTTGGAGAGAATTGTAGCTGGGCAGCAGGCAGAGCCGACTGGGCCTGTGGAGGGTGAGTCTGCAAAAATATCTCTTCTCTGCCTGTTAAATATGGATTTCCTCACGGGAGTTGTGGGTGTGCACAGACATTTGGTCCTTTATGGACACTCATTTGGAGCTTCATGGAACAGCAGTAGTGAAAACGTGCTACTACTGAACATGGTATAATAATTAGTACATTTTTTCCAGAACCTGCAATAAAACATTCAGTCGAGGGTTTTAAACTAAGAATTATTTGTCGCTACACTATATAGCCAAAAGTTTGTGAACACCTGACCATCACCTCATACTTGCATGCGAGGGATAATTGCTCATTCAGCCACAAGAGCATTCGTGAGGTCAGGCTCTGATGTTGGGCAAGGAGGCCTGCGGTGCATTGTGCTTTCCACTTCATCCCCCAGAGTGTTCAGTGGGGTTGAGGTCATGACTCTGTGTAGGCCACTCTAGTTCATCCACACCAGCCTTGGCAAACCATGACATCATGGAGCTCACTTTGTCCTACTGGAGCAAGTTTGGGCCTCTTAGTCCCTGTGAAGGGAAAGTCATTCTGTACAATTGTGTACTTTTAACTTTGTGGCAACAGCTTGAGGAAGAACCATATACACGTATGCTGGTCAGGTGTCCACAAACTTTTGGCTGTAGAGTGTATAAGTATGCGTTATCTGTATTGAGGTAAATATTAATCCAGACAGCACTAATCTCCACACAAGATTTCATGTGTTTGTGCCTGGCCTCAGTTCTGATTGGTGGTTTTGTTTTCTGGTTTCCATTTTTAGCAGAACCAGTTACTCCTGGGTCCAAGCCTCTGAGCGAGAGATCATCATCTTTGGGTGCCGTTGCAGAAGATTGGTTGTCCCCGAGTAAATTGGATGCTTTATCTCCTGTCCAGAGCACGCCAGCACGCATCAACCCCTTCTCCCAGCGGCACGACCTCAATGGTGGTCGTATTAAACTTTTTGACACACCCAGCAAATCAGTCATCTCCCTCACCTTTACCCTGCCTCCACCCCCTGACCCATGCAGCCCCACCCCCTGTGGGAAAGCCCCGCCCCGATCCCATAGACGCTGCCAGTCTCTGCCCTGCACTCCGGAGGACATCCAGGCCTTAAGGAGTAACACAGACGGTAATGCTCACCCGAGCCTAAGACCTTCAGATGCTAATGAGACGGCGGTTTGTGTTGATCTTCCCAACGTGGACAGTGACAGTATGGTGAACATTTGCACAGAGGTTGAACATGAACATGTGTTCTGTGCTCACACAGATGATCCAAATTCACCGGAGGAGCAAGAGAATGAGCGCAGATTCATAAAAGACTCAATTCACAAAGAACCAGAAGAGGAGGATTGCATGGAGAAGCTAAAGGATTACACTTGTCTAGCAGATGACTCTGGTGTGCCATTAGATCTTGAGTTAATGTCCATAGATCGCCTGACGCCTGAGGTGAGTGTAGAGGAAGCCATGGACTGCGTCAGCTCCCCCAGTACACCATGTGATTCACCCAAACCTTTGAACAATGGCTGGAGCCCACCTGTATCCAACAGACCCCCATTTTTACCAGCTTTACCCGATTTAGACAACAACAACAGTCCTTTGCAACCTTTGAATCCTCCAGTCAATGGTTTCCATGGTGCCATGACCCCTGTGACCCCTCCAGAACAGGATGAGGTTGTAACGTGTTCAGGCTGCTGCCTGGCGGGATTCAGGTTTCCCTCCATGTGCATCCGTGGAAGACGCCACAACCCGTATAAGAACTTAAACGGCGATTCGACGACGAGGGAGCTGCTGTGCAGAGTGCAGCCACCTTCATCTCCTGCACACAGCACACACACTTAATGACGAACTGCACGAGAGAGGACACTGCACATTTATCCTACGCCTTAAAACCTGCTGCTGTTGCACATTTGCTCAGAGAAAAAAGTGTTGCTGAATTGCTCTGGGGCTTACTGTGGTCTTATTGATTTTGTTCAGTTAATCAGTTAATAATGACCCTTTTGTTTAACAAAATTATGTCCTTCAAATGGTTTAATGGACTGAGAATATTGTAAAATAAAATAAAATGACTGCACAGCTGAGCTGTTAATGTCTAATAGTAGAAGAAAAATTAGAAGGTGCTGCGCATTTGTGTACCCAACTATGCCTGTGTGTATTTAAAGAAAGAAAAAATCTGATAATGAGTAAATTATTTTATTTTCTGTATGCTCTTTATTGCCTTGCTTTTCTGTAAGGGCACCTGAGAAGTGTGTGTGTGTGTGTGTATATATATATATATATATATATGTATGTATGTATGTATAAAATATGGATGTTGTAATTTTTTTTGTTTTGAGAAAATGGGGATGTAAAGGTTTGTTTAATGTTTAAAATGTTATTTTATTAAGGAAATTAAATTGCATTAAAAGACAGTTTTTAAAGTCACTTTAATTCCACTAGAGAGAGCTGTACACTCTCTCTCTCTGTCTCTCTCTCTCTCTCTCTCTCTCTCTCTCTCTCTCTGTGAGGTTTTGTTTTCATGTTGTCACTCATCCTGGTTAAGGTGAGCTGGTAAAACCCTCTACTCTTCTGCTGGTAAGTACTGAAAGGGGAGAAATCTGTAAACCTGCCAGTGGAAAAAAAATGACTTATGAAATTCTTTCACTTTTAATTTTTTTTAACAAATGGAAGCTGAGATGTGTATTATGGCTGTGGTTAGGTTCGAGTGTTCCACTGAATGGCCATGTGATATTTGGATGAGTTTTCCCATGTTGTTTCTTGCTGCCGATGTGATGCGGCCTGTTCCTCTAATCTTGTTGGCGATTTCTTTACTGCTCCATGTAGGTGAGTGGATTTCTTTCTTTCTATACATTTATTAAAGTTAACAATGGCTTTAGATGAGCTTGAGAAAGCAGCTTAGATATGCATTTGTTAATTAGTACCTGTGTGTGTGTGTGTGTGTGTGTGGGTGCATGTTAGGGCCCTCATTCTCCTGCACTACCAGTGTGAGTGTTCAGGATTTAGGCTGCCGCTTGCACTGGAGCTGTTCTGATGTCGGCACCGCCGCCACGACCTTCACTGTCCAGGCAAAGATTCAAGGGTGGGTGGGTTTTAAACACGATCCCACACGCATGACTTGTTAGCCACAGTTTCAGTTTTACACAGATTAGTGTAGACGTGTGAACTGATAATCGAACTGATAATCTAGAGACAATTGCATAACAAACAGTGGACAAAGATACTGCACACCTGACGTATGAAGAAGCCTAAGCGCACTTCAGAGGTGACTGCCATGAAAGTGCATGAGGTGTACACGCACATGCTGGATGGTGGAAAAGAGAGCGTGAGTGAGGCAGCAGCAGCTGGAACGCAGTGTACATGGGACCCGATGTGAAACTTGCATGTGGTTTAACTCTGCGCCACAGCAGACACCATCCCTGCGTGTATCTTCTTTCGCTGTTTCAGAAACGAAAAAGCCTTTGTTTTAGTTTCCTCTGACTCAGCCGTGCCTGCGTGAAGAGGGGAGACGAGTCAAATGAGGTTTTCGTGAGGAAATGGAGTGCATCAGTCAGAATCAACATGGTGACAATGTGTTACAAACTTTCACACCACGGTAACATGTTTTAACCAAATTGTCACTTTGTCAATCATTACAATACCATCATTTCATATGGACTTATAGTATAGGAAATTTACATTATAAGACAAACACAATAGTCTGTGAGAACTTGTAACAAAACAAATATAATTTGTGTTCCTTAAAACCTTTCCACTCATGTTCACAAGACTCCAGAAAGTACACTGGCCCGAAGACTGGAAATCTGTTTTCTAAAGCGGCTTTCAAAGCAACTTAAAAGAATTTTGCTAAGACAACGTAGTTTGTTTTATGTATATTTTATAATTATTTTCCGGGTTGTTTGTACAAGTGAGGAATAAATAAGATCAAATACTGCATCTTTTATAATTTTATAATATAATAATTCTCGGGTGTGGTACTTCATCATTATCATTATGTAGTACATTACTGTAATACAGCAGTATTTATAGGATTTATGGTAAATTGCCTTTTGAAGATTTTCTGAAAAGCTGCTGCTGATTTTCCTGATGGCGGTGTTGTAAAAATCATACTTCTCCTATACATATAAATTATATACAGTATATCTAAAAACCCTCTAATATACACTGCCAAATGACATATAGCAAGAAAAACTAACTTGAATGCAGTCAATTATCTACCATTTCCAATTACATTACAATAAATTAATTTCTGATTATTATGTATAATGTTAATATATATATTAACATTATACATGATGGACATTTTCACACATTTTAAGCTTCAAATAGGCTTGTTCTATCTGCAGTAATTTACTCATTTTAAGTGTATTTCTTGTTCTGACAATATAATATAGCTAATTATGAGTAAAGTTTAATTCAATCTAAAAGGAAAAACTGGACAAATAATCCTTAATGATAAAAATTAAAAATATTACATTTGCCCACAATCAAGATTGTTCCACTTGCTATATCTTTTTAAAGCCTTTTGATGTCTCTGTGGCACAAATTATACTTTTCTGCCTATGACGTACTTTAAAACCTCAACTTAAAGGCATCACATGTACTATATATTTTAAACTGAGCTGGAAAAGCATTCTTTGATGACTGCAAAGGTCATGTTTGGTAAGGAGCCAGTGGCATAAACTCAGTAAACTGTTGGTAAAACGTTTATCTGCCTAAAGATCTAAAATAATGATTTCTGATGTATGATTAAATATGATTTCCTCATGCCCTGATTGTCAGGATTAATTCAATTGTTGGATAGCTACAGTACATCCGGAAAGCATTCAAGTGAAAAAAGTCTGTTAGGAAAAAAAAAAAAATCACATGTACATAAGTATTCACAGCCTTTTCTCAATCCCTGGATGGGAGGGTCGGTGCACAGCCATTTTCAGATCTCTCCAGAGATGTTCAAATCTGGGTTCTGGCTGGGCCACTCAAATTGTCCCGAAGCCACTTAACTTGGCTGTGTGCTTAGGGTCCAGTCTGGGATCCAGAGAGCTTTGGAGCAGGTTAGCACCAAGGATGTCTCTACCCTTATTAGTCTCCAAGTTCCTGCTGCCAATAAACATCCCCACAGCATGATGCTGCCACCACCATGTTTCATTGTAGGGATGGTGTTGGCTAGGTGATGAGTGGTGCCTGGTTTCCTCCAGACTTGATGCTTGGCATTCAGGCCAAAGAGTTCAATGTTTTTCATCAGACCAGAGAATTTTGTTTCTCACAGTCTGAGAGTTCTACAGATGCCTTTTGGCAAACTCCAGGTGGGCTATCATGTGCCTTTTACTGAGGAGTGGCTTCTGTCTGGCCACTCAACCATACAGGCCTGATTGATGGAGTGCTGCAGTGCTGAAACTGCCTAAAAATAGGTGTGCCACGCCTGTAGCATCATTCTCAAAAGGATTTGAGGCTGTAATTGCTGCCAAAGGTGCTTCAACAAAGCATTGAGCAGGGTGTGCAAGGCTGTGAAAACTTGCAGTACAGGCCAAAAGTTTGGACACCTTCTCATTCAATGCGTTTTCTTTATTTTCATGACTATTTACATTGTAGATT
>JAOVVG010000044.1:4614835-4627290 GCA_028566375.1 Leptodoras nelsoni | reverse complement strand
AAATATATATATATATATATATATATATATATATACACACACACCCACACATAAAAATATATATTTATATAGGAGGGACAGAGAGAAAGAGAGAGAGGGGGGATAGAAGGAGAGGAGAGAGGGAGAGAGGAGGAGAGAGGAGAGAGAGGGATGGAGGGAGGGAGGAAGGGGAGAGATAGAGAAAAGAGATGGGGAAGGAGGGAGAGAGAGAGAGAGAGAGAGAGAGAGAGAGAGAGAGAGAGAGAGAGAGAAATCTGGATGAACTTTAGTATTTTGTGAAATTTGCATTCACATTGACAGTTCTGCCCACAGGGTGTTTAGAGGACAGTGACAGGGCGGCTCTTCCTTTCTAAAGTCTTGAGATTTAACAGGCGCTCGTGAGCGATTAAAACCTTTTGCATGATTATTTACAGGCGCCCCGAGAATCGACTCACGCAATGAAAACTCGTAATCGCTTCTCACTGACCGGTTTCCCGACCGGGTTACCGGAATCAGGACGTTTTTGTGATCATGTTATTTATGACTGATCTCTGGCAGACGGTCCGGACGGGAATGACGTAATTGCACGGAGAAGTGACGTAAGTGCACGAGGCGTCTCTGCCGAGTTACACAGAGAGTTTGTTCAACTGGGTCACGTGTGTTGTCATGCTGCGATTACTGCAATAACAAAGACGAAGAGCTGCGGAGAGACATATCAACCATACAAGAAGCATCACGAAAGTTTCACAAATCAAGAAAGCATTTACTTTACTGAAAGCAGTTGGTCACGATGTTATTTGTCAGTGAAACAGACCCAGTTTTACTGAAGGTTACTTATTTGACTAAATTGAGATTAATGCTAAGTCCAGGTACTCACATCTTCAGTTGGACATTTATGTCCAGGTCGCAGCTGTAAACATAGTTAAACTTGTCTGTGTCCATCTCCAGCCACTTCTACACCAATAACACTATAAAGAATGTAAATAAAGATGAGGGGTGTCAGGCAGCAGGCCTGGCCAGAGAAAGCCCCGACAGTAAAGGCTGCTTCCAGCTCAGCACAACAAACTGCAGTGTTTATATTTATTTAAAGCCCCACAGTGTACAAAGCGCTGTCTATAAAAACATCCGCGTGTCTTTACTAACAACTACTGACTGCCGTGACAACCTCGGAGTGATTATCTGTCTATCCATAGTGCGTTTTCCGAAGAAAACACAACAAAATCAGATGACAGGCAAAAGCAATCGACTCCAATCTGCCCATCGCAGTGGAGATTAAAACATACAATCCGCTTAATCGGAAACTATTCCTTTTGTCTGCAGAGCCCGAGCCACTTCCGGGTTGGGCCGTGGACGGAAAGCAAAGAGGGACAAACTCATCTAGCGTTTCTAATAATATTAAATTAACCACTATCCTGGTCAGGATCCGTCATATAATAATATAATTATGTAACATAGACTTAAAAAATAAACTATTTAAATTCTAAGAATTAGTTTTTATTGCTGTTGTTGCTGTTGTTTTATATATTATTTTCCACATCATTATTTTATTAAAGAAGAATTATTATATTATATTATATTATATTATATTATATTATTATAAAGGGAATATATTCAGTGCATACTTATTTCTAAAATAATTTAATATTTAATATTTTAAATATTTAATATTTTAAATATTTTATATAATATTTTATATAATATATTACATATTTAATATTTAATAACTAATTTTATTTAAACCAATAAATGCTTTAATATGTCATAGTTTAGACTAGAATTAGTTTTTTTATTGTTTTATTAACATTTTTATAAATAATGTTTTTTTTTGCTTTTTTAACAAAGTTTTTTTTTGCTTTACTTCAACAGAATTATTTTATTAATTATTAATTGTTTGTTGGTTTGTTTACTTTACTCACATATTTGTTTCTTTATTTATTTTCAGGTACTTCTGACTGTGTAGCATTTCTTTTCATTCATTTCATTGGCCCTTGGAAGATAAGATTGGACACCACTGTTTTAGCCATTGAATTATTTTTTTCTCCATCATTCATTCATTTACCTTCAGGAATCATTTTATCCTGGTCTGGGTAGAGGGAAGTGTAACTATTATGTTAAATGGACATTTTAAAATCTTTAGTTAATCATCAGAGTCAGGTAGATAGAACATTTAAAAGATGCTCCTATAGTCGATAGCTCTGAGTTCGCTGTAACAGAACTAACTGATCAGTATTTGATACCATGAACTCTTACTGACCCTCTGTTGGGCTTTTTTGAAAGCACCCTTCTGACATACTGAAGGGATGCATTCATATTTTGTAACCACATTGGAATGTGGAAATGTTTAACAAATGTTCGCTGGCATTGGTGTGGAAAGTTTCAGATGTGTTTACACTGGAAATACAAACACTGGGTGTAAATACACTTTAATGAAAATCAACAGCACTGAAATTTAATGAACATCATAACATCACTGTAATTATCATGTGCTAAGAGGAAGGAAATATAAAGTTAATAGTGACATTTACTGGTTTACTGGCTTTATTATTATAAAGATAATAAAACCAATAAAGAAACCCAGTGCACATTTATTTAATTCACATTTATATCCAGTCCGGTTTCAGCCAAACTGGTGACCCAAATTCAACTGTGGAACTTCTCTTCTCTGTGGCTTGGCCAGCAGTTATGCACATAATATGGTGAATGAGTCAGTCTTCATACCAACCCAACACCTCAGTCCATTACACGCTCCACTCAGTGTTAAAGAGCTGTTTAAGAGTACAAGCCCCATTGCTCTCCCACTGTGTGCTCCAAACACACGCAGCGGAGGCTATGTCCTTTCTCCCACATTCCTGGACTTTTATGCTGAGGGGAATTGGGTGGTCGAACTTTCCAGCCTCTGGACAAGGAACAAAAACTACAGGGTCAATCCAAGGCATGTGTAAGCATCAGTGTCCAGTGGTTAGACATTCAGAAGATAAAAGCAGGTCATTTGTTGAGCTCAAACCTACCTGTCTCAACAAGTTGAGAAGATGTTAGCTATATGCGTCTATTGCATATATTAAGTATTTTGATTGATTTACACTTTATGTTTGAGACAGTTATATCCAATGTACTTTATAAGTAAGGAAGACTACAGACACGTCCAGACCTCGTGTGACCTTGAAGGAGCCTGTAAGACCTTGATAGTAATAATAATAGCCCAGTTGTAAAGTTTGATTACAACATTTCCATGTTAATAAACATGGCGTTTTTTTTAAATTATGCCATTCATGCAAGTTCCTTCCCAGTCCCCTCTAAACTGAAGCATTGAAGCACTGTCTCTTTATGGTTTGTGATAGAAAGGCTTTTTGTTCATCTTGACTGAGATAAGTATACTATATTGTCAAAAATATTCACTCACCCATCCAAATCATTGAATTCAGGTGTTTCAATCACTACCATGGCCACAGGTGTATAAAATCAAGCACCTAGGCTTGCAGACTGCTTCTACACACGTTTGTGAAAGAATGGGTCGCTCTCAGGAGCTCAGTGAATTCCAGTGTGGTATCGTGATAAGATGCCACCTGTGCAACAAGTCCAGTCGTGAAATTTCCTCACTACTAAATATTCCACAGTCACCTGTCAGTGGTATTATAACAAAGTGGAAGTGATTGGGTACAACAGCAACTCAGCAGCTCAGCCACGAAGTGGAAGGCAATGTAAAATGACAGAGAGAGATCAGCAGATGCTGAGGCACATAGTGCACAGAGATCGCCAACTTTCTGCAGAGTCAATCACTACAGACCTCCAAACTTCATGTGCCCTTCAGATTAGCTCAAGAACAGTGTGTAGAGAGCTTCATGGAATGGGTTACCATGGCTGAGCAGCTGCATCCAAGCCTTACATCACCAAGCGCAATGCAAAGCATCAGATGCAGTGGTGTAAAACACACCACCACTGGACTCTAGAGCAGTGGAGACTTGTTCTCTGGAGTGACGAATCACACTTCTCCATCTGTCAATCTGATGGATGAGTCTGGGTTTGGTGGATGCCAGGAGAACGGTCCTTGTCTGACTGCATTGTGCTAAGTGTAAAGTTTGGTGGAGGGGGATTATGGTGTGGGGCTGTTTTTCAGGAGTTGGCCCCTTAGTTCCAGTGAAAGGAACTCTTAATTCTTCAGCATACCAAGATATTTTGGACAATTTCATGCTCCCAACTTTGTGGGAACAGTTTGGGGACGGCCCCTTCCTGTTCCAACATGACTACGCACCAGTGCACAAAGCAAGATCCATAAAGACATGGATGAGTGAGTTTGGTTTGGAAGAACCGACCTCAACCTGATAGAACACCTTTGGGATGAGTGGAGACTGTAGACGAGTGAATACTTTTGGCAATATAGTGTATCTGTGAGTATGTACCTATTCACAATGATATGGTGTGAAAACAGGAACATGCCAAGCATAGAGCCTGGAGGTAAATGAACTGTTTACAACATGAATGCCTTTGCCTTCCACAGTAGTGTAAAATCTTTCTGAGTTTGTTTGTTTATTGGTTTTTAACATCATTTCAGCATCAAATGGCTATTCAAATGACAGCCAAGTTAAACTTTTCAAACACAGTCATGGGGCAATTTCATATATATCCAGTTCACCTAACTTGCATGTCTTTAGACTGTGGGCGGAACCGGAGTACCCATAATAAACCCACGCAGACACAGGGAGGACATGAGGACTCCATAAGGAAAGGGCCCAGACTGCTCACATCTGGGGATCAAACACAGGACATTCTTGCTGTGAGGCAACAGTGCTACCCACTGAGCCACCCCAAAGCTTCCTGAGTCAAAGTACAATACCGTTCAAAAGTTTGGGGTCACTTAGAAATTTCCTTATTTTTGAAAGAAAAGCACAGAATCAGATGAATCAGAAACACACTCTATACATTGTTAATGTGGTAAATGACTATTCTAGCTGCAAACGTCTGGTTTTAATGCAATATCTACATAGGTGTATGGAGACCCATTTCCAACAACCATCACTCCAATGGTACATTGTGTTTGCTAACTGTGTAAGAAGGCTATTGGATGTTTAGAAAACCCTTGAAAACCCTTGTGCAAGTAGGTTAGCACAGCTGAAAACAGTTTTGCTGATTAGGGAAGCTATAAAACTGACCTTCCTTTGAGCTAGTTGAGAATCTGGAGCATTACAATTGTTGGTTCAATTAAACTCACAACATGGCCAGAAAAAGAGAACTTTCAATTGACCAGCTGTCAAACATGGTGGAGGTAATGTGATGGTTTGGGGTTGCTTTGGTGCTGGTAAAGTGGGAGATTTGTACAAGGTAAAAGGGATTTTGAATAAGGAAGGCTATCACTCCATTTTGCAACGCCATGCCATACCCTGTGGACAGCGCTTGATTGGAGCCAATTTCATCCTGCAACAGGACAATGACCCAAAGCACACCTCCAAATTATGCATGAACTATTTAGAGAATCCAAACTATTTAGAGAATCCAGACCCCAAACTTTTGAACGGTAGTGTATATAATTACCAGAAGGTAACATGGGCAGGAATGATGTGTTCTATGTAGAATATTAGAAACAGGTAAATGTTCTGTTGAGACCACGATTGTAGAAAATATGGACAGAAGAATGTGTTGGTACCAGCAGTATAAGAACCAGAAGCTTCTGCAGATTAAAGTCAAAAGTGCCGTTGTGATGGTGCTAGTATCATCATCATTTAAGCCATCATTAACATTAACTTTAGTTAACATTAAACCAGTTCTGTTAACAGTGAAGCAGTAATAATTAGTTTGATTTGTCAAGGCTGTATTTTCAGAATCAAACAAACAAACATTTCTGTGAATTAATCATTGCTGTTCATTGAATCATCTTTAATCTTAGTGGTCTAATGTAAATGTATTGTATTGCTAGGAAACAATTCTTTAATATGAAGTCAAAAAGGTACTATGAGCATTTGAGCTCCTCAGAGATGCCGATAGGCAGTGGTGAGTCACTCTGTCCGGACTGTGGCGTGTGTCTCAGCTATTGAGTAGCAGCACCACAGGCATGACACAACACACTTTTCAACACCTCTCAAACTACTGTGGAGTAACAGAGGCATGATTGCTCCAAACAGAGAGTTGTGGGGCCCCAGGGCCATTTAAAAAGCCTATTTCTCTTACTGCAATTCTGTAAAGGGGATGAGAGATGAGCTAATGTGTGGGTGAGTATGTAATGTTTGGTTCTGGCTCAAAGAGCATTAACTTCCTTGCATCCTAGGCAAGCCTTCACATCATAGAGACAGACATTTATTCTTGTAGAAGACCGAAACACACACATCCTTTACATTTAACTTGTAACATGGAAAAAGTGCTTCTTATTGACATACAATATGAAACAGAACAAAACATTAACCTCACTTAATGCCTACCAGACAGCAATACCACAAACATCACAAATCAGACACTAGCATTTCTTTGAACGTGCAGATGCAGACACATACGCAGACACACCTGTAACTGAGGTGCAATAAAAGTCTTTCTTTATGGGTTTCCTTCTCCCAAACAACCACTGAAGCCTCAGCTGGACCATGCCCGTATAAGCTTACAAAACGGAGACACGTCCATGACATCATCAGTATGAGCTAAGTCTGAGGAAGCAGATGAGGGTCAGTGCATCCTCTGGCCGTGAAGTTAGCCCTGTCTGTTTGTGTGTTTCAGCCTACCTAGTAACCACTGGGTGAATTCAGCCTTCAGAGAGCAGCAGCATCTGTCCGCTGATGTTGTGGATGTGCAGTTGACAACGTTCAGGAGTGTCGTATAGAGATACTGAATCACCACTCTTTGACCTGCCCCAGGTGACAAGTATGTTAGGTCTTAACACGTCATTCATGTTGATGTAATGATATAAGAAGTGTATAATCTCGCCTTTGCTCTTGCCTTCTTTCTCACCTCTCCTCTTGCTCTCACCTCACCCTCCTTCCCTCCCTCTTACTCATTTTGTATGTCAGTCTTTTGTTTTTCAAGGTCATGCCCAGTGAAGCGAAGAGAATGGCAAATCGCTGGAGAAACAGCCCAAATGGTGCCAAGCCACAGCCTTTTCCCCCTCCAACCCCCCCCAAAAACATGCCAATGGTTCCCCCTCCCACCTCTGCTGTACCTCAAGCTCACACAAGTGTGGTGGGTATAAATGGAGTTACGAAAGCAGAGAGTGATTCAGACAAGTGACAGAAAGAGAAAAGATGGCAGGAGAGTGGATCTTGATCGGAGTTTCACTGTGGATGACTTGCTCAGCAGCTCCAACCGAATGCCACTTCAACTCTCAAGGTGAGCTAAATCTGTATTCCTTTATTTTATAGATACATTTGCTCATAATTCAGATTCAGTGTTGTTTAGAAATAAAGTCCTTTCACTACTTAATATGTTGCAGTGTGCACAGGTACAATAGTCACTCCTGATTACACAAATCTTCTTCGACATAGTCGGAAACCAGATGCAATATGATATAGAAATACCTTTTTACATATCTTAACTTAGATTTTATTATTTTATATTGTCTAATGCATCTTTTTGGAAGCTAAAAGCCTGTTTCTCTTCTGTTCTTTCCATCCCTGCAGCTGTGTGCGAGTATGAAGGAAGGCACTATGCGTTGGGTCAGAGCTGGATGGAGCAGGGGTGCATGCAGTGCACCTGTCTGCACCCTTTTGGTGTGGGCTGCTGTGAAACGTCAGTGATCCTTTTCTCTCTTAAAGAAATACTAACACTAACACGAACACCGTCTACTTTAGTTTTGAATGAACATCTTGATGAACATTCTTTTGAGTTTAGCTCTCTTTCATCCGTAGCGTGCAGCAGCCAGTGGACTTCCCAGCTTGGTGCCAGGTCCGAGTTGAACCTGTAACCTGCAAGGTGAGCTTGGTGCTGATCTCTGACCCACGTCTGCCCTGCATTCCAGGAGAGGGGAACACTGTGGACCCCAGTCATGGAGCAATGAACATGAAACTAGCAGGTTAACAAGACAACAAAGCAGTTGCCAAAGCCATCTGCTATATCTGCACCATGCCTGTCTGCCTGAGCTGTCTACATGCTTCAAATGTATGATCTGTAATAATGACACAATTACAACTAATATTTCCTTTTTTTTTAATCACCCTGAAAGTTAGACAAAGTGGTTGGTCATGTGCTGCTTTTGTCCAGGGATCATTTCTATCCCCTGCTTTCATGAATTGCCTGACTATTCAGAAAAGAAAGAAACCCTAAAGAGAAGAGTTTAGGTAATAGTTGCGAAACACTCCTAGTCTAGGTTCGGGTGATTATTATAAAGTTGAAGCACACATATTAATCCTCAATTAGCACTTATAACCTGTAAATCCTACTTCAAGATCATGTGCCGTTTTGGAGTGGGACTTCCTCAACCTTCATTACGTTGATTTAATTCCTATTTATCTACTCAAATAGCATGGTCATGATATGTCAATATTACCTAATGCACTATTGTAAATATGAAGCTTTGCACCTTCAGTGATACTGTATAAGCATTACAGTTTTATTTCATGTCTATCCTTTCATATTAACCTAAATAAAATATATGAAAGTAATCCCTTGTCTGTTAATGGTGGTGGGGGGAAATAACAAAATCATGTTTCTGTACGATTCCACTCTTTTTATTTGCAGAGAGTTCAAAACACTATTAATAACCATAGTTTAGTATCCACACAGAATGGAATATATATATATAAAAAAATAGAGCAACTCCTCAGTAGAGTTCATGTAAAATCGTATACATTAGCTTGACAGAGTCTGAAATGTTAAGGTCCACGTGTACACACACACACAAGATAAAAACAAATAAAATACCAGAAATATGATACTGTGGGTTTTTAATCTGGAAATCCAGATAAAGGAAAATGAGAACATGTACACATACATACACACACACACATACACTTACTCCATTCAGATATTAATACTATTTGTCCCTGTGAACTGTGAAACATATGAAGCCAGTGCCGGATTGGTGGGAAGCACTTTGATCGGCAGGTCCCAGCTGAAGGTGTCCACGTCCACCTGCTCGGCCCCGGTCCACACGGTGACTTCTGCCTGGTTCTGAAGGACGGTAGGCAGCTCCACTGGCTCTCTTGCTGTGACGAATTCAAAATGTAGACGCCATCTTAGGGTTACTAAAGAGAGGGAAATGTACAGGCTTGTTAAGAAACAGCAATTAATTAATAAATATTAATTAATTATTTGCTAATATAGAAATGGCTAATCTGTATATATCTATAACAATATTACTGTAGAAATCTGATCCTGATGCCTATTCATAATCTAAAAGTATACATTACATTAACATTAAATTGCTGAGATCCGGATACTTATTATTATTATAGATTAATATCATCACGTCACTAATCAGACCAGAGAGTCTAAACCTCAACAGAGGATCTGCCACAGAAGCCACGCTGGTTTATGTTTATCTAGAGGTGATGTTATCTAACCGATGTCGGTGCTGAAACCGGGTGTAACATTGAGAGGAACAGGCAGGGAGAAGTGGCTGGAGGCTGTGTGGAGACAGGACTCCAGGTGCCGGCCGTGACTCGTGACACTGACTGCCTGAGCTGGGCGCCTCTGATACTGCTCATGGACCTCCTCCTCACTCTGCAGACTCACCGAGTACTGAGATCACACACAACACACCATGGATTGAATTGAGCACATACATATAAACAGCGATGAGAATACACCCCCTGTCCATCAGTATGGATCATATACATTATAATTACGTTAAGATACATGACTTAGTGTACAGGTTTTGCTTGAAGAAACTGGCTTTAGCCAGAGAGGAAAATGTACAAACTGTCTGCAAGAATTTGCAGTTTTAAGAAACGTTCGTAATGACACTGTAAGGGATTTAACTCTTTGATTTAGGCGGCTCAGAGAGCAAGATTGGCCGTGCTTTCAGGGAGGGAGGGGCAGCATACGTTCTCTCCCCATGTCAATCAGCGTGACACTGTCCAGTCACGGGCGTCTGTGGGCTCATGCATACAAGAGGAGGGCGGGGGCGCTTTCCTCTGGGCGTGCTATGGCCAGCCCCCGACGGAAAAGAGGCAGCGCCATGCGTCACGTGTACTGGAGGATGCATGCGATGGCTTCGCTCTCCCGGACTGGCGGTTCGTCGCGTGACAAGGGGGGAAAGCACTGACTGGTGGGAATTGGAGATGACTAAATTAGGGGGAAAATCTGGGATTTATTTTTTAAATAAATAAATAAATAAATAAATAAAAACTCTCTGATAAAATAACAAGTCCCAGAAAGATTGTTTTAAAGACATAAATATTTTGGACATTTTTATTTGTAGGGAATTAAAGTCAGTGATCTTGCTGGTAATCACTTAAATTACACTACCACCACCACACAAAACTAATCTGACTTGAGTAGAACTTTACATAGTGATAAATTAATTAATGGAAGCTTTTTAATTACTTGCAATTATTTATACTTCACTCTTTCAGAAATACTGCTTCCTATAACTGCTTCCTATATAAAAAAGTTCTTTGTATGATCTGTACCTGTAGACAAGGGATATCTCCTTCTGAAAAGCTGAATGTGCCGATGATGTCCTCTCCTAGTCTGTAAACAGTCTTAAAGATACAGAACTTGGCCACCTTTCCTCGCATGTTAGTGATATTAAACAGATCTGTAGAGGAGTGAAAGGAAAGGAAAGTCATTGTACTGTGAACGCTTTATCAAAAATAAAGTGCACACAGGCATGAATAGGACAGCGACATGGAAGATTAGTGACTGACGTGGACAGCGGCGTGAAGTAGTGATCATCAGCATGTCAAGCGCTCGCTCCAGTGGTCTCGTGTCTCTTCTTCCTCCCTCGTCCTCTTCCAGGAAGGGGTTCGTGGGTGACACTTCCTCATCCTGTAGGAAAGCGGGCTCGGGCATGCCTAAGACAGACGACCACACAAAACCGATTGTTGATGTTACCCACTAAAAGGAATACTGTCTTGCTGTCTTAATTAAAAACTAATTTTAAACCACAAGCTATATTCATTTGTAACATCATTTATAATACTGTGTATTGCAGGGCTCCTACTCTTTCCTAGAGATCGTTTTCCAGGACAATTTCAGTTGTATGACAGACTGTGAAGGTATATTATTGCTCTGGTGCCACAGAAAAGTGGATTTACTGTAATTCTCAAAGCATATATTTGACAAGAGCCAGAAAAGTGTATTTTCTTGACTGCATTTCGAGTACAACACTTTATTATCTCAGACTAGAACAGAACAGTGATTAAAGGGTAATAGACATTCATGATGCTCCACTTGATCTCTTTTGCACTATTTATGAATACGAAACCCACCGTGCAGTACGAGCACTCTGAACGGGACACGCAGCAGCTTGATCGGAGAGTTGACCCTCTGACAGCCAATGGTTAACTTGTATACGTATTTCACCGCCTGACCGCGGAAACTGGGAGGGCCGTCAGTGGGGACGAGCTCACTGTAAGTGTCTGAACCCGAGAGGAGGGTAAATAGACGAAGTGAAGAGATGTGTGAGAAGGAATAGAAGAAATAGAGAAAATAAAGAATGCAATAACATGTTTGATTACGTGTTGACTATTTAGTCTGTATTAATAGTATTTAGTTTGTAAAACATGTTAAAATGTTTCCTATACGGATTTGACTAGTAAATATTTGACTACATATTAGAGGAGATTAAATCGGCTACCTACAGGTTTTGCTCTCTCCAGGGTCTAGTCGCAGGTCACAGAACAGGATCTTGGGCGGAGTGTCCAGCATGCACTGGCCTCGCTCTCCTAGTGAAGCGGAGAAAAAAACGTTATGGCTCAGTAGATAAAACAACTCATGGGCTGTAAAAAGCTGATTGTGTCACACAATGCATTCTGATCTGCAATAACAGGATCAGAGAAATGACAGAAGTTATAGTGCTTCATTATTAAATTTAATCTAAAATACTGGGAACTCTTATGAAACAAAAGAAAGAATGTTTTCACAGCAGAGGAAAATATGCTGGAGTTCAATCAAATCCAATCCTCATCACATGAATCCATTCAAGAAATAAAGACCTTTAAGCACGGTTAATTAAACACTACACGGTTAATTAAACACTACCACATGTAGGCAAGTTCTTACAGCCAATATTCCCACCTCAAACCTGCTATCATTATTTGTAGCTGGATATTCAGTTCTGAATAGTTTTATAGCAGGATGTCTTTTCCATGGTGAAAAATGTACTGCCTGTCGCTGACACAGAAGGAACTGACACAGAAGGAACTGACACTGACACTTCCATAAAAATCAAATAAATATAATGTCCCAATATTACCAAATAAAATAATTAAAGCAAGCACATTAACATGAGGGCGGCACAGTGGCGCAGTGGATAGCGCTGTGGCCTCACAGCAAGAAGGACCCGGGTTCGATCCCCGGGTGGGGCGACCTGGGAAATTTCTGTGTGGAGTTTGCATGTT
>JAOVVG010000044.1:4551819-4562211 GCA_028566375.1 Leptodoras nelsoni | reverse complement strand
TGATAATCAACACATTGAGGATTTCGGCAATGAGGCTTTTTTTTCTAATGATGAAAAAGATTCTACAATTTGGAAATCCAAAGATTGTCCCCATATATCTGATTTCATCCTAGATCTTGTTTGAACTACCTTGAATAACACTGAATGAATATTTCAAGGGCAGTGGAAGTCAGTGGTTAAGGTGTTTGACTACTCACCAGAAGGTGATGAGTTTAAATCCCTCTACAGCCAAGCTGCCATTTCTGGGCTCTTGAGCAAGGCCCCTAACTCTCAGCTGCTCAGTTGTGTAAACGAGATAAATGTAAGTCACTCTGGATGGACGTCTGCCAAATGCCATAAATGTAAATTACAAATTGCTCCCTGTTGGACACATGAGTAGGGTGTAGATGCTGATCTTTCATCTGTCATCGAGTGCATTTATATTGGGAGCGTTTGGGGATTTAGGCAATGTTTAAACCTTAATGCTGTTCATTAACAATCTATTAATATACTCATTTTACAAAGCTGTTGTTGTTTTTAACTGTTTTCCCAGCTCCACTGATGAAACGTTTGCCTGGGTGGCCTAGAAACCTAAAACCTTATGTTAAAAGTTGGCACAGTACTAGGCCTTAGACATTACATTAAATCTCTTGAACTATTCGTATTGTACAGGGTTTTAATATTGGCCCCTCTGTGTGTAATGTGAGCCCTGTGCCCTGGTGGCGCTCTGAGACTGAGCTAGGTTACATGGGTTGCCAGATCCTTATGGCAATATTAATCCAACACCAAAGTAACATCATGCCATATGTGTATGATTAAGCATTATCATAGGCATATGATTCATTAATTCACTCCTTGTAAAGGAATAATCACCTGGAGCAAACAGGGAGACGATTTCACCCTGGATGAGATGGCAGGCCAGCAAGCACACACTAAGAGCTATTAAGTGTAAGCAATCAGCCTCTGCATATCTTGGAAGGTGAGAGGAAACGTGGAAGAGATCAACATGGAAGGAGCATGCAGAAAGAGTGACCCAAGCTCAGGATCAGGATATTGTCTGGAGATGTAAGGAAACCATGATTTACAATTCATATAGTCATACAGTGCGATTTGTATCAGTTTATACAATTTAAGCTATACTGACTCAGGTCCCAATGAAACATCAGCTTTCACTTCCATTAAATGTAACAAAAACACACTTAAGACACACTCATTTACATTACATTTACATTTACGGCATTTGGCAGACACCCTTATCCAGAGTGACTTACATTTACCCCATTTATACACCTGAGCAGTTGAGGGTTAAGGGCCTTGCTCAAGGGCCCAGCAGTGGCAGCTTGGTAGTGCTGGGGCTTAAACCCCCAACCTTCTATTCAGTAACCCAACACCTTAACCACTGAGCCACTCCTAACACATATTTACATTTGTTGATCGTTTAGGAATATTTTGATATTTCATAGTGTAGGTTACTCACATCAGCCTTTCTCCAAACCTTTCCCTAATTTTTGTCCACTCCTGACATTCTGCAAGCATTTATTTAACATTCAGGGACGTGTTTTCCCCCATATTAATAATAATAATAATAATAATAATAATAATAATAATTATTATTATTATTATTATTATTATTATTATTATTATTATGTCTGCTGGGGCTATTACCGAAATTAACAGGTAATGGGAGATTAAACACGATCAGAAACTGGATGCTTGCTCATTTATAGTAGCTTATTAGTTGCTGTGGATAGTACAAGCTTTTAGGTCTAGTCTCCTATAAAACAAGGAGCTTTATGCCCAGGCTGGCTCTCTCTCTCTCTCTCTCTCTCTCTCTCTCTTAAAGCTGCAGATCGAGCGCGTGAGAGCCAGGGAGCAGGTCACAGAAAGGTCAACAGGTCCGGTGCTAATGGGAGTAGAAGCATTTTAGATGTTTAAAGTGCCCAAAATAAAAGTAATTTTTTACCCATCACCAGGAAATGCCCTATGTGCCCATACATAGTGGATATTATACTGGTTTTGATATCAGTGTAATTTTGAAGTATGTGACAATACTGTCGCTTAAGATATGTTATTGCTTTCGGTTTATTATTTATAGGAATCACAAATTCCAATTAACCGCACAAGGGCTTAGGCTCCGTTATCGGTTTCCTATCTGTTTTAATTGTCATCGTGTGTGTATGTGTCTGTCTGTCTGTCTTAGTTTACACCCCTATAAAAAGAATAATAAACATCTTAACAAAGGACGTACCTTATACGAGCCTGGTTTGCCAAAAGCCTTAGTTACGAGAGATTTAACGAACGAATTGTAAGTATTGTTTTTTGACTCCGCCCAGTCTGAGTCTGGAGAAAAGCATCACGACTCAATAGTCAACATTCGACTCACAGTTCGGGGGTAAATGTAAGAGATAAATCAGTGATATCAACGGTAGAAATAGACGCAGACAGACAGGATTTCGTCTATTAACAGCGAACGATACATGAAAAACACAAAACAAAACAAATAGTTATAAAGAAAAACATATTTTGCTGTATTAGAAAATGGATGGTTTTAAAAACTCATGGATTTATTTTCCCACTCTAGGCAATTTTAATTAATCAAATAAAATTATTATTATTATTATTATTATTATTATTATTATTATTATTATTATTATTATTATTATTATTATTATTATTATTATTAGCAGTAGTAGTAGTAGAGACCTCTAAAATGTGTTCTCTTGATCGGCAGGGAAAAAATAACAGCAAAACAACAATAACAACAAAACCCGAACACAGCATGAGTGGCCTTTAGATTATCGCTGACTGGATTTGAGATATGCTTCTCAGATACATATCTACATTATTATTATTATTATTATTATTATTATTATTATTATTATTATTATTATTATTATTATTATTATTTTAGACTGTAGTGTGAGTAATCATTCCTAGTTAAATTTTACTTTTACAATCCCTTTGTTTATCAGATTTCTTAAAAATCTTTTTTTTAATACTTTGACGTATAGTTGGAAAAAATAGACTACGCACGACTGATGGTCTGTAAATGTATTTTGTAGATGCTAAAGGCAGTATTCGTGAGATCGTTTTGCCGAAGGGCCTGGACTTGGACCGGCCGAAGCGCACGCGGACCTCCTTCACGGCCGAGCAGCTCTACCGGCTCGAGCTTGAGTTCCAACGCTGTCAGTATGTGGTGGGGCGCGAGCGCACGGAGCTCGCCCGCCAGCTGAACCTCTCCGAAACTCAGGTAGGACAGAAACAAAAGCCGTCTCTGGACTGCAGTGTTAAAGTAAAATTAAATTAAAGTTTCCGATCAACTGCCATAAAATAAATGTTTGAGAATTATAGACGTCTTATATCGAATTGCTTCTTCGTGTTTGCCAGTGTTGTTGTTGTTCTTCTTCTTCGTCTTCCTTCCTTCCTTTACACTTAGTGTATTGAAGAGAATGTGAAATTAAAATGACCACAGGCAAAACAAATAGAATATACCTCCCTAGTGACTAATAGTATTTCACCCCACTCTAGATGGTGTGGTACCTCGTACCCTTATGGATCATGTATTGATGCAATATCCAAATATATATATATATATATATTTATTTTGTTTCAATTGATTCTAATTTAAGGCCTAACTTGCTTGCAATTTTCTGCAACTTAATTATACTATATGGTAAAATTATCACCTATTCATTTTTTTCCTTGAACGGCATGAACGGCCATAAAAAATAGCTGGAGAAGCAGATTAAAACCTAATTATTTGGATTAATAAAATGTCCACTGATTTTGAAGAGCTGATGAAATCTAAACACATCATACACAAAAAAATAACGTAGTTTATAATAATGGCAGAATTTTCAAGTAAAATACGTTCAACAAAAAAGGAAGGTAATAATGGCATGTTTTTACTAAACATTAAATAGAAACACGTACATTAATTAACTTAATTTATTATACTAACTTGGGCATTATATCAATATTTAAAAGCTAATAAGGTCATAACCACTTTTGACAGTGTAATTAAAACGCTTTATTATTTGACAGCACACACGCCTTACAATCACTGACTTACTTTTGGTGCGTCAGTATGTTAAATAAAAATGACAGACACTATCCATATAAATATTTAACTGTTTAGAGGACATGAAGGATACAATTTGCGTAAATCACATTTAATGTAACAGATCGTTTGAAATAGCCTAACTCAGTCAAAATCGCTTCATATGAAATAAAGATATTTGGGATTTCCATCAATAGCTATGCAAAAGCATGCAAAGAGATCCTTGTATAGGCTACCAAAACCAAAACATATCTTTTTAAAGTTTTACTTAAATTGTAGATTTTTATTACAACCTTCTAGCTATGAGTAAAATAAATATATAATCAAGTAATCAAAACGTAATGTCTTAATAAACAAGCTGCTGTCTGCGTGTCAGTGTCTGGAAATGCAGTATCGAGTAGTACCTCGGTTTACATGTGCTTTCGCACAGTGGGCGTCATGCTGAGAACCCTTATCGTTCAGTCAACAAAAGAAAACAATATATAAACAAACAAACAAACAAACAAACAAACAGGGGTGCAATTCCCGAACAATGACGTATGTCACTCCTCTACCAACATATAGTACGATGGATCGTGAAGCTAAGCAACATCCAGCTAACGACTGTTCCCCAAAATACGCAGGAACACAGTAGTTTGAACCATGTTCGTTAGAACCACGTTAGTTAGAACTGGTCTTCGGCGCTTGTGTTATTTTGTAACTAGTAAACTCTCAACATTTCAATGAACAGTAGTCCAAGTTCTACAGATGGAGTGAAATTAACTGTGCAATGAACTGACTGATTTTTTTCTATTATAACGAGAGTATTATTATCTAAAATACACTACAAATGTACGCAGCAGCACTTTGAACTTGGACTTGTTTGGTTTCATCCTTGAAAATAGTATGAAGGTGGCGAGAGGGGGCATGTACTTGTACTAGTTTAAAGATTTCGCAACAAAAATTGTTTTTGATAAGCGCTTTCTAAGTCATTTAAAGGCTCAGCTTTATGATGACCCGCCAGTGGTGCTGCGGTTTGTCACCTGTTAGTATGTGATCATTAATCCCATACGCAGGTACGAGATCATCTTTAAACAGAGGGGTTTTAATGGTTTCGGGTAAAACATCTCTTCAGAATTATTTTTTAAACTGTGGTTTTTGTCAGTTAACACTTTATTTGGCTATCTGTCTGAGTGCGCTTGTGTAGCTTAATAGCAACAGCCAGTGTATTGTTGCAAAGAAGGCCCGCTGGCCAGTCATTCATGGCTAATATTTGTCAAATCTAGCCTTTTGCACTGCATTCACCATGCTCAGCTACCTGATAATGAGGAGCCGGGTCCAAATGATGAGGATAATATTGATGATGTCAACAATGACAATCTTCTGCCAGACAGTTTCACCTTGCAGGCCTGAGACTGCAATAAAACACCTAACAACATTTGTTTTACGCACTTATAAAAGTTTAAAACCTTCCTGAGAATTGACCTCACAGCCCCTATCACTAACGTCTTGCTTTACCAGGTGGCCCACAGGACACGTAGGACTGCAACTCTTCCTAATGAACTCATGCGGCACTCATAAACACCAAACTGATTGTACAATCACAATCAAGTCACTTAACGATGCTTCTTCCGATGCAACTTCCAAATGTAGATAACTAACTAAGGTTTTGGGAAACGCACCCGGTCTCTTAACCGGACGCCGTCCCTTCCTCAGTGCGTTAAACCGCTTTTTATTTCATTTCTTACCTGCTTATGTTTGTAAAGTGAAATCTGTAGGATAATTAATGACGAAAACGAAGAAGCTGGATTTGATGCAAAATTGAAAACACACGACATTTAACTCCGCCCACTGAGTCTAACTCTAATCTAAAGTAATTACATATCCGAGCCCGTCTTCTATTAGGAGAGTGATGGGTGTAGAGTATAGACAGACAGCATTTTATGCGTTTTTTTGTCAGATTCACTGAAAATAATATATTGTGATTGTAATACGGTAAAAGATAAAAATCTTGCTAAAATCAGAAATACTTCTGTGGCATCCACGCATTCAATCATTGAGCTTTAGGTGTTCACAAACAAGTATTCATTAATACAAAAACATCACTGTTTAACATTTTAAATATATCTGCTCTATTTGTAGAATTGCAGAAATAAGGACAAGTTCTCCATGCAAAGCTATAGCCTATATTAATGACTCTTGGATCCAGTTTATTGTCGCACTTTCGTACTTCCTGAAACAGGTTGCTGACCTTTAAATGTTACTTATGGCTTACTCAAATAAGTATTTTATAACCTTTTATCCAAAAACGACACAAAATACTTAACTACTCCAAATGATTGTAGCCAAATAAAAACATTATATAAGTCCGTTTTTGGGTAAAAGACAAAGGACACATAGGACAACAAATTTCTTATTATAAAGTTGTCCTAACATTTACTTACCCGGTGGTCTTAATCCTGTTCTGAAAATATTTGTAAAAATAAAACTGTTATTTTATTTCCATTGTCATATGCCGTTGTTGACGATAATACGTTTCATTTATCAATAGTCACTGCACCATGAACTCTTTTTTCAACTAAACCTAACAAAAAGCTTAAAAGATTTCCACCTATAGCCATGCAAAATTACTTCACGAAACGTGAGCCCTTTAATCCAATAGTAAAGTAATCCGAAGTTTAATATAATAGCCTACATTTTAAATGTAAATAACATTGTACACATTTAATAATAATAATAATAATAATAATAATAATAATAACAGCGACAACAACAACAACAACAACAACAACAACAACAACAATAATAATAATAATAATAATCTTAAATATTACATACTAACAGATCAAGTCTACGTAAAGTCAATGAAAAAAAAAAACAGGAACGCTGTAATAAAACCATATGGTCCAATTTATTATATATATGAAATTATGGTGTAATAATTTTTGTAGAATTTATACCCCAAATATTTTCTTTCTCGTAAACCTTTTTAAAGCATCCCTGCAAGCCATTTGCCGTAAATACACTGGAAATTCCTAAAGTGGTCCAGCATTTTACATCTTTACTTAATGCTCAGTATGGTTCCGGAGGAAATGTAGAGTGCAATTACATTTTAGCTCTATCGAAATGGCTTTTTAAAAGATAGGTACATTTTTAGACAGGATGTAAGTGCTAATAATCTGCCTCATTTATATTCATTAGTCTGTGTACACTTCCAACAACTCAGTGCAGAGTGAAACGTAAGGTGCTTAAAAAAGACATTTTTGTATATACGGCCTAATAAAATTGCTATTTTAAAATAAATATATGAATTCGTGGCATAAACTGTTCCTCAGCACTAATCGGCATTTTTATTTGGAGATTTGGATATGTCACTCAGTTAACTTGATTCGAAAGGAAAATAAAAGACGGGTTTCTGTTCAATTGAACGATCTTGTGTAAATGCGTTACTTGCCGCATCAGTGTTCTCTATCACTACTAGTCTTACCAAAAGTCTATTAAAGGAAAACTCGTCAAAGATTTTCGCTGTCTTCTCCGATGTTTTTCGGCTGGTGTCTGTGAATATTTGTCAGGTTTTATCCAGTTATTTTGTCCAGTTATTGCCCTTCCGTTAATAAATTCATTAATTGACAGAGCCCTGGAATAGAAGCTTATGGCAGAATCTGCTGAACTGTCCAGCTGCCATGGTATTGACACTGACATGCCTGCATAAAACCCAAGAAAGAAACAACAGAGACCACATTAAAAATATGATTCGTTCTCAGGCATATCTATCAAGATAATCAGTAAAAGAGAAACAACTGTGATTTTATGTCTGTATATTTCTCCTTTTGGATATCTGAGTTCAAAATAGAAAAATGCTTAAACTTGTGTTGGGTATATCCATAGTCTGATTTGCAGATGATTTCATTGAATTCACCCAAGCAATTAATAATACATACACCTTCGTGGATAAAGATGAGTAAATATCCTCTGGTACTGCTCCAGAACATGGGTACTCCTGGGTTGCCAGCCCCAGCAGGTGGCTCCCCGATCCAGTATAACATAGTGGGGAGCACAGGTCAGCAGGCATCAGTGCTGTCCTGGAGATATATACAGAGCATTAAACATCTTATTGCCTGTGTCACCAAATTCTTTGCCATATTTGCCTATATGATGCCTTTCAAACGCAAATTTATTATGCATTTTATTTGCCATTTTATTATACTGACAGTCACAGAGCTGTACTTAAATGGTTATGTTGCAAAGAAATGGGTATAACTAGTTTTGAGGTGTACTAGTCCTAGATCCTTTTTCTCATCAATGGAATAACAGAATTTCAAAGTCAATTTAGAGGTCAATACTCCGCTATTTTCCTACAGATGTGCTTTTTTGTAATAAGGTGTGCAAGACGTAGGCAGTTACAAACCTGAATAAGACTCACACAACTAAGTGAGGTTTGAGTGTTTCAAGTAATTTATATTTCATCTTATAAGCAAACCTTTTGACTGTCTCAGGTAAAATTAAGTAAGATTAAGAATGCTGATGATTCAGCATAATTGAATACAGTATCTAATAACATTATATGGAAATCTTAATGAATAAAATATATAACATTTGTATTGAAGAACTATAAAAAGTTTTAGTACCTTATTATATTGTGAGTAAATAATTATTAGACATTGGCTTTATTGTTGAATGCTTTGAAAAAATAATGGCTGAATCCAATGCTGAAGGACGGCTTAAATCAGTTTAATCCAAGCGCAAATAGAACAGGAAATCGGAAGCCACCTCTGTTGTAATATTTAGATAAGAATTTATTGTACTCTTTTCGATGGCCATGTAAATGTGAATTTATTTGTCTCCACTAGCCACTTCTCTTGTTCTTGACAGAATACTTTATGTAAAATATTGTTGCTTACCATTTGACAATATTTAAAAAAAAGAATGGTTATACTGTATCTTAGAAGATAATTTAAGGAAGCTTGAACATTAGTTTGCACGTGTATCCAGCTTCGTGAATATTATGAGCTTGTGAGTGTATATTAGAATATTTTCCCTACTGCTTATAATTGCACTCCTGACCATAAATGCACCATGGGTCTGAGAGTAACGCAATTTCGATCCTCTGTATGTCCTGTTATTGCAGGATTGACAATAAAGCTGACTTTGACTTTCATGTTTTTGTAACTGACATGCTTTGTAGAGTAGATGCCATAGCCATATTAGTATAAAACCCATAGCCCAATTGTTGTCAGAGTCAACACTGGTGGAGTCATCTGTACTTCACGCAGCATAAAAATATTATACACACATTATCTGTAGGTTCTAAAGTGCATGTATTAAGTTTATAGCATCGCCACAAGCTGGCCAGTAACTCTGCGTTTATCCATCACAATCACCTTGATGAAAACTTAATTTTCTCGAAGAGTCTAATGCCTTCTTCTTTTCTTTTCAGTCATCAGAGTAGACTCAATGCCATTTAAACCAGTGGCGGTTCTACAAAAAAGGTCAAGGCAAATTTACAAGACACTATAGTGATACTATACTACAAGGCTTTTCAACAGACTGACTTGAAATCGCTACATGGCTGTGTAATTTTATAATGTAATGATGACATATCAAAAGAAACTCCAGTGGTTCTGTGATGCTATGGGAGTTATTTAGCTGGCAGGATAATTGGAAATATTATAAAGGCTTATCAGGGTGTAATACCTTGCATGTAATGGAAGAAATGTTTCAATTTATCATGTCTCAGGCTCTAGCCATACCCAATATCCAGCTGGTGAGTGAATGAATGCCTTTACTGTGTGCCTTTGTACACTGTCTCCAGTCCAGACAGTATCTAATATAGCTGTAATGTCTGGAAAGGAAAAGAGAGCTCAGTTTATAATTCAGAGATAAAAAGAGAACCAGAGAATGAGATGGCATGGGGAAATATATTTGAATTCAGTGTAATTCAGAAGGCAGGAAAGAGCTCAAGTAGACTTGAGAGTTAAGAGTGATACAAAGATTAATTGCATTGGTGTAAAGGGCAGCACATAGAAGTTGTGTGATTCATAAAGCATATATCTGGATAATAAACAGCTTTTCATGCTCATGAGTTAGTGTATAAAAGTATTTCCTTTTTTCTTTTTTACCTCCGGAAAACAAATGCAGGTGAGATTCAAACCTGAATCTTTGTAACAATATAAATATGTGCGTCTGTATAAAAATATTTATCTGAAGCTCCAAATATCCTTATATTGTAATTTTGTTTGTTTAAACTCAGTTGGAGTGTGCAAGACTGGTTTTTTTTTTATTCTGCTTGCACAGTTGTTAATTTCCTTATTTAGTCAGTCATTAGTCATTTTCTGTACCGCTTATTCCCAGTTACGGGGTCACGGGGGAGCCGG